>PISX010000627.1:146251-209663 GCA_004024625.1 Mellivora capensis
AAAAAGTGCTTAAATCTAGATCCTTAGGTCAGTTCAGTATGAAAATGAGAGTGAACTACTTGAGCCAATGAAGTAATTAATGAGTAGGAAGAAAAGAAATAAGGATCAATTTTTACTTCAAGTTTTCTAATAAAAATACTGGCCACCAGCATACTCAGAAACTAAAATTTATACCTTGAAAATACTTCTTGTCCAGTGAAAACTGAAGTCAGAGTCAGTCAACAGAATTATGTCTATAGGCTATTTCATATAAAAATGTATTTGTTGAAAATTCTTTAATGTTTTCCCTTACTTTAAAATAATTAGGTAGCAGAAGAAAATTTGATGCACAACAACACATTTTTTTCTAATATTCTGGATTAGTTTTAGGAGATCACCTTTACTTCAATATAATGAAATGGAAAATGACCACATTTAATAATACACTAATTTCTTTAGTCTTATATCTACAAAAGAGTAATATTTGGAGAATGTTGAACATACTTGACCATTTATTTATCAAATGTCAACAATTCTGTTAAGGAAGAAATGCAAGTAAAAGAGTCACTCAGGGAAATACATATCTGAAATAGGGAATATATCTATGATAATACTAAAACTTCCTGCCCTATCTCTAAGTATAAAGTATTTCTGGGCGCCTGGGTGGCTCAGTCAGTTAAGCCTCTGCCTTTGGCTCAGATCATGATCCCAGGGTCCTGGGACTGAGCCCTAAGTCAGGCTTCCTGCTCAGAGGGGAGCCTGCTTCTCCCTCTACCCCTCCTCACCAACTGTGATCTCTCCCTCTCAGATAAATAAATAAAATCTTTAAAAAAATAAATAGGTATAAAATATGTTAAAAGATATTCAAGTGATATATAAATACAAGATTACTAGCAAGAGTAACAGCATTCAGTTTACTCTCTAAATTTTTTTCCTCTCAGCTTTTTTTTCTAAAAATACAGACCAGGAATCTTGAATTAACTTTCTCATTCATGAATTTTATTCATACATATTGCAGATTTGAGAGGCTTATTGTTTAATTTTTATGTGGTAGAATTTGTTACTAAAATTTATCAAATTTAATTCTAAAAATGATCAGACTGAAATTAAAATTTAGTTTTTCTCTATTAAATTTGCTTTTGCTAATTAAGTTTAAATTTAATTTAGCTTTTGCTAAACTATGAATAAAACAGTTTTTTCACAAATATCCTAAGAAAAACTTTTAAGCATCAAAACAGAAAGCTTCTACTTACTATCTTCCCATCATCAGCAGACTATAGTACAATTCATCTACTTTCTTTCATTAACTTTAAAAGAAAGGTAAAAACATTAAGCTTAACATTTAGTTGGAGTGTGTAACGTCATATAACACCTACCATACCAGAACTGATAGGTAACCAATAACACTAACCATTTACAAGAACTAGATTGTCAGATGAAATCACAGGAACTACTGATTAGGTCTATATTTCAAAAATTCAAGCATTTGAGGACCAAAATATACAAAGCAATGAACTACTAGCACAAAATGAAAAACTTTTATCTAAAGAAACTGTGAACAATTCCAGTTATTTCATTTGATAAGAATTCTAGCAGATCCCCAGAGGATAACATATAATAATCAATGAGGTAGAAAAGATTATAGTAACAAATTTAAATTTAAAAATGGGGTGGCACCTCTTAATCTGGAATAAAAATGTATTATTTCATAAAATATTAATTCTATAAAATCTAAACCCTGCAATGGGAGATTAAGATGATCCTTATAAACTGAAAGTGTGATATTTAAAACATCTAGAAGGCAAGAAACCTCAACAATTATCCATAAAAACTTGTACATGCTAGAAATAAAACATTATAAAGAGGGTTTTTTTTTTTTTTCAAGATTTTATTTATTTGAGAGATAGAATGAGAGGAGAGAGCATGAGAGGGGGGAGGTCAGAGGGAGAAGCAGACCCCCCGCCAAGCAGGGAGCCCAATGTGGGACTAGATACTGGGACTCTGGAATCATGACCTGAGCTGAAGGCAGTTGCTTAACCAACTGAGCCACCCAGGTGCCCCAGGAAGAGGTTTTAAAACTCATGAGCAATCATTAAAGGAAATAAACAAACAAAAAAGTTTTTTTTAGAGAGTGTGTAGGTGTGAGCAAGCAGGGTGGAGGGAGGGGCAAAGGGAGAGAGAGAAAAAGAACCTCAAGCAGGCTCCACACCCAGCACAGACCCTGACCCAAGGGGTTGTGGGGGGGGGGGGGGCTCAATCTCATGACCCTGACATCATGACCCAAGCCGAAATCAAGAGTAGGTCGCTTAACCAACTGAGCCACCCAGGCACCCCAGAAATAAACAAATTTTAATTGAATATTAATTTAATATTGAACAATCATACTTGTATTCTTCAGCTCATTTTTGGAGACTATATCCTAGGTTGCACAAACCACAGATATGATCCAGTATGGCAATTTTCATATTTTAAATTATTATTTGCCACATCTCTTATAAGTGCATTAAATGCTTTATTTTCTAGCACCCTGGATATTTTCCTCCCCATTTATCTGGGATTAAATTGGACTATGGCTTATGATGGGCTCACAGATGATATTCTTAAATCACTTGAGTAATACTAAACTTTAGTAATATTAATTTCCTAAATTAGTTGATTTGAAAGAATGTTCTAATTCAATCCTTCTGTGGCATTACCACACAGAATGGCTTGTTTTATGCCCTAGGTAAAAATGTGTTATAAAAAAAAATGTGTTATAAAAAAAAAATGAAGATTACAATGAATCTTCAGTATCTAGGTGCTCTGGTATTTTACATTTTAAATAGGAAGGTATGAATACTAACATCAAATTTGTTGAGTAAAATTAAAACAAAAGCCAAACAAGAAAGCAGAAATTCACCAGAAAAATTAAATTATTCCACATTTTTTTAAGAATGAAAGTAGGAAGTAAAAAAATCCTAAAATTTACCATTAGATTTTCTTTCTTTTCTTCCTTCCTTTCTGTCCATCCCTCCCTTTCTTTCCCGTCCATTCTTCCTTCCTTCCTTTTTCTTTCAATTTTAAATAATCTCTATACCCAACGTGGGGCTCAAACTCACAATCCTGAGATCAAAAGTCCCATCCTCCCTGGAATCAACCAACCAGGCTCCCCCACCGAAAAATCTGTTACATTTTTTCTTGATTGAAATTGTTTCTAATGTATAACAAGTCAAACATACAAAATATAAATCCTGTCAAAATACTATTACCAAAGTTTTCCTGTTTCAGGACACTTTAGAAACCTAGACATTCTTGCATTAGTACTATATCCTAATGGGAAAGACCCTGGGTTTTAGTCTAAGATTCTATAATTTCTGAGTGCCAGTGGATGGGTCACTTAATGTTCCCGGATTCTTGGTTTTCTCCCTTCCTTTTCTTCATTATAAAATTATTTAAAAATCTACAGTTAATACATGACATACATGCTTTTAAAACACTACATAGCTATAAAGTGTTATTTCACTTCAGGAACTAATATGGTATAGATGTTCAATAAAGATTAGTAGTCATTCAAGAATCGCTTATGACCCATAAAAAGGATTTCAATTCTGTTCAGTGCTACCAAAAAGAGGCCTTTCCTTGAGGCAATGACTGTTTTCAGTGGTTCCCAAAGCTGGCTGCTCAGACTGATGTTTAAGAGTCACTGCTTCTAAAAAGGTTTCATCTCTGAGATTAAATTCAGACAACCCAAGAGAAACTGCAAGGCATACACACTTCTTGATTTGAAAATCAGACTCAGGGTAGGAAGGGATAAAAAATGATAAGCACTCAGGAAATGACATTACTTCCTATCTACCTAAGTCTGACCGCTGTCCAAACTCATCTTCCCTTGTCATCTTTAAGATTTTATTTATTTATTTGACAGAGAGAGAGAGATCACAAATACGCAGAAAGGCAGACAGAGAGAGAGGCAGAAGCAGGCTCCCTGCTGAGCGGAGAGCCCGATACGGGGCTCAATCCCAGGACCCTGAGATCATGACCTGGGCCGAAGGCAGAGGCTTATTAACCCACTGAGCCACCCAGGCGCCCCTTCCCCTTTCATCTTATGCTCATAGCTGACCTCTGCCTCAAAGACAATCATCCACAGATATTCCTCTTCTTCTATCAGACAACAAGGTTGGGAAGTTTACTTAGATTTTATTATCCCCAGAAGCAGAATAAACTAAAACAAAGAGATTCAACACACAGTCTTTAACATAAAGATTTATAAAAGCAAACAAGGCAATTACCAAAAATTAAAAGAACAGCTAGCTATTATGGTATAAGGTAAGCAAGTTTATTAAGAAATGTAATTTTTAATTAATTCACCATGTACTATCTCCCACAGGTTAATAATAATCTCACAGTCTGTCTTGAATAAACTAGAATGTTTTAAATACTATGAAAATAAAGGGAAACCTCACTAAAATGAGTCAGGAGGCCAGAGGGGGAACCTCTCACACCCTATAACTAGTCACCAACTGCAGACCCCAACAGGAAGAGCGGTACCCTGCATCCCCAACAGGAAGAAGCCCATCCTTTACTACATCTGCAGGAGGAAGAAAGATTTTCACCTTGCCCAGCAACAGCCCAGCCAATGAGAGACTGTCACAACTCAGCCAATGAGAAGCCACTGCACTTTTGTTTACTCCAGTGGACTTCTGTTTTTAACAGCCTTTTCCAACTTCTGCCTTACCTCTGTATGAGGCCATTCTTTTTTTTTTTTTTTTAAACAAGGCCATTCTTTGTTCTCTAGATCTGCCTATGGTTTTACCATATCTTGCTTGTCCTGAATTCTAATTCTTTGCTATTCCCAAATAAACCCATTTTTGCTAGTAAAATAACAAAGTTTTATTTCGAAGGTTAACTACACTAATTGATAAATAGCTCAGATTTCTCTTTCACCTAAGAACTTCTCAACCTACCAAGTTTAGGGGAAAAAAACACAACTTCATACTCATCTACTCCCATTTCCCTCTCCCCTTAGCACATTTTTCTTGGGAAATGTTACCATAACATTACCTCTGTAATAACCTTGCCCCAAAGATTTAGTCTGAATCTAATCTTGAGGAAACAATTAGACAAAACAAAGGACATTCTGCAAACTAGTCTAGGTACTTAAAACTATTACAATAGAATGAGCAAATACAAAAGGGCGGGTGAGCTGTTTTAGATTAAAGGAGCCTAAAGAGAAATGACAGGTAAATACAATACGCAGTTCTCTATCGGAAACAACATCAGAAAAAAGGACATTATTAGCTATAAAAGACTGTTGGGACAGCTGGGAAAAAATTATACCAATATTAAATTTCCAAGTGTGATAATAAGTACAAGGCCGTTATGTCAAAAAAAAAAAATCATTTTCCTTAAGAGATACACAGTACTTAGAGGTACAATGTCACAACTTCTGCAATTAACTCTAAAATGTTTCAGGAAAAACTTCTCTATGTGTGCTTACATGTGTGAACAGAGAGAGGGAGAGACTCAGCAAATGTGATAAAATGTTAACAACTATTCAAACTCCATCAAGGATACTCAGGGGCCCGTTTTACTAGTATTGCCAATTTTCTGAATGTTTGAAATTTTCAAAAGAAGAAACTGAGGAAGAAATGAAATGTTACTCACTAGTTGTTTGACTTTAACTGCCTGTGGAATCCCAGTTGGCTGTGAAAGGATGGGGCCTGGCTGTGCAAGTTTGATCTGTACTGGAGCAATGACCGCCTTGTCAGATGTGGTCCCAGCAGAAGTAACAACAGGTTTCACAGATGGAAGACAGATAGCTGCTGCTGAGGTTTCTCCGAAAGTTACTGATGGAAGGGCCAACGTGACTGCTGCCCCAGAGACAACTGGCTTCTCAGGTTGAAGCGAGACTGCTGTAACTGTGTTCTGAATAGATGTCACAAGTGGTTTTGGAGTCTGAAGCAAAACAGTTCCAGTTGTTTTTCCTCCTGGTACAGCAGCTGGACCCACAGAATGAAGTGTCACCACTCCTGTTTTTGTTGCCCCTGGACCACCAAGTGGATTCAGAGTCGGCACTGACACAGTACTGGGTGTTGTTGCTCCAGAAACAATGACGGGTTTTTCAGACTGGATTGAGCAAACTGTTGTTGTCACCACAGGAGAAGTTGTTGCTGTTGTGGTACAGGTAGCAATGACTACCTCATTAGAGGTCTGCTGAACACACTGCTGAATAAAGCTCTGGGAGTTGGGCATGAGTTGTCGTAAGGCAATCACACTTTTCTAGAAATAGGGGAGAAAAAAGAACCTGATAACTAAACAAATTAGTCGCTAGTAAAATAGAACTACTTTGTATTTCACAGCTTTACAACATAAGATAAATCAAAAGTATATCAGGTATTTCAGTTGAGGAAGCCTGATATCACTTGGCAGTGATATCCTAACAATATCCAGGATACAACCAATTTAAAGCCCACAAGTGCTTTATTTTTCAATATAAAATTATTACTGCTCAGTATTAAATTTATTTTATATCCCTCAAGATCAATTTGGTAATATAAAACACTGTGTCATACTTGTCTGTATTTACTTATACCCCATAATAGATCACTAATAATTTTTGTATCAGTAAGTTTCTTTACATGACAATAGAATCTAAAAAAAAAAGTTTTTGTTAAATAACTTTCAAACTGTGGATAAAAACAGTCTCTAAATCAAAATAAAACTAATACACGGGACGCTTGGGTGGCTCAGTCAGTTAACTGTCTGCCTGCGGCTCGGGTTATAATCCCAGAGTCTTGGGATGGAGTCGTGCATCGGGTTCCCTCCTCAGTGAGGAGCCTGCTTCTCCCTCTGCCCTGCTGCTCCCCCTGCTTGTGCTCTGTGATAAATAAATAAAAGCTTTTAAAAAAACAAAACAAATACAAACAAAGGCAATTTCCTTAATGGAGCTAGAATATTTTCTGACAAGATTTTAAGTTGGTGTCTCTCCTTGTATCTTTCTGAAAGAGTAAAGGCAATTTGAACTAAAAAGCAGAACACTCTGCCTTTTCATCCCTGGGGGTTTTGTTTCTTTTGTTTTTGAGTAAGGGGGAAAAAATAGAAAAGGAGGTAGACAGCAGATTATCTTTTGGTGAATTCAAGGGCTATGTGGAAGTTTTCCTGTTCTGATACTTAAACAAAGGCAGTCTGACTGAATTTAAGAAGCAAATGAGAACCACTGTTACTCCTTTTCCTTCCTTTCAGTTACATCTTTTATTTTTTTATTTAAAAGGATTGAGAAGTTCTGGGACGCCTGGGTGGCTCAGTTGGTTGGTCGACTGCCTTCGGCTCAGGTCATGATCCCGGAGACCCGGGATCGAGTCCCGCATCAGGCTCCCAGCTCCACGGGAGTCTGCTTCTCCCTCTGACCTTCTCCTTGCTCATGCTCTCTCACTGCCTCTCTCTCAAATAAATAAATAAAATCTTTAAAAAAAAAAAAAAAAAAAAAGGATTGAGAAGTTCTTCTCTGACGGTTTTCAAATATGTATATAAATGGTAACAAAGGAAAGTAAGAAGCAGAGAGTCTCATAATCTTTTTCCAAACTTAAAAAATGGTGAAAAACAAGCTGCTTTGGAAATATATAAAAAAATGAAGTGATCTATTAAATTTAAGCTAGAACTCTAATATGAAGGGGTCCTGAGAAAAACACAATTGGAACAAATGTTAAAATAATCAGACTCGGAGAAATCTTTACAAAAAATGTATATTAAATTATCTCTTGATCAGCTGGCCAGAGATTAAATGCTAAATCCCTCATCTCTATGCAACATTCAATGCCCCAAATGAGGGGAGGGTGGGGGGGGTTCCCTAAGGAAACAAATCACAAGGCTTAATAGGTCCCTAGAAAATACATACAAACCAAAAAAATTTCCGGTTTTTTTGGTAACTTAAAGGTACTGTTACCTACCAAGTAGAGTTAGATAGGATAAATTCTGGACCTCTAAGTTTGACCAAAAATTAGTCAATATAAACAGTGTTTTAATCTCTAAAATGGAAAATACTATAATACCTACTACCTAGTATTCTCAAAAGACAGATATGAAAAATAAGTGCAAACAACCCAAATTAAAAGTAAAGTATCTAGCATAGCATCGGATGCATAATAAGAACATACATGATCTCCTCCATTCTCCTCCACAGTGTCTCCAATGAGTATGAAATACAGATAAATGTAAGAGTTGTCAGTGTTAATGTAGACAACCTATTGCCCAAAGAACTTTTGCACTGAAAGGGACCCAAAGAAGAACTGCCTCTAATTTCTTAATCAAGAGGATCATCCAAAAACAGGGCACTAGTCATTTGATATTAAATATTATGCTGAACCTTCAACCTCCCTTTCCCCAGACCAACTCTCCTCTAGCTAAAACATTCTCAGTTTCTTTAGCCACATTTTATATCACATGATTGGCACCCTCCTAATCAATGTGCTCACCCTCCTATTGACATTTCCATTATTTTAAGATCCTTCTGAAAATGTGCTCCATTTCCCTTCCCACTCTTTTTTTATGAGGCAACCAAAAGGAGTCTTCCGCTACAGCACCTCTTTCATCTCCTCTAGAAAATCAAACCAAATAGTTCTAAAGAGAACTATTTTTTTAAGATATATTTATTTATTTGGGGGACAGAGAGAGACTGAGAGAGCAAGTATGAGCAGGAGCATCACAGGGAGAGGGAGAGAGAATCTTGAGTGCACTCCACACTGAGCCTGACTGAGGGCTCAATCTTACAACCCTGAGATCACAACCTGAGCCAAAACCAAGAGTCTGATGTTTAACCAACAGCCCCACCCACACACCCCTAAACCAAATATTTCTAATGGCCACTCCTCATTCCATTATTTCAAAATTTATGGGATGATTCTGTGGTTCATTGTAATCCCAGTTCTTTAATGACTTTTAAAATTTCAACTTGATTCCTCTTCAGCTTCTGAGTATCCAAAAAATATATATTTTTTATAGTCTCTTGTTATCAAATTACTGTTCCACGTCAAAATTCTATTTAATTCAACAAATCTTAGAAAAGAGTATGCTTACTAACAATATAAGTCAATTTTTGAAAAGATTTTATTTATTTATTTGACAGAGATCACAGGTAGGCAGAGAGGCAGGCAGAGAGAGGGGGAACCAGGCTCCCCACCGAGCAGAGCCCAATGAGGGGCTCAATCCCAGGACCCCAAGACCACGACCCAAGCTAAAGGCAGAGGCCTAACCCTCTGAGCCAACCAGGCGCCCCATAAGTCAATTTTTTAAGAATAACAGCTTTCCCACCAAATTTGGCACTATTTGATTTATTATTTCTAGGAGAATATGAGTCATTAGGACAAAGGAGAAAGCCCTATTTTAAAGGAAAAGTCAAGCCTTTGAAGATGTAAGCTTTACCAATATAATTATGTTATGTTCATGAATAAGATGCTAGTTTTATTTTCCCAAAGTGTTCCAATCCAAAGAACTACGTAAATATAAACTATGAACATTCTTAACAGATTGCAACATTTGAGAGCTTTCTCCTACACTGTTAGTATCTTCACATAGCTATCATATTGAAATATTAAGGATTCCAATTATTTTTAAAATTTATTTTGAGGAACTCTAACTCAAATAATTTCTTCAAAGTAACACATAACTTTACCTTAAGAAAAGGAACTAGATGAGGCTGAGGTGAAGACTTGAGTTCAACATACAGTTGTCTAGTAAATTCTTCTGCTTCAATTTTTGCATCCTGAGGAACAGGAGAAAGAAAAATACTTTTAGGTTTACAAATATTTTAACAGAGGAAAGGTATGTTTATTATCTCATGATTGATGTAAGAAGGTAAAAGACCTACCTGTACTGTGAAAACTGTAAGACACTAATGAAAGAAACTGAAGAGACCACAAATAAATGGAACCATATACTGTATTCATGCACTGAAAGAATTAATACTATTAAAATATCCATACTACCCAAAGAAATCTACAGTTTCAATGCAATCCCTATCAAAATACCAATAGCATTTTTCACAAAGCTAGAACAAATAATCCCAAAATTTGTGTGGAGCCACAAAAGACTCTGAATAGCCAAAGCAATCTTGAACAAAGCTGGAGGTATCACAATTCCAGATTTCAAATTCTATTACATTTTCAAATGTATTTGAAATTCTATTTCAAAGCATTTCAAATTCTATTACAAAGCTATAATAATCAAAACAGTATGGTACTGACACAAAACAGACACAGAGATCAACAGAACAGAATAGAGAGCTAAGAAATAAACCCACAATTATAGGGTAAATTAATCTACAATAAAGAAGGCGAGAATATACAATGGGGAAAACATAGTCTCTTCAATAAAGGGTGTTGCGAAAATTAGACAGCTGTATGCAAAAGAATGAAACTGGACTACTTACTTAAACCATACCCAAAAATCAACTCAAAATGGATTAAGGACCTTAATGTGAGGCCTGAAACTATAAACGTCCTAGAAGAAAACACAGGTGGTAACCCTTGGACATTAGCCTTAGCAGTATTTTTCTGGATATGCCTTCTTAGGCAAAGGAAATAAAAGCAAAAATAAACCATTGAGACTACATCAAACTGAAAAGCTTTTGCAGAATAAAAGAAATGATCAACAAAACAAAAAGGCAACTTACTGAATAGGGAGCAGATATTCGCAAATGACATATCTGATAAAGGGTTAAGATCCAAAATATACAAATTCATAGAACTCAATTACCAAAAATAATCTGATTAAAAACAGACTGAGGACCTGAACAGACGTATTTCCGAAGAAGACTTAGGATGGCCAAAAGACACATGAAAAGATGCTCAACATCACTAATCATCAGGGAAATGAAAATAAAAACCACAATGATATATTACCTCACACCAGTCAAAATGGCTAATATCAAAAGGATAAGAAATAACAAATGTTGGCAAGGATTGTAGAGAAAAGAAACTGTTGGTAGGAATATAAATTGGTGTAGTCACCATGGAAAACAGTATGAAGGTTTCTCAAAAATTTTTAAATTGAAATAACACATGATCCAGTAATTCTACTTCTGGGTTATTTACCCAAAGAAAACAAAAACACTGATTTGAAAAGATATATGCGGGGTGCCTGGGTGGTTCAGTGGGTTAAAGCCTCTGCTTTCCACTCGGGTTGTGGTCCCAGGGTCCTAGGATCGAGCCCCACATCAGGCTCTCTGCTCAGCAGGGAGCCTGCTTCCCTTCCTCTCTCTGCCTGCCTCTCTGACTACTTGTGGTCTGTCAAATAAATAAATAAATAAATAAATCTTTTTTTTTTTTTTTTTTGGAAAAAAAAAAAGAAGAAAAGATATATGCATTCCTATGTTTACAGCAGCACTGTTTACAATAGCCAAGACATGAAAGCAACCTAAGTGTCCATTAATAGATGACTAGATAAAGAAGATGTGGTATATGCATACAATGAAATATTAGCCATAAAATAGAATGAGATCTTGCCATTCACAACATGGATGGACTTAGAGGGTATTACGCTAAGTGAAATAAGTCAGACAGAGAAAGACAAATACTGTAAGATTTCAAATATATGTGGAACTTAAAAAAAATAATACAAACAAACAAAAACAGATACAACACAGAGAACAAACTGGGGAGGGGAGTAGGGAGATGGGCAAAATAGGTGAGTGGTTAAAGAAGGACAAACTTCCAGTTATAAAATAAGAAAATCAGAGGGATAAAAAGTACAGCTTAGGAAATATAGCCAATAATATTGTAATAAGCTTTTACAGTGACAGATGGTAACTATGCTTATGCCATATTTTGTAATGTTTATAATTACCAAATCACCATGTTCTACACCTGAAAGTAATATAATATTTATGTTAACTATACTTCAATCAAAAATTAAATATTTAAGTTAATTGAAATTTTAAAAAATGTCTGGAAGTTAAATTAAAAACTTGCTTATAGGACTTATAATTTTAAATATCTAAAATAGTTTTCCCAAGTGGAAAACTAACCATTTCAAATGTGCTCTATTTCTAACAAATTATAGGTAGCACAAAAAACAGTAGTAAAGATGTTTTAATATTTATAAATTATACTTATTTTCCAGTGCAATATTTGAAATATACACATTTTCTGCTGGGAAAAAGTGACCATTTTTGTACAAAAAATACACAAAATTCTCATTATACAGTCAGAGAAATGTGTAGATTTTAGTACTTTAAAAAAACCAAAACTGTGTTTGTCAATTACACCCTCAGCATATTTCTTAAGCATAGAATATGCAACATTTGCTAATTTCCACCTTCATCTGCTTTAATGTACCTAAGCAATTTACCTGAAAGAGGATATAAAAAGTGAATGATGTATAATTTAATAGCTAAAAAACACGGTATCTTGGAACTTGGGAACACAAAGATCATTATATTTATTACTCCACTCATCTTATAGAAAAGGAAACTAAAACTTATAAGAAAGTTAACTTACTTCCACAGGTTACAAAGTATGTTGTTTGGATTTATAGAACTGAATTTCATTATTTGTTGATAGCTTGGCTTTCTGGCATTCGGAATTCTATTAACAATTTTTTATTTGACCAAAGAGTCAACTTTCTGTCCAAGGTTGTTTTTTTTTTTAAGACTTTTTAATTTGTTTCAGAGAGAAAGAGTACATGTGGAGTGGCAGAGGGAGAGAGAGAATCTTCAAGCAGACTCCCTGCTGAGCATGAAGCCTGACATGGGGCTTGATCCCAGGGCCCTGAGATCATGATCTGAGCCAAATTCAAGAGTCAGACACTCAACCAACTAAGCCACCCAGGCACCCTTCCCCAAGGCCCTTTTTAAGCTACGGCATAAACAAGTAATATAATAGATTTACTTGTTTCAGATTTGTTATCATTACAAATTAAAAAGCAAAAGCTTACCCCCAAAAATCCATCTATAATAAACCTCACTTAAAGATAAGTCCCATTTAAAACATGTTCTACAAATTCATACAGAATTTAAGCTTTCATAATACTAACTTACCAAAAGTTGTTCCACCAGTTTCTTCACATTCTGCCCCATTTCTGGGGACTGTGATCCACTACATGCTAGTTTTATTAACATTGCAAGGAAGTTCTTACATTTCTTCACATTTTCTAGCATTGCCTAAATAGAGAAATATAAACACAAATGTTAGCTGGAAAACAGAATTCAAGAAAATTTGTAAAGAGCTATATGCATGGAAGATGGAGGGGAGAGCTTACCGGAGAAAGACTTGTCTGAGCAGCTGCTGAGTTCTCTGCTTCAAGAGTGGGCTCATTTGAGGGGGCAGCTGATGCTCCCAAAGTTGAAGGCTTCAGGGTAGTTACAGAATTCAACGGCTTTACAGGAGTAACTGTGACAACATTCGTTGGCACAGCTACAGACTGAAATTGAAAGTAGTGCACATTTAGATACGTACTACTATGAACTGTACCACAGCGGGTGCCTCACTTCACACTTACCAGGCTACAAATGAAATCTTGACATCTTCGCTTTCATGTTACGCTCTACTAGTCTAAGGCATCGGAACACTGTTGTAAGAGCTCTGGACTTCAGTAGATCTGGGTTTCATTCTCATCTACCTACCTACTTTATCTTTTTCTTTTATGTTCAATTAGCCAGCATATCTACCTACCTACTTTTCCCTGACACCTACTGAGTGTTGACCTCAAGCAAGTTACTTAATCTTGCTAATCCTCTAATTCCTGTCTGTAAAAAAAACAAGGATAGAAATGGTACCTCCCTGTTCTCCTAGGGTTGTTTCTGAAAAACAGTACCAAGAGCATGGTCCTCAAAACACATTATTAATAATTCTCTAAAAAGAATTTGAAATAATAAGTCTTTATATGAAAATATAGAATATTCTATTCCACAATTTTTTGCTTTTTCTTAAGTATAAAGCAGAGAGATCTACTGATCATCTTATATTCAGATAAGCTGCTTTTATGTAGACTATTAGAGTAAGCATAATGAATATTACAAACTTTGATATCTTATTTTCACACTGACAAGAATTTTGGTTAGGTCTTCCACCTTTTATTGAAATGAGGTGGGATTATAGCACCACCTGCAGGATAAAAAGTTTAATACAAGAAATCACAAGTCAGGCAATAAATTAGACAACTCTATGAGTTAAAGCAAAAATCTTATTTTAAAACAAACACTGAAAATTACAGAACATGAGTAAAGTTTGAAGGTGATGGGGGAGACAACGGTATTTACAACTGACCCAGAAAACTGAAATTAAACCATGATTTTAAATATTTGTATACTAGAGGCCTACAACACAAAAAGGTCAGGTTGTGATCACCTTTGAGAATATTTCCTTTGCTAACAGTCACAATAAGTGCAAATGTACACCAAAATTTCCCACTTTAGAAAGACTGGAGACTATATTGCACAAAGCACGCTTTAAGGGTAAAAATGGGAGAAAGAAAAAAAACACTGATTAATGATAAAAACTAGAATGATGAAATGTTAAGCAAAAAAGGTAAAATTAAGTTAGTAAACTATTATTAAAGTACATCTCAAGGCAACAATGAAAATTAGTCACCTTCCTATTCCTAGCCTTAGTCTTGCTCTCCAAGGACAACTCTGAGCAAGAAGCCTGATGTGGGACTCGATCCCAGGACCCTGAGATCATGACCTGAGCTGAAGGCAGAGGCTTAACCCACTGAGCCACACAGGCATCCCCTTCATAACTCTTTCTAATACAGCTATTAGCTGTACCTTACCAGATACCTGCACCTTCCATGCCAACTCTTCCTCTTAAGAGGCACAGGGAGGCACACAACCCCAGTCTACTCTACCTACATAATCCTACTGCAGTAATGGGTGCACCATCTTAAACTCAAACATAACTCCTGATATGATAGCCCAGCCCATTCTATTTCCATACTTTGCAAGACCACACTAGCACTGATTATGAATATCTGGGGGGTGTGACCTAGAAGCTGGCAGCCTACTAAAGTATCAGAACAGCCTGCAGAGGGCACAGGTGAGGTGCAAACTCAGAGGCAGTATTAAAGGAAGATGGAATTCCATCCTCCAAGACTCAGCATAAACTGTATCAAGAAACTCTTTATGGTACTGTCTCCAAGAGGACAAATACACGAAAACCAAGCAATAGAGGAGCAGAGGGATGAATGGAATCACTTATCATCACTCCCAAAGACACAATGGGGGACCCTGTGCTTCCCATTTCTGCCAAATGGGACACACTTTCACAAAAGGACACAGCAAGAGTTCCCATAAACTAGACACCATGGCTGCCTCCTGGGTACTTCAGGTTCCTATTGTCCAGGAAACAACAGTCAAGAATCATTATTGTGGCAGGGGTAAGTGACCTGACATCTAGAATAGGTAGGACTGCTATTACAAAATGGAGACTGAGAAGAATATGTGTGGTGAAAGTAGGTGATCCAGTTAAGCACCTGCTAGCATTTCCTTGCCCAATTGTATGACCAGTGGACAAGTCCAGTAACTCTTGCTTCAAGAAAGCATGGGGATGAGGACCTCAGATCTCTCAGGGATGAAGGTCTGGTCACACTACCAGTTAAGTTACCAAGACCAGCAGAGTTATTAATTGAGATTGGAGGGAATCTAGAATAGAATAGGGTAGTGAAGGAAGGACATGATGACTATCAGCCACAGTGGTGGGGACTGTAGTTTATCCTAGTACCTCCTCTTCTCTGTTTCCCCAAGGAAGAAACCCACTGGAATCCCAAAAGATCTGGCCTCTAACATGTTTCAGGAAGTAGATCCCAAGGACACAAGAAGTAAACCATGATATGCCATTAAAAGAAAATCTGTGTTGTCTCAGCTGTTGGGAATGCTATTATGTCAGATGCCAATTCTTTCAGAGTTTGTTTCACCTACAGAGAATTACCTTGCCCAACAGCACAACTCTCCCTGTGGAGTTGACAACCAGTGACTTATCACAGAGGGCGAATTCAGGCCCAGCTGACCAATGCTGGCACACAGTAGAACAACTCTGACAGGCCATATTTCCTCCAATGTTCTCCACCCAGTTGGCAGAGGCTTTACTGGGCCTGCATCTAATTCAAAGTCTTACTCTCCTTCCCTTCCACAGATATTAATAACTAATAAATGCCTCCTATGCCAAAATTCTATCCCAGCAACTGCTTCTAGACATACTGACATATGGTTATTAGATGCATTTGTATTAACTTAATACATTCAAATAAAACTGATATTTTAAGAATATACACCATCTTTATCTTGTGTTTTCCACACCTCCAACAGTTCCCACTTTGATAAGTGTCACCAAATATCACTGACTTGCTTTCTTCAAGGTCACATGGTCATTGTGGCAACTTATACATCTGGTAGGAAACAGCTAAGTGAGAAAGAAGATGAGACGAAAAACCAGTGCATGCATGGACACAAGTCAGTCACAACTTACTTGTACTGAGGAAGGCTTTGGAACAGTGGTTACCACAGTAGTTCCTATTTGTGCCAATTTTTTAACAGGTGCCACTGCCACTTTCTTAATTAACTGTGAACTAGAGTTCTGGAGGGGAGAGAGGAGAAATAATAGTCATCAGCATTAATAATTTTAAATCAATCAGTGCTGCAGTAAACATTAAACATTGAAACACTTCACCATAGCAAACTTCTTTGTTATAATTGGCTTTACAACCTTATAGATTTTAAGCACATTCACCACTATGAACCTAACTGGTCAACTGACACCCATTTCGTATTCCTAAGGAGGCAACTGATTTAACAAATAAATATCACAGTATTTTAGCATTAAAATCTTGAATTTTATTCTTTGACTTATAGAGAAGATAAATATATTCTTATTTAACATCTAATTATAAACAAAAATCTGCTACCTATATTCTCAACTCACAGCAGCTGGTAAAGCAAATTAGAAAGGGAAGGAGCAGCTGTCACTGAAAGATAATAGTAACAGAGAAAATAGTCAGGAACCTAGAACCGAATACTGGGAAAGCATAAAATGAGGGCAAGCAGGGGAAGTGGACAGAACTACCAAAGAATATTACCACAGAATACTATGCAATCCTTCATTAGGATGAGCCTGACTTGTCAAGAAAATGTTATACTACATTCAGCATTTTCTATTTTACTGAGAAAGATACCATTAAAATTTTTTATTGTATTTTTTTGTTTTTATTGTATTTTTTTCTTTTTCTTTCCCTTTTTTGTGTAAAAAAATTTTTTTAACCTCTGACACACAAGATAAATTTTAGTTATCTAAAAAAATTATCATGTATGTACTAACAACATCAACTAATGAAATATTACAGATTTCTGAATTTCTTAAAAAATTAGTCCTGTAAGATATGTATAAAAATGAATACCATAAACTATAGTGTTAATATTTTACCACAAACTAAAATTGAAACAGAATGATTATTTTCTTTCCTTTTAGAGATACAAATAACCCACTGAACATTCCCTTGATTATTCCCTTGATAAAATCTTTGAATATGAAGACTGAGTCATTATTATTTTAGTAATTACCAATGACGAAACTAAACATCTTAACATGTTTAAAGAAAGTGGCTTAATCGGGGCGCCTGGGTGGCTCAGTGGGTTAAAGCCTCTGCCTTCCCCTCAGGTCATGATCCCAGGGTTCTGGGATGGAGCCCCACATTGGGCTCTCTGCTCAGCAGGAAGCCTGCCTCCCACCCCGCCTAACCGCCCCCCCGCGCCTGCCTCTCTGCCTACTTGTGATCTCTGTCAAATAAATAAATAAAATCTTAAAAAAAAAAAAAAGTGGCTTAATTCAAAAAGTTGAGCAGATGGATGCCTGGGTGGCTCAGTTGGTTAAGCAGCTGCCTTCGGCTCAGGTCATGATCCCAGCTTCCTGGGATCGAGTCCCGCATGGGGCTCCTTGCTCGGCAGGGAGTCTGCTTCTCCCTCTGCCTCTGCCTGCCACTCTGTCTGCCTGTGCTCACTCTCTCGCTCGCTCTCTCTCTCTCTGACAAATAAATAAATAAAATCTTTAAAAAAAAAAAGTTGAGCAGAATCTTCTATTATTTTTGACAAATACATACACATTTACATGAAGAAAATAGCTGGAAAATGAAGGAGAATTTAAAAAACCTAAGGAATATTACCGGCATTGTACAGATTTTGACTGTATGAGTATTCGCTGGTACAGCTGGCCTTGAAGTCACATTAGTAGTGGTCTCTGCTCTTGTCACAGCTTGCTGAGGAGATACCAACATCAACTGGCCACTGTTACTTTTGATCAAAACTGTTCCTAGAGTTAAAAGAAAACAAAACAGGACTTCTAAGCTAATAAATGGAACAATCGTCATATATTTTGTGTTCTGATCATTTCTTTCAACACTGTAAAATGCTTTGAAAAAGTGATTAATACATACTAAACTCCATGTATACTAATTATTATGTAATATGGAAAAAATGTTTTCACTCAAAGTTACTTAAAAGAAGCCAAACGCTTTTCCTTCACGAAATCAAACTATAAAACAGTAAGATGGTATGGTAATAGAACCAGACTACACAAAGTAACCAATGGAATAAACTGGAGAATTCCAAAACAGACTCATGCAGATATGTCATATCAATTTCTCCTAGAAGGCACTGCAGATTAGTGAGAAAAAGAGCAAATATTCAATAAATAACGCTGTGTCAATACGTTATCTATATGGAAAAGATTAAAAAGTTTCAAACCACACACAAAACCCCAAGAGCATTAAGAATACAAAGGTAAAAAGTAAAACCTTTTAAACTCTTAGATAGTGTAGAAAATTATCTTTCTGAACTGGGATAGGGAAGAATTTCTTAAATAAGTCTGTTGCATTCGAGTATATTAAATAAAACTTTTGTTTAGCAGAAGACATTATCAGGTAAAAAAAACAGAAGACAAAATGGGAAAAAATTTTAGTTCACTTATGTTCAAAGGACAAATATCCAAAAGGTCAACAAAACACAGATGGCAATGACAAGGAAAAGTAAATTAAGACCACAGTGAGGTATCACTTTGTATCTACCTAGACAGACAAATTAATTAGTCCAATGACAATATGAAGTGTTAGATGTGCAGCAACAGGAACTCTACCATCTTGATGATGGTAATATAATTTGGTACAATTGCTTTGTTCGACTTTACATGATTGTGCCAAATTGATTCCCATTTGCATACTCTTTAACCCAGTATTTCTAATCTAAAGAAATTCTTGTCCATGTCAGTAGGAGGCGCAAATAAGAAGAGCCATAGCTGAAGTTCCATTTCCAGAATGGTAGCATAAAGAGCTCAACAAACCTGCTCCCCAGCAAAGGAAGCATAACTGGTGAAAATTATTTTTCAAAACAACCATTTAAAGTCTTTGGAAATTGCCTGAAGGCATATAGAAAATGACTACCATTATTAAAGAGGATTTACTAAAACTAAGTAAGCACAGCCAGAGACAGTGGCATCTGAACCATCACTCACTCCCTTTCCCTTCTCAGATCAGACAGTGTGGCAAACAAAGAGCCTCTCCTCCAAGCTCCCAGTTGAGGGCTATGGTATCTCTCTGGGAGGAACAGGCCACCAGCATTTCTGATCTCCCCCACACTGAGCTACATACAGCAGAGGACAAATTTGAGACAAGCGCATCCAAAGACTTCTAGGCTTCTTTTACTCATCTCCACTCATAAAGGGAAGGCTCTACCTCACAGATGGCACACTAAAAGTTTCTGGACCCCACTCTCCCTCAACTCAGTTTTTTTGTAGGATGGAGAGTCCATGTTGGAAGAAGTAAGTAGATAAAGACAAGAAGGTGGTAGCCCAGTACCCCACTCTTAAAGCAGGGATATCGCCCATAAAGAAGCATTCCACAGTCCTGATGCCCACTCCAAGTATCTCCGTAAGGAAGCTGACTGTATTTCAACACAGTGAGGAAGCTCAAAGGTAAGAGAACTCTCAAATACAACAAAACAATTAAAATAAGGATGGGTGGGTAGCTTCATGACAGATACAAGCTAAGCCATAAGCCCAATGCTAATTTATCAGAGAAAACCAGAAAAACAACAAGTAAGAAGAGAAGGGCCCTCTTGATGTCAGAGCAAACCTCAAACAATAACCTCAAAAATTATCCCTGTAAAGGAGCCTAAATTTAATTGGATCAGACTGTGGAACAAGTTGGGCCCTATGGCATTGCTGAAAACAATAGGGTCACTGGATTGCAAAAGTAGAGCCTAACACCTGGCTGTGATACCAAGAAAGACACACAACTTTGAACAGAGAAATCAGAGAAAGAGAAAGTCAAAAGAGAGCCCTGTTATCCCAGGGTGGTTGAGCTTATGCCCAAGGTTGTGCCTTCTGAGGAGCAACATCAAAGGGTACCCACTGTGGGGAAAAACAGACTTCACCAGAATAAAAATAGTCAGACATTTAAAAAAAAAAAAAAAAAGCAAACAACAATAATACACTCATGGAAACAATGGGGCAGTATCCAGAGTTGCTGCAATATATTAAAGTTTTTGAAGATTTTATCTATTCATTTTTGAAGGGGGACAGAAGGAGAAAGAGAAGCAGACTCCACACTGAGTAGGGAGTCCAATGTTCCATCCCAGGACCCCGAGATCATGACCTGAGACAAAGCAGACACTTAGCCAACTGAGCCACGCAGGTGCCCCAATATATTAGTTTTGAATAACAAGTTACACAACATACAAAGAAAAAGAAAAGTATGACACATAGGGAAAAAGGCAGGCAACAAAAAACACCTATGAGAAGGACTGGCTGTCTGATTCAACAACAAAACTTCTAAGTAAACATTATAAATATGTTCAAAAGACTAAAGGAGACTATGCTTAAACAAGTGAAGGAAGGTATGATATCATCAAACAGAGAGTATTGCCAGAAAGATAGATATTATTGGGTGCCTGGATGGCTCAGTGGGTTAAGCCTCTACCTTCGGCTCAGGTCATGAGCTGAGGGTCCTGGGATCGAGGTCTGCTGAGCAGGGAGCCTGCTTCCCGCTCATCCACCCTCCCCACCTGTCTCTCTGCCTACTTGTGATCTCTCTCTCTGTCATATAAATAAATATTCAAAAAAAAAAAAAAAGACAGATATTATTAAAACAAAGTAACTTCTATAGTTAAAAAATACAGTAACAAAAAAATCCACTAGGGGGATTCAACAGTGAAATCGAACCAGGAGAATATCAGTGAGCTTGAAGATAAATAAACAGAGATTTTTAAATCCAAAGAATGGAGAGAAAAAAGAATGAAGAGGGGCACCTGGGTGGCTCAGTGTGTTAAGCCTCCGCCTTCAGCTCAGGTCAAGAGCTCAGGGTCCTGGGATTGAGCCCTGCCATCGGGCTCTCTGCTCAGCAGGGAGCCTGCTTCCCCCTTCTCTCTCTGCCTGCCTCTCTGCCTACTTGTGATCTCTATCAAATAAATAAATAAAATCTTAAAAAAAAAAAAAAGAAAAATGAACACAGCCTCAGAAAAATGTGTACCACTGAAAGGCACAGCGACACAGGCATAATGTGAGTACCATATAGGGAGGACAAGAGAAACAGAAAGGGCAAGATAAAGAAACAAAAAAATATTCAAAGAATTAATGGCTGACAACTCACCAAATTTGACAAAGAATAATCTAGATGTCCAAATAGCTCAACAAATTCTAACACATTCAAAGAGATCTACACCAAGACACTTCATAATAAAAATGTTTGACTAATAAAAGAAAATCTTGAGAAGAGCAAGACAAAAATGACTTGGTATTTACAAGAGAACCCCAAAAGGATTAACAGCTGACCTCTCATCAGAAACAATGGAGGCCAGAAGGCAGTGAAATGACATATTCCACTTGCTGAAAAGCAAAAAAAAAAAATCAACCAACAATCAGATACTCATTAAAAATATCTCTCAAAATTGAAGGCAAAATAAGGACATTCCCAGATAGGGGCACCTGGGTGGTTCAGTCAGTTAAGTGTCTGCCTTTGGCTAAGGTCATGATCCCGGGGTCCTGGGATCAAGCCCCACATGGGGCTCCCTGCTCAGTGGGAAGCCTGCTTCTCCCTTTTCCACTCCTCCTGCTCATTTTCCCTCTCTCACTGTCTCTCTCTCTTTCTCTGTCAGATGAATAAATAAAATCTTTTTAAAAATTGTATAGAAAACTATGTATATAATTATGGATTTGGACCCATAACATCAAAATGTAATATATTTGTGAATAACAGCAGAAAGGAAGTAGGTGGCACTAAAGTTGTATCACACTAAGGAAATGACTTTGGTTGAAAACAAATTAAGAAAACCAGAAATGGTAACTAAGAAAGTAATAAGACAAATGCTACAAATAAGTCTTTGTGCTCCTTTCTTCTGTCAGTTTCTTTAAAAAAACATGAAGTTAGGGGCGCCTGGGTGGCTCAGTGGGTTAAAGCCTCTGCCTTCGGCTCAGGTCATGATCCCAGGGTCCTGGGATCGAGCCCCGCATTGGGCTCTCTGCTCAGCAGGGAGCCTGCTTCCTCCTCTCTGCCTGCTTCTCTGTGACCTCTGTCAAATAAGTAAATAAAACCTTAAAAAAAAAAAAAAACCATGAAGTTACATAAGGTAATAATTGTAACAAGGTATTGGGTTTCTAACAATCTAGATGCAATATATAGAGCAATAATAGCACAAAAATTAAAAAGTGGGAAGGGGGCGCCTGGGTGGCTCAGTCCTTAGGCATCTCCCTTCAGCTCAGGTGATGATCTTAGGGTCCTTGGATCAAGCCCAGCATCTGGGTCCCTGCTCATCGGGAAGCCTGCTTCTCTCTCTCTCTCTCTCACTTCCCCGGCTTGTATTCCCTCTCTCACAATCTCTCTCTGTCAAATAATAAAATCTTAAAATAAATAAAAATAAATAAAAAGTGGGAGGAAAATAAGCTAAATAGAAATGTTTCTATATTTCACTCAAATAAGTTATTATAAATTTACTAGAGATATATACACTATATTAGATATATTTTGTAACCTCTAGAACCACAAAATATATATATCAAAAAATGATAAAGAAAACAAAGCATCACTCCAGAAAATATTCACTTAATGCAAAGGAAAGCAGCAAAAAAGGAATAGAGGAATAAAAAGGAGAGGATATATAGAAACAAAAATAAATGGCGGACTTAATCCTAACTATATTAAGTAACATTACATGTTAATGGATTAAATAATCCAATAAAAGGCAAAAGTGTCAAACCAGACCAAAAAAAGGTAAAATCCAACTATATGCTACCTACAGAATACATACTTTAGACTCAAATATAAAACAAAGTTGAAAGTAAATGACATATCATAGAACAGCAACCATAAGAAAGCTAGCATGTCTATACTAATATCAGACAAAATGATCTAAAAGTGTTACTAGAGATAAAGAGTTGGCATATTATAATTGATAAAACACCCAATAGATCAGGGATATTAACAATTATAAACATATATGCAACAAAATACAGCCCAAAATATATGAAGCAAAAGCTGACATAAAGGAAAGGAAAAACAGAAATTCAACGATAATAACTGAGATACTTAAACACCCCATTTCAACAAAGGACAACTATATAAAAGATTAACAAGGAAATCAAATACTTGAACAATACATAAACCAAACAAACCTAAAATACATCTATAGAATACTCCACCCAATAACAACATTCTCCTTAAGTGCACATGGAACATTCTCAGGATAGACCACATGCTAGGACATAAAACAAGCCCCAGTAAATTTTAAAAGACTGAATTATACAATGTATAGTCTCCAACTATACTGGAATGAAATTTGAAATCAGCAACAAAAAGAAATTAGGGGAACTCACTAATACTTAGAAATCAATTACTCCTACGTAGTCATTTGTCAGTGAAGAAATCACAAGGGAAATTGGAAAATACCTTGAAATGAGTGAAAATGAAGACATAATAAACAAAAATTTATGGAATGCAGATAAAGCAGAGCTTAGAGGGACATTTACAGTTACAAATGGCAGAATTTAAAAGGGAGGTGCCTGGGTGGCTCCGTAAGTTAAGCATCCCAACACCGGTAAAAGAGATTTGAAAAAAACCTCACACTTAATATTGCATGTAATGGTGAAAGACTAAATGCTTTCCCCTTAAGATGAGGAATAAGACAAGATACCTGTGATGAGAAATGAGACAAGAATGCCTGCAATCACTACTTCTATTCAACATTGTTCTGAGAGTTCTAACCAGGGCAATTCAGCAAAAAAATGAAATAAAAGGCATCCAAAGAGAGAAGTAAACCTACCTATTCACATATTATATGATCTTCTATGTTGAGATCCTAACAAACCCACGAAAAAACTATTAAAACTAGTAAGTTCAGTTAGATGGCAAGATACAAAATCAATGTAAAAAATCTGCTGTATTTTTATACATTTGCAATGAATGACTAAGTGGAACAAAGAAAACAATTTTATTTATAATAGCACCAAAAAATATATATACTGATAAATTTAACAAAATAAGTACAATACCAATACTCTGGAAACTACAAAATGCTGTTGAAAGAAATTAAAGAAGATCTAGATAAATGTTAAGACACGCCATATTAGTGGATCGAGAGACTTCCTATCTTCCAAGATCATTAACAGGATTAAATGATACAATACTTCCAAGCAGGCTTTTGAATTTTAAAGTCATCAATAGTAGTGATAACTGTTATTAATACCAAAAGGTCCACAATCCAACCTTTTCTTCAACTAAATACTCAAAACTTCAGTAGGAAGTAATACTAGAATAGTTGAAGACAATACTGAGAATAAAGTAACAAGAGCTCATCTGGTCAATGCTCATTTAACTGAAGTGTTTATCTATCCCAAAGGCCCAGTTCTAAAGAGCAACCTAGTGAAAAGCACTCATAAACATATAAAGGAAACTGAACAGTAGTCTCTTCTGAAAACCAGCTACCACATCTCTCTGAATCAAATCCTGATAAATTTGACTCATTTTCCAATCATAAAAGAATAATCAGTTTGCCTACTTATCCTACAGACATGTTGAAAGAAAGTAATCATACATTAGATTACAGAGCACGTTTCCTCTAAAAATATTAAGATGTTAAAGTGTAAAGTGGTCCCGTGCTCACTCTCTATTTGGTACATAATTTAACATACTACTCTACTCATCTGCCCAGTGAACTGCTAACGTAGTCCCAAGATGACTTTCCTATTTGTCTTGGCTACAAGTTGATCTGGATGGTGGTTCTGATTTGTCCAACTTCCTAGCATTGGTCAATACTGACCCTGAAAGGAACACCCAAATCTAAGAGTCAAAAAACTTTTAGAATTCACCTATTATAATTTAATACCTACACGTAATTGCCTGAATGGTAACCTTCTACTCTCTACTGAAGTCTAGGATTAAGTCAGTGGAGATGTACAAATGTCACCCCCTCACAAGTAGAGTATTAATACAAAGTTATTCCTTAATACAGAACCAAAAATATTCCTCCCATAATATTCACAGATAGGTCCCTTGTGCAAGCACACAAAATAAGCCTACTTTCATCTCCACAGGCAGTCCTTTAAACACTTAAAGGCAGACTAACATACTCAAAGTTGTTTTCTTGATCAGGCACCAAGGTCCCAATTCCTTTAATTTTTTATGTCATAGTTCCCCTTACTGAGCTTAAAGTCACTTATTTCTTTTTCTCTCATTCCAATAATTCTTTGAGTGAATAAAAGAAAAACTTAAGGGGCGCCTGGGTGGCTCAGTTGGTTAAGGGTCTGCAGTCTGCACTTAGGTCATGATCCCAGAATCCTGGAATGGAGCCCTAAATTGGGCTCTCTGCTCAGCAGGGAGCCTGCTTCTTCCTCTCTGTCTGCCTGCTGCTCCCTCTGCTTTGCTCTCTCTTGCTATCTCTCGCTCCCTGTCAAATAAATAAATAAAATTCTTATTTAAAAAAAAAAAAAAAGAAAAACTTAAAATCAATCAGAAAGTTTTTATCCCAGATTCTACTATCCCTTATGGCATATCTTCTCTAGTCTCCATTTACACAGTGGATTTGTCAAAACAGAATTTCTATTAACTTTATTAAATATCATCTTTTAAAAGTAGGATCACATGTTTTCATGTGATTTTTACCTTCTTTTTAACTTGCCAAATTTGTTTTTACATAAAATTTACAAAATTTACAAAAAATTTACATTAAAAAATCAGTTTACAAAAATAATGTTGCTGGAGAAAAATTAAGCCCAGAACAACCTAAGGAAATTCTCAAAATCTCTTTAATTTCCAGGAGAGGTACTGTGTCTACCTTATTTTCCACTGTATCCATGGAACTGAACATAGAACCTAGTATACAGCTAGCACTGAAATGTATGAATAGTTTAAAAAATATATAGCTTTAAAACACTCATATTTCCTTGATCCAGAAATTCCAAAATTCCTGGAATTTGTTATCTGTCCCAAGAAAATAATCAAGACACACACTACAATCTAAATACAAAAACATCTGTTTATTTTTATTTATAAGTAATTTTTTAAACAAAAAGGTATAAGCAACCTAAATGAACAAATAGAGAAAATATTAAATGGATTATGTATCCCTTAAAATTAAGCTTTTGAGGTTAGAACACACAAAACTGGCACTACATAATGGCAAGTGAAAAACAAGGATACAGAAATTAAATAATAGAATCCCAGTTATGTAAAAATAAATAAATAAATAACTAAATAAATAAAGGAAGCAGCCATACATTTTTTTTTCCCAAAGAAACTAAACTTTGAGGTAGTGAAATGTTCTCCTTATCTTGGAGTGGTGGCTATACCTTTGTCAGTTTTCAAAACTTATTGTAAATGGTTTCTTTTTTCAAATAAGTATACAAGTAAAAAATTATAGCTCCATAAAGTTTATATAAAAAAGGAAACTAAAAGATACACTCCAAATATTTGGGGCAATTTTTCTGTACTTTCCAAATTTTGTATAACAGGCATAAAAAAGTGGGGGCATATAGACATTGAGGTTATTTCAAAATCCATCCTTTTAAATTATAATAAAATCTTTTAAAAAATAAATTATAGTGAATTTGGTGGATGCCAATACACATTAGATAAATAGCAACCAGAGTACCTATAGCTAGCCAATGTTATATAGGTACCTTAATTATTCAGACATGCCTGCTACGCAACTCTGTATTTCACACAAATGGTGTTCTTTAGAGTTCTATGACGTGCAGACCTATATTCTTAGTTAACCCATATGATATTCTATGAAGAAGGTGTGATCCCATTTTAGACATAATAAAACTGACATTGAGGATGAGTTTAATAAACTTGACCCAAATCACAAACTTATTAAGTGATAAAGCTGGGATTCATATTCAGGTCTGTTGGCCAATATTCTGCCCTTTATTGCTATACTTCACTGCTTTCCACAAAAGGCTAACCCACCAAGTCCCTTTGATTAGCACACCTAGTCCCTACTCTGAACTACACCTGCCCTGAACGAAACCTTCCCAGCTACTGTATATTACATACTAACTTTACTTCACAAACTAACAAGAGCCCTCTTAGGCATAATTATTCAGTAAGTAACAAATCTGTATAACATTACCATCCACCCACATTTCTCTACATTTGAAGTCTGTCTCCACTCAATTATAGGACACCTCCTCTCTTACTGTTAGTGAATGTCAAGTCTGGAAAATTACATATTAGATTCTACAGATAGCTTTTTATCTTTTTAATCTTTTTTTTTAAAGATTTCATTTATATATTTGACAAAGAGAGAGAGAGAACACAAGCAGGAGGAGCAGCAGGCAGAGGGAGAGGGAGAAGGAGGCTCTACACTTAGCAAAAAGGACCCTGGGATCATGACCCAACTAAGCCACCCAGACAACCCCACAGGTAGCTTATTAAAATCAAGTATGGACATCGTTGATTATGCATTTAAATGATCATCTGGGGACAGAATTTGGTAATCCTATGAAAAGATTACCTTTTGAAACAGTAATTCCACTTCCAGCAATTCATCCTATAGAAAATACATTTATAAAACTGCACAAAAATACACAAAGATGATTATAGCATCATAACAAAAAGTAGTTTAAACAGTATCAATATCTAAGAATGGCGAGATGGTCAAAATATGATGGTACATTGATACAGTGGACTACTAAGCGACTTTAAAAATAAGGGGCGCCTGGGTTGCTCAGTGGGTTAAGCCTCTGCATTTGGCTCAGGTCATGGTCTCAGGGTCCTGGGATCGAGCCCCACGTTGGGCTCTCTGTTCCCCTTCTCTCTCCGCCTGCCTCTCTGCCTGCTTGTGCTCTCTCTCTCTGTGTCAAATAAATAAATAAAATCTTTTTAAAAAATGAGGAAGATTTATAAGTACTAACATGAAAAGGACAATATTGTTAATAGCAATAATCTGATGAAGGGGGTATATTATATTTCAGTAATGCTTTTTTTTTTCTTTTACATGAACATATGCTGCTTTTGTAAGCAGAATGAGCAAAGAAATTAAAAATAAAATGCACTGATATGGGTAATGGCCCTTGGAATCCCTTGGGGACTGCAGCCCTATTGTCCTCTTCTTTCTCCACATACACTAATATGTGCATTCAAATATTCAGGTGCCCTCTCTGAGCAAGGAACTTATTAAACCCTGGGTAATAAAGTCAGCGACAGAGTCCCTATCCTCACACAATATCCTTTTGATAAAGCCAGGGTGAAAACAAGAACCGCTAACTTACCCAGGAACTGGTTCAGGAATTTGAGAAAGATCCAAATCCTATGCCATGCCTCAGCATGAAAGAGTTGACAAAAAAGACCTGAGCCATTTTACAAGTAACTTTCACAGACTTCTGTACAGTATAACCATCAAGCAGAAGCTACCAGTTTATGATTTAGCAGAAGCAACCAAACCTTGATCATCTTTCTCAAACAAGTGATAGAAGAGACACAGAATACCAAAAACAAAAAGAACTGCAGTCTTGCCCCAAATCCCACATGTTCATAAAAGAGAAGACTGAGAAGATGAAAGAAAGAGATTACCAAAAACATTCGACAGAGTAATTTTCAGAGCTCTGCTATAGCTCTTTCATTTCTTCACAATGACGCCCCTTTTTATTTCCCGTCCCTGCTCCCTAGAAAAAACTGCTGCTGCGTATCTATATTTTTGAAAACCACTTTTTTTCACTGAGGAAATTCTGAAGTAAACAGAAATCAAATACTTAAAGTATTCATTATCTTGAAAAAGCAAAGCTGACTTCTATGTGATTTAATCATCCCTGAGTAATCAATTACTAATCCTCAGGATATAAAATAAACAGTACAAAGACTTATAATTTTTTTTAAAAGTTACTTTAATCAGTATTTCCATTTTATTCCTCAACTACTTGTTATCTTATTGTGCACCAATGAAAGCACAAAAGTTAGTATGGTCTTCTGCCATGTCAGTTGAAATATTCCCAAAAGCTGCTCTTCAAAGCACCTCCTCCCCCTCCTCTGTAACAATTCCTAAAGGCAATTTATTTCCTCACTCCTGTAAATTTTTCCATGGTCAATTATCTAAAATGTTTTAGCATAGTGCACACCTAGATTGTGGTCCTGGTTGCAGCTGTATAGCTCTGGCAAGTTTCAGTTTTGTTTTCTTTGCATACAAAAGATTAGGCTCTAAAATTCTATGTCACCATTTAGCCCTGATACCACACACACACCAAGTGGTAACCACAGCATTGTATAAAGAGTATACAGACCTGGATTCAAATTACCTCTGACATGTATGAAGTGTCTAGCATTGGGCAAGTTACTTACCCTTAGAGACCTTTCTCAATTTGTTACCAGTTATGACCAACAAAAGGATATAAATAATATATAAAAAGTGTATAGCACAGTATGGCTTCGATTAGTGATCAGTTCCCACTTACCAAGTTTTTATTTTTATTTTTTTAAAGATTTTATTTATTTATTTGACACAGAGATCACAAGTAGGCAGAGAGGCAGGCAGAGAGAGAGGAGGAAGCAGGCTCCCCACAGAGTGGAGAGCCTGATGTGGGGCTCGATTCCAGGACCCTGGGATCATGACCTGAGCTGAAGGCAGAGGCTTTAACCCACTGAGCCACCCAGGCACCCCCCCCCCACCAAGTTTTTACTCTTGATAATTTTTCTATTTTAATACGTTTTTGTTTCTAAACAATCTTCAGTGACTAGACAGGAATTTAATTTTTAACAAATTAGAAGATGATTTCATTCACATTCATAACTACTTTATAAGTATAGGAAGGTTGACAATTCAGAACTGTCAGAAAATGTATTCAGTGGCATACACAGCACAGCCTCAAGTGTGTGTACCTCCTGTACCATAAAAAACTGAAACAGAATTTCGTCAAAAGTAAGGAACATAATCTTTCCACAATGTTCATGATCAATCAGAACATTAGCTACAAAAAAGCCCCTATCATTTCACTGGGGGATACTAAAATCTTGAACCCAGTGTTTCACTTCTTTACCATCTTTGCGGGTCTGAGTTCCAATTACTGCTAAGCAAAATAAATAGGAGACGATATAATCAAGAGTAGAGTTCACTCCAAAGAATATGATTTGTGACTTTTTTCCCCAACTGAAATTCCAAGACACTTTCAGCGGAGTTAAGAAAGAAGGTAGAACACTCAAATTTACAAATTCTGAATAATCACAAAGCAAAATCTTTGCATAAATCATGAAAAACAGCCCAAACATGTAAACCCTCGGATAAAAAGTAGTCACAGACTCATTAACTGTAGCATCACACACCCGCTTCAAATATAACCCCATGCCTCTGATGTATCAACTTTGGCACTGCTCCGTTAAGACAGGTATTCTTCTAACTGAAAATTACAAACATCACACATCTAAAGACTGTACAGAAAGCAGCACTGTATAGAAAAGCAGTGAAATTATTTTAGCTTGCTTAAATTAAAAATCCTCCTTCAGCCTTAACACACAAGAACTTCTTAAACTTTTTTGAAAAATATGACTATCTAAGTGTGTGGTTATATAAATTGGTCTCTTCTCCACGTAAAAATAAAAACTTTAGCTATATTCTACCTTCTCGCACCTACGAGCTAGTGCCTCAAAGGCCCTCCTGAATATACTGCTCCAGCGTTTACTGTGTCACTTGGGTGAAGAAATTATTTCCTTAAATATGGAAAGAACTATGCAGTAATGATTCAAAGAGGCTGTATTAGTTGTAAAGCCAAATCACTGCCCTGCAAAGTCGATTATGAAAGGTTCTCTTAGCTGAGTTTTTTTGTTTTTTGTCTTTTTGTTTTGTTTTGTTTTAGAGCTACCAGCAAGAAGGCACAATCCAGAGCTGCGACGTTTCCCGTGTCGCCGCTGGCTGAACCGATAGGTAAGCTGGAAAAGGTGAGCGACATACCTGGAGGAAGCTGCAAATTAGCAGGCAACTGGATTGTCGTGGTGTTGGGGGCTTTCACAGCGACTATCTGAGGAGCAGGCAGCGGGGGCCCGCTGCTGAGTTTAGGAAGAGCACTGACAGGAGCCACTTTGGTCACCAGGGTACCCACGGGGGACCGCAGGGGCTGGGACACCGTGGACTCAACGCAGACACTGACAGGAGCCTTAGTCACGGCGCCCAAGGCCACCGGGGTGCTCTCCACCCGGACAGGCAGAGTCCCAGAGGGGGCCATCGTCACGGTCCCGGAGGCGCTCACACCGGCCGGGGGAGCTGCGCCGGCTGGTTCCGTGAGGCCCGCGGGCATCCCCAGGTGGATCAGCGGCAGCTGCGACGCTGCCGTTCCGGGAACAGAGGCTAGGGTAGGCTTGACAAGCGGCAGCCGACTCCAGAGCAGTTCCGGCTCCACAGCATCGCTAGGAAGAGGCACAGGGGCCGCGACACAGAAGTCGGTGACGGGCGCCGGCTGGACACCGAGACCCGCGCGTCCCGCACCTCACTCTGGTCCGTGCGGCCCCGGCCGCAGCGACACCTGCTCGGCCGCTCGCCGCTTCCTCAGCAGCGCTCACACGTGCGCCGGCTCAGCCCGGCGCCTCAGCATCAGGTCCCGCAGCAGCGGAGCCCGGAGGGCGTCACTTCGGCTCCCACCATCCAGCAAAGCTCTGCGCCCCAGTTCCCCCGCCAGAAACTTAAAAACTACAAACCCGAGCGCCCCAAAGCCCCCCTACACACACTCAGCATGGCCCCACCGCGCGGCCACGCCAGCCATGTTTATATAGCCACGCGGAGACCTCGCGCACGCGCACAGGCCGCCGCCGCCACCCCGGGCTTCCCCCGGAATCCGGCCCTGTGATTGGCCACAGACTGGAATCGCGCTCGTGACGTCACTAGGGACGGCTCCGGAGGGCGTTAGAATCTTCCCCCGCATCAGGAGGAAGGAGGGTCGAGTTGCCAAAAACCTACCGTGTGGGAGGGGCAGACTGCACTTGGAAAACTGCGACATTCGGGTTCCTCTCCTTGTATCCCCAATGGTATGTTCCTTTAAAATCCAGGAGTGTGATTGCCACACGCTTTTACTTTGAGGAAAAAATGGGGACTGGCTTCAGAGAACGGTAGCTCAGACTAAACCACGCTTCCTCTGTTTTTCTTCGAGCTTTGCCTTAAAGCGTCGCAAAGTGAGCGTTAAAATTGACACTGAAAAAAATGGTCAGTTTCTTTCTTGTAAATGTTTAAGAATGGCGTATATTTTTATAGTCGGCAAAATATGTCTGTTTTCCTATGACTTTAGAGTAGAGCTGCCCCAAGGGAATATCGTTTTCTTCCATTGGGCGGCTATAGGTATCTCTTTTCACCTCTAAACGTAAATTGTTTACGTTTTGTCTCCTTGAAAACTTGGACAGTGTCTTTTGATTCCTGCCTCTTCAGATTCTAGCAATTAGATTGCAACTGCAATCCTAAATACTATTTGAAAAAGTGGAAAGTGTTTGTTAAGGAATCAGTAATAAGCGGAAAAACTTGCTCCTTAGGGATCTAGTTAGAGAGGATGCCTTGATTTCAGGCTTTTTTGTCGGAAGATTATGTTTATAGGAACCGACACTATAACTGAAGGAGATTTTGCAAGTAGGCAGGCAAAGCGATCTTTACAGCTGCTGGTTTTCTCCCTTCCTGTAAACGCCAGTGGACAGAATCTTCACAGCCCTCACACTTCACTACATTTGCTGTCTTTCCCATCTCAACCAGTCCAAATCAGCCCATCTGTGATTCCAGTCATTTACAACCTTCCCCATTCATGAAGGCTTACTGATCACGTGGCCTCTAGAAAATACCGTGGAGTTGGGGAAAGGACAAATTTATTGAGGGCCCCTTGTGTGCTGGTCACTAAGAGGAACATTTTCTTGTTTTATTTTGTTTTTAACAGCCATTTCATTGTATTGACTTAAAAACTGCGGTTAAAAGAGTAATTTTCCAAGGAACTGGGATCCAAAACAGTCTGTATGAAACCAAAGTGCATCTCTTTCCATATCTCCACAAATGCCTAATTCATCATATATCCCATATGTCCCTGGCAAAATGCCTTGCACATAAAAGGTGTCTAATAAATATTTGCTAAGTGAATGAAATAGATCTATGCAACATGTTCAGTGAAGCTATATGGTCTAGAGGCCTCGAATCTTAGATCTGCTTTTTAGTAGCTGGGCAAATTGGTTAGCCTAGGTTTATTTTCTCCACAGAGTGTAATCCAATAAACCCTTGTAGAAGGAAGGCTCAGCGTTTGCTCAGAGGACTCTCTCTCTAAACTTTAATTAAACCCCACCCCCAACTCACATACTTTGTTTAGATATGCAGATAACCTCAATCAAATTACAAAGAGGCTTGGCTGAGGAAGTACACTTTCTCTTTAAAATGACCTTGAACATTTTGTTATAATTTGCTCTATTATTTGTCTCATTGATGGAAACTTTTGTTTTCTAGTTGCAAAGAATATACCTCTTACCTGGCACAAGTAACTACTCTCCTGAATTTGGAGTTTAGTAATAATCATGTTTGCTACATTTTCCTTCTACAGAAACTTACGCTAAAACAGTAAACATAGGGAAGCAAAATGCATTTTATCTCTCCATGTGAGAAAAAAAAAATGCAGAGGAGGATTACACCTTGATTTTTATTATGTTTTTATTATTAAATTAAAGATGTTGAGAAATACTCATTTATCTTCTTAGTCTATCCAGGCTACTGTAACAAAATGCCACAGATTGTTTTAATTTAATTATAACTGATATACAATACTAGTTTCAGGTGTATGACAGTGATTCAGTATTTTTATACATTACGAAATGATCACCTTGATAGAACTAGCTACTGCCACTATAAAGTTATTGTATTACTGACTATTCCCTATGCTGTATATTACATCCTCATGACTTATGATTTATTTTGTAACTGGATGTTTATACCTCTGGGGATTAGGTGAGGGGTAGTTTATAAACAGCAGAAACCTACTGTTCACAGTTCTGGAAACTGGAAATCTGAGATCTTGGTGCCCGGATGGTCAGGTGAGGGCTCTCTTCCAGATATCAGACTTGCCCTGTCTTCCAAATGGCAGAAGGAATAAAGAATCTCTCTGGAGGCCTTTCAAAAGGTACAAATCCAATTCATGAGGGTCCCACCCTCATGATTTAACCACCTCCTAAAGGCCCCACCTACTAAATACCATCACATTTGGGAGTTGGGATTTCAACATAATGAATTTTGGGGAGACACATTCAGACCAGATAGGACCTTCTAAATGAGGGACATTAATTCATTAAATCATTAATTACCACAGATTCTACTCATCAACTCAGGTAATGAAATAAAACTGTGAACAAACACAATTTATATTTCCAAATTTCAGTATTTTACGCACATACATGAACACACTTTAATTTGGGCAAAACCAAAGGCTAAGGATACAATTACTCAGTGGACAATGCAAATTACTGTTACTATCCTTTTGATTTTCCATAAGGCTATGGTCTCCTCAGAAAATGAATAAAAGTTTACTACACTGTAGAATTTAAACAGGAAGCTTTCTTAATCCATGAAATGAAATCTGCTGAAAAATCTGCCTGAGAAAACCTAACTATTTGGCTAAGATGGTTATGGCCTCAGCTTCAAATTGAGTCAGAAATAAATAGCCTCAAGCTCTATACCTTGAACATAGGCCAGTATCTGGACTTTTACCTCAAAACAATTAAATACTTTTCTGCGGTACAACACATTCCTACAACACCAGTCTGTCATTTCTGTCCTCTTATAGGAATGCAAGTTAAAGTCTTAAGAAGTTTGACTTCATTAATGACTTCCATTTTTTATGCCTTCACTAAAGGTTTAATGAAGTCTGAGACACTTTTCATGCTCCTACAAAAAGTGGATATGATAGAAAGATCCTATCATAAGAGATGCATCACACTATGGACTAGTAATCAGCCACTCAGATTTATACTTGTAGAGGTACATTATTGGAAAAATGATCATGGTATATTGTTAAATGTAAAAAGGAGGTTAGACAATAGTATAGAAAGAATGATTCCATTTTTTTTGTAAGCTAAAAAAAGAAATAAATAAACCAAAAAGCAGGTAGGTTTATGCTCAGAAGAAAATCTGGATCATACACCAAACTCTTAACAGAGGACATCTGTTTGGAAACATTCTAAGTGATCATTTCTTGTTTATATTTGTGTATATTCTAATTTACCTGCATAATCAAAAATTAATACAAGCTTTTTCTTAAAATATATAATCTTAGTGACAACTGTAATCTTTTAAGTACAGCTAAGTACTCCCTGGTCTCCTTCCCGGAGCACTCGGGAAACCACTGAACGTCATGAAGCTGAGCAACTGTGTTAACCTGCTTAAGCTAATTACAGTCACTGCCTTAACCTAGCAAGATGACTGTTTTCTAAAAGTGGGAGTACTCCCTCCTTTTCATTCATAGTAAGTGTAGAAAAAGCAATGACTACTTAAGAAGCCATAATCTCAGAAATAATCTTATTTTTCTAGAAGATTCTGCACTCACAGAACTTTTTACTTGTATTGTCTGTTTTTGCTTTCATTTTCTGGAATTATGTCTTCTTAGAAGATCTTCCTCCCCAATCTCTTCAGTCATTCTTTCATATAACCATATTCATATAATTCATATATAATGAATATAATCATTCATTCATATAACCAGTGTTCATTGTATGCTTACTGTGTGCTTGGCAGTGGAGAATATATCAGTTAAAAAAAAAAGAAAAGACAGAAATCCCTGTCCCTGTGAATCATACATTCCAGTGGAAACAGACAAAATGAAAAAAAAAGTAAATTATAAAAATGTAAATAAAAAATGAAAAGGTAAATTATATGGTATTTTTGATGGTGATGCATGTCCTGCAAAAGGAAGTCAAACAAGTGGATGAGAAGTACTGTTGGTACACGGAAGAAGAAACAAAGAGAAGGCAGCCAAATCACATCAGGCCTTGTGTAGGCCTGGGTAGGATTTTGCTTTTTACCCTGAGATGGAAAAGCATGGGGAGATTTTGAGCAGCAAATGAACATTATCTGACTTATATTTTTAAAACTTTACTCTGACTGCTCTATGAATAGTCCCAGAGGGCTAACTGGATAGGATAATAATAGGATAATATACCAGGATAATAATATAGAGATAATTTTAGAGAGACTATTTAAGGAGGCTACTGGAAAACCCAAGTGAGAGATGATGGTGGCTTAGACTAAGGTGATACTGGGGTAAGTGGTAAAAAGTGGTCAAATTCCAGCAATATTTTGATGTTAGGTCCAACAGATTTTCCTGATGCATTGAGTGTGAAGTATGAGAAAGGAGTTAAGGATGGTTTAAAGGTTTCTGGTCAAGGCAAACTAGAAGCATGAGGGGCTATTGATTGGAATAGGGATGACTGCAATGGTAGTTGAGAAATTAGGTGCCCAATCAGGGATATTTTATTTTGAGAGGGGGGAAAAGAGGGCAGAGAGGGAATGAGGCAGAGGGAGAGAGAGAGTATTATGCAGGGTTCAATCTTATTACTCTGAGATCATGACCCGAGCTAAAATCAAGACTTGGATGCTTAACCAAATGAGCAACCCAGGTGCCCCTGGGATATTTTAATTTGAAATGCTTATTATATATCCAAAGAGGGTTTGGGGTAGGCAGCTGGTTTACAAACCTAGAGTTCAAGGAAGAGGTCCAAGCTGAATAAAAATATATTCACCAGTGTACAGATGGTATTTTTCACACCACTGGACTCAGTATGACCAAGGAGGGAGAGAGTATAGAGAAGAAGAGAAGAGGCCAGAGTCCTGGGTACTCTAATGTTAAAGATTGGGATGATGGGGCGCCTGGGTGGCTCAGTTGGTTGAGCAACTGCCTTCAGCTCAGGTCATGATCCTGGAGTCCTAGGATGGAGTCCCACATAGGGCTCCCTGCTCGGTGGGGAGTCTGCTCTTCCTCTGACCTTTCCACTCTCACACTCTCTCTCTCAAATACATAAATAAAATTAAAAAAAAAAAAAAGATTGGGATGATGAAGAGGACCCAGCAACAGGTGGTGGAGAATGAATCTCTATTGATAAGAGCAAGAGTAGGAGAGTAAGAAGTCCTGAAAGCCAAGAAATGGCCTAGTTTCAGATGAAGAGAAGAATCAACTGTGTCAAATACCACTGATAGGTTGAGTAAAATGAGGACTGATGATTGCCCAGTAGACACAGCAACACAATGTGGGGTCATTGATAGCCTTGCTAAGAGACAAGTCTCTGTGGAAGGTGGAGGTAAAAGCCTGACGAGTATTTCCAAGAAAGAATGGAAAGGGTTTGAAGACTGTGAAGTTTTGATGCAGAGTGCACAGGAAAATGGGGCTGTAGATGGAGGGAATGAGGTAAAGAAAGTTTTTCTTTATGATAACATCATACTTATATGTTGATGGCCATGATCCAGTAGGGAGGGAAATTACTGATAGCAGAATAAAGAAGGGAGACTTACTAGAGCCATGTCCTTGAAAGTCAAAAGAGATGGAATCTAATGCACAATTGGAAAGCTTTAGCTTTTATAAGAGCAGTGGACCATTCATCTATGGCAACAGAAGCCAACATTAGAGTTCTTGGCCACAGACGCTGGTGGATAGATACTTGTGATGGTGGGAACTTGTGGAAATTCTCTTCTAATCTTTCTCCCTTCCTCCATCCCCATCCATGTCCCTTTATTGGTTCTAGAACAATCTTCCTAAAATACAAATCTACTTATGTAGCTCCCACTTAACAACTTTTTCACATCCTCCCATTACAGGCTAACATGTCAAATAGCTATGATGGCATACAAAATTCATTACATTACAACCTGGCACTTGCTGGACTGCCCAAGTGATCTCTGTTGTGTTCCCGTGGGCACCTTCCAATGGCACCATAGATGACTACAGAAATACCCTAAATGTCCCAGACTCTCTGTTAGTGTCGTGCCTTTTCATACATTGCTTTACCTCCCTTCAAAGACTTTACACATTTGAAACTCATGTTCTACCTTGCCAATTCTTATTTGGCCTTCAAAAGGCTATAACCTACACTGGATGAATTCATTGCCTCTCCTTTCCCATGATATTTATTATATTATGGTCATTTCAGTTGTTTTTCTTGCCTATCCTGTCTCACTAAATTGTGTATTTTCTTCATAGTTGAGGTCACGTTCATCTCAGAACCAGAAGAGAGAACCTAATACATAAGTAGATACTTGACAAAGAGAGTACTTTTCTGACTCCTATCCCACACAACCTCTAGACTGGCACATAGGGACAGGATTTTGTCTCATTTGTACATCCCTGGTGCACATTGTATTTGTATGTAATACAATTCTCCATACAGTAATAGGAAGTTCATATTTCAGCTTTCTGTTTTCAGTCTGTATTTGCCTTGGGTGATAACTTTACTTCCATGGCTTAATTTCCATCTATATATTTATGACTTTTGGATTTATCTATCTTTGGCCCAGATTTCTCTTCTGTTCTCCAGTCTTATATAGACAGCCACCTACTATATCCACCTGGATGTCTCACAGGCTCAAACTAAACTTACACACATACAAAAAAAAAAACTAAACTAAACTAAATTTACAATCCTACCTTCAAGCCTGCTTTTTCTCCTGTAATCCTTATCTCAGTGAGACAGTCTCCTTCCAGTTGCCTAGGATGTAAAATTGGGAATTGACCTTGAATTTTCCCTTCCTTTCACCTGTTTCCCTCTCTTTTCACCTGTTTCATTAGATCCTGGCAATCCTGACGTCGTATCTATAATAATATATCTCTGGAATCCATTGACTCCTCTCATTCCCACTGTCACTTTTAGTTCAAGCCCACGTACGCTCACTTTAATTATGCTAACTGCACTCTCTGTATAACTCCAGACTTGCTCTTGCTTTGTTCTATTCTGTGGTCTGCAATCAGATTTTTATTAAAAATGTTCCTTTAGTCTCATTGGTGGTATAGTGGTGAGCATAGCTGCCTTCCAAAATGTTCCTTTAAAGATTAACATTATAATTATTATCATCATTCATCGATTTAGGACGATTTTTCTTTCTTACTGAAAGGAACCTAAAAAAAGAAAACAATTTCTATTTTTAACTATTTACAATTCTATCATTTCAGCTGAATTCTCATTTTTTGTATATTACTTTCTGTTCCTTGTCTGTTATATGCTTGCTATTAGGTGAAGTATACGTATTGTTTTCCCTATAATTTAGAGCCAACTGTACCTAAATAATTTTCCATGCCTAAGCTAAACATTTAAATCAGGTCATGTGCATAATTTCATGCTTCTAAAATGTCTTTATAATGATCATTTTATACATAATATTTATTAAACAAGAACACATAATTGTTTGCATGTATAATTATGAATTATGATAAATACTACAAAAGAAAAGAAGATACTTTGAAAGAGGATAATGGACAGTGTCTAATTTAGCTAGGGAGTTAGGCAAGTGTTCCAGGAATTAAAAGAAGCCCGTGAGACTGGCAGAGAGTGAACCAGAGGAACAGTTAGTTGCGTGAATGAGGTTGGAGAGTCAGAGAGCGGTCATATGATATGCAAATGAAAGAAAGAAATATTTTAAGCAGAGGAGTAAAATGAATTTATTGACATTTTAAACTTTTCATTTGGAAATAATTTCAAACTTAGAGTTGCAAGAAAGAGCATTTGTAACTCCAATATCCCCTTCATCCAGATTTACCAATTTTAACATTTTGATTTCTTTTATCATTCACTTTGTGTGTGTGTGTGTGTGTATGCATATATATATACACACACACACTCATCCTTATTACCCACAGATTCCATGTTTGCAAATTCACCTACTTCATAAAACTTACATCAGTGGTGCTCTCTGAATCAATACTTACTAGGACTTTCGAAGCCTTTTACAGGCATGTGGAGAACAAGGGAAAATTGGAGTTGCTAAATGTGCATGTCCCCAGGTGAGGTCAAACAATGAGGTGCTTTGCTTTCTGTTTCAGCTCCCCTACTGTAACTAGTTGTCCTTTTTGCTGCCTACTTAGTGCCATGTTTTTCTTATTTTTGTGTTTTCTGTTGGTGATGTCACTGCTTAGTGACAGACATAGTGCTGGCATAGTGCTGAAGCACTGCCTGGTTTTCCTAAGCACAGAAAGGCCGTCATCTGCTGTACGGAGGAAAAATATACATTAGATAAGTGTAGTTCTGGCGTAAGTTATAGTGCTCGTGGTTGTGAGTTCAGTGTTAATGAATCAATAACATACTTTAAATAAGGTGTCTTTAAACAAAAACACACATAAAACAAAGTTATGTATTGATTGGTAGAGGAAAATATTAAGACCAAAGGCTTACAGGAACCTAACCCTGTACTTCCCGTAGGAGTCTTGGTTGACTATTAGCTAATTTCATATTTTGTAACTTTAATAGAACATAACTACCATAAATCATGAGAATTGACTCTATATATACTTTTTTCTCTGAACTATCTAAAAGTAATTTGCACACCTGCCCACTTCTTTCAAATACTTCATTGTATATTTCCTAAAAACAAGGACATGCATTTACATCACCAAAATACAATGAACAACATTAGGACTTAATATTGATACAATTATTTAGTTAACAGATCTTTAATCAACAGGTCTTTTCACTTTTGGCAACTGTCTCAATAATGTCCTTGATTTTTTTTTCCTAGTCCAGGCTCCAATCCAGAATCATTCATTGCATATAGTTTTATCTCTTTAGTCTCCTTTAATCTAGAACAGTTCCTCTGCCTTTCTTTGTTTTTGATGATACTGCCAATTTTGAAAAGAATAGGCCATTTGTTTTGTAGAATGTCCTCAGCTTAGGTTTGTCTCTTTCTTGTTTTCTCCTGGTCATATTCAGTTTAACGTTTTGGCAGAAATAGTACATGAGTAAGGCTATATTCTTTATATCACAGTAGGAGACAAATGATACAAGTTTGTAAGTTTTATTATTTACCTTAAATTTGACCGCTTGTTTATGTTGGTATGTTTGGGGTTTCTCATTGTAAAGTTACTGTTTTTCCTCTTTGTGATTAATAAGTTTGTGGAACATACTTTGAGACTATATAAATATCTTGTTCTTCATCAAACTTTGATCTATTTAGCATTCTTTACTGACTCTTGGCTGAGTCAATTATTACTAGGATGGATGCACAGTGGTGATATTTTAAAACTCATTTTCATTTCTTGTACATTGTCATTTGAGATTTTATGGGAAGAAGTAGTTTTTGCATTTCTCTTATGTATATATCAGTATGGATTTATGTATTCTTTTTTAGCCAGTGTGTTATGACCAGTTATTACCATGATTATTTTGATTCTTAGATTGTCCCAGATTTGGACAGTAGGATCTCCTCTTAAATTATCTCCTGTATCCTTTTCATGAATTCCCATCAATTTCTGAGTAACTTATATCTTTTTTTTTTTTTAAAGATTTTATTTATTTATTTGACAGAGATTACAAGTAGACGAGAGAGGCAGGCAGGGAGAAAGAGGAGGAAGCAGGCTCTCCGCGGAGCAGAGAGCCCGATGTGGGGCTCAATCCCAGGACCCCGGGACCACGACCTGAGCCGAAAGCAGAGGCTTTAACCCACTGAGCCACCCAGGCGCCCCGAGTAACTTATATCTTAAAAGATCATTCTAGTTATCATACAGAGAGTGGACTTGGGGAGGGCACAAGAAAAACAAACTAGTTAGATAGCTTTTGCAGTAGGCCAGATGAGAGATGAGGGTGGCTTGAAATGGAGTGATTGGTAGTGGATATAGAAATAGGGTGTTAGCAGTGGACATATTTGAAGTTAAAAAATTATGGATTTTTGTGGTAAATTGAGCAAGGTAGCCTAAGGACTGAGGAACATTATGTTGCTTTTCTTTTTTTTAAAGTAGCCTCCATGTGGGGCTTGAACTCTTGACCCTGAGATTAAGACCTGAGCTGAGATCAAGAGACAGACACTAACCAACTGAGCCACCCAGGCACCCCAGGACTAAGAAGTGTTAAGAAGCACTCTCACATTTCCAGCTTGAGAAACTGATTGGTTGGTGATTTCATTCACAGTGATGGGGAAGATTGGAGATGGAGCAGCTCTGATGGAAAAAATTGAGAGTTCAAGTTCAAGAAAGATCCGATGGAATTTGAAAGGGACACACAAGGTAGGTGTTAAATTACCTGTCTGCTTGTACTTCCTGACACAGTATAAATTGTACTTGAAGTAATGGGACTGGATGTTATCACTGAGGGAGAGAAGGTACAGTAAAGAGAGAAGAACCTCCTTTAAACCTCAGCAGTCAGTGGAGCCAATAGAGGAAGAGGGAAGGAGGGAAGAAGAAAGCCTGGAGAGTTAGGGAAGACAACCCAAAATAGTTAAGTCAAGAAGCCAAGATAAAGTTGTTTCACTAGATGAAATGGTGAGAGGTAAGAGACTTCAGTCTGTCTCTTTTGAAGTGATGCTTTATGAAGGCAGGGATCGTTTACTGTTGTTCGCTGCTATGGCCCTGTAGCCTAAAACAGTGGCTGGCCCATAATGGGTGTTTCATAAATATTTGTTGACTGACTGGATGAATTTGTAGATCATGTATTTTCATAATATTGTTGCATTGATTAGACAATCTCCAGAAAAATACCGAATAATTACAATGATATGCTTCCTAGTCTTCTTCTTAATATAATATTTCCTCAGGTGGTTTAGTTGTTTCATGTTTGCCTCTCTAAGGCAAAAATTTGAGGTTTCTTCCATACTTAAAAACTTTGCATGGCCCCCCTCACTATCACTGCCCTTCCTTCCCGCAGTGCCTCCAGAATAAAACCCAAACGTAGAATAGAAATCCTATCGTGTTGTGATCCCTGGTTGACATCACTTCTGGCTATCTCTCTTTTCTCAAACTTGCCATCTTATGATACTGTGCTCCTCTTGCCAGGCAAAGAGGTAGGAAAAGAGCTTTTCCCAAGGAAGTCTTCTTCAACCCTCTCCCAAGCAAATAACCTCTGATGTGTTTCTCCTTTCCTCCTGGTAGATCCTCTTGGTATATTCCTTACTTTCCTAAGTCCCAGTAGAATCTGGGTTCCTTTAGAAGGGCCTTTGGGGGCATCTGGCTGGCTCAGTCAGTGGAGCATGAGACTCTTGATCTTGGGGTTGTAGGTTTGAGCCCCACATTAGGTGAAGAGATTACTTAAAAATAAAGTCTTTTTTTTTTTTTTTTTTTTTTAAAAAGAAGGGCCTATGTTATTTTGCTGTTTAAGCTGCAGTGTGGGGGAACGGTATCATGAGGTTTAATAGTAGGAAGGTAGAAGGTCAAGGTTCCAGGCAAAACTGAGCTGAAACCTCCCACCTACTATCACCTCTGTTTGTTTCCACATATTCCTTCCAGAGACACTTCTCTATCTTCTGTTTCACCAAGTTTTGCCATGTGTCTTCACTGTACTGTCAAGAAATACCAGTTCATACATTTCATTTTATTTTTTTTAAGATTTATTTATATTGAGAGAGAGAGTGAGTGTATGAGTTAGGGGTAGAGGCAGAGGGAGAAGGACACAATCTCACTCAGACTTTTTGCTGAGCGTGGAGCTGTAGAGCATGGTGCCTAGTGCTGAGCTTGATCTCATGATCCTGAGATCATGACTAGAGCTGAAACCAAGAGTTGGACACTCAACTGAATGAACCACCCAGGAGCCTCTGTATTTCATTTCATTGTTAGCCAATAAGGTGTGATCTCCTCTTTTTATTTTTAAAGGAACTTCTATATGAGAAAAAAAGGATTTCCAGTTTTGTTTTGTTTATTTTTATTTAATGTCAATTAATATATAATGTATTTTTAGCTTCAGAGGTAGAGGTCAGTGATTCATCAGTCTTATATAACAGCCAATGTTCATTACCTCATGTGCTCTTAATGCCCATCACCCGGTTCCCCCCTCCTCCCACTCCCATTTCTCCAACAGCCCTCAGTTTGTTTCCTATGATTAAGAGTCTCTTGGAGTGCCTAGGTGGCATAGTCTGTTAAGTGCCTGACTTCAACTTAGGTCATGATCTCAGGACTCTGGGATCCAGCCGTAGGTCAGGCTGCCATTGCTGATCTATGGCTCAGCAGTATCTCTTCAGTGCCCACTATTGACGAAGTGTATCATGTCACCAGCTGGCAAAGAAGAAATATTTTCTTTTTTTTTTTTTTAATTTTTAAAGATTTTATTTATTTATTTGACAGAGAGATCACAAGTAGGCAGAGAGGCAGGCAGAGAGAGAGAGGAGGAAGCAGGTTCCCTGCTGAGCAGAGAGCCCGATGCGGGGCTCGATCCCAGGACCCTGGGATCATGACCTGAGCCGAAGGCAGAGGCTTTAACCCACTGAGCCACCCAGGCGCCCAAGAAGAAATATTTTCAGAGTCCAATTCTGTTATCACAAAAGAGGGCAAAGAAAGGTGGATCTGTGGCTGAAAGATAGAAGACTAACACATGTATTACTACAAAGACTTTAAATGAAAAAAACTATTAAAAAAACATAGTGAATGTATAACATTCTTTTATATGTTTGCAAATATCTTTAATGTCTGGCTTAATAGAAAACAGCTGGATTTTATATCTACTTTGCATTTAGTTTGCAGCAATATGTTATTTTGATTCAAATCTATGAAGAAAACCTGGCCTCATACAGATAGGGGGTTGGAAAAGGGAAGAGTATTTTAATAGCCTTTTCAGATTGTTGGGGACATTCTTTTTTGATGCTGCACCAAACTTTATAAGTAGCAGTTTTTAAAGTTCAGTTGCAATGTGGAAATAAAAATCATATCAATTAACCTTTCATACTCTCTTACATTCAATTCCCTTGGTTGCATTGGGCCTCTTTGAATGGATCTTTTACCTGTGTAGCATGTTGCTATATTATACATGTCTTTGGGGAATAATGGTTCATTGAGTTACTCAGATCTTCTGAATGTTGACATATTTCATTATACACTATCAGAAAGTCTTTTATTTCTCGATAACACCAATCTTATCAGCTTTATGTATTGGGAAGCTGTCAATCTTATAGTAGTATATACAGTTCTTTTTTTTTTTTTAGATTTTATTTATTTATTTGACAGATAGAAATCACAAGCAGGCAGAGAGAGAGGAGGAGGAAGCAGGCTCCCTGCTGAGCAGAGAGCCTGATGCGGAGCTCGATCCCATGACCCTAGGATCATGACCCAAGCTGAAGGCAGAGGCTTTAACCCCCTGAGCCACCCAGGCGCTCCTATACAGTTCTTTTTATTTAATGTCAAAATAATGTCAAAAATATTTAATGTCAAAATCAATTCTAATTTTTTCTTGAAAGTTGAATTTTGTCCTTGGCAATAAATGCTCTCAGTTGTTTGTCTTGAAGTGGCAGATTTACTATTTTCATTTTTGAGAAAATAGTTGCTAAATACCCAAGTCTGGAAACAAAATAGTTTGTCAGTATGTTTCAGAAAAAACACCGTTTGTTTGTAAAACATAGTTTCTTCCTCAGAAGAAATGACAATCCATGAAAAAAAAGTGGTTAGTTCAGCTGGCAATTCAAACAATTGCACAAGTGCTTTTTCTCAAATCAGTCATCTTACTTTGGTAAATAGCAGAGGTACTTTATATGTAATTCTTACTTTATTACACAGAATATTTTAAAAACATGCAATTTTTATTGCTTCTTTAAGAACATATTATTATTTCAAGAAAATATTATTTATTTATTTATTTATTAGAGAGAGAGAGAGCGCGCACACAAGCCAGCAGGAGAGAAAAGGGAGAAGCGGACTCCGGGCTGAGCATGGAGCCCCATGCGGGACTCCATCCCAGAACTGTGGGATCATGACCTGAGCCGAAGGCAAATGCTTAACTGACTGAGCCACCCAGCCACCCCTCATCGAGAACATTCTTAAGGGAAACTCCCTTGAGAAAAAAAAATATATATATATAAGTGTATAGCAGTAAAGAATACGATGACAAGGTGCAGTTTGGGTTCACTGCCCTGATTTGTAAATGCTCTAGCAGGTTTACCCACCACTGCTTTTGCACCATCAGCAGATATGTCCACACTGTGAAAAAAGCAATCATTTTAGTATTATATGAAAATAATTAAGATCCTCATGTACCTTCTGAAATGGTTTCAGATACCCAGAGGTAGACAGAACAAATTTCGATAATCATACAGTAAAGAAGACTGGTTTATTCTGTTAAGCCAGCATTTCACAAGTTTCCCCAACCAAAGGGACGCTTTGGTCACCTGATACCCATTAACATGGCACAAAGGAAGCTTATGTGGAATAAGTTTTGGGAAACTGTGCTGAGGCTCCTCTGCCGAATACAACATATGCTCCCACCAGAGCCAGTATTTAAGGAGAGTAACTCCTCTAACCAATGATGGGCTTGACTTTTCCATCAAAGAGAAATCCTTCTACTCCCTCTTCTTTTTCAGGAATTGAATAATGGGTTTTGCCTACTACTTCCATCAGGTTAAAATCTTTTTAGAGACTTTATTTAGTGATTATTAAATTGAGGCCCCAAACTGTAAAGTTACAGTTCTTAAGCCAGAGATACTCACACTCTAGTAGGAGATACAAGTATGAAACGATTACTGGACAGTATGAGACAGGTTGCAATAAAAAGCTATGGAAACACAGAGGTCAGGTCTCTGATCAAACCTTAGGAAAGGCTTCTTGGAGGACTACCTGTGTTGAGTCATAAGAAATTTCCAGTGTCAGTTCAATCATTGAAAAGAAGGAGGACAGAAGTCTTTTCAGTGAGCAAAGCATGTGTGTGCTAACCAAGCCAGCCTTGACCATTATGGTGGTCAGTGGTCTGAACACATTTATTCTTCGCAGAATTGAAATTGGGAACCTTGGAAAAGGTAGGGAAATTAACTGTGGAAGTTAAAGCTATAAGAGATCATAATTGAAGCAGATGCTAGAGAGGCCATAATGCACATGTATAAGCTAGAAGCTTATAAGGAAAAAGGAACCATGAGTTAACATAAGCAATGAGTTAAAGAAATAAAATGAGGCTGACAGTAGAGGGAGAAGAACAGAACAGTTGTGCAAAAAGGAACTGATCCACTTACTACTTCAACATTAGAATTAAGACCCAAAAGTTCTTGATATGGACATTTTTAATGCTGCCATTCCTAGGAGGCAAAATGATGCTATTGTTCTGAGTTTGATACTTCCCCATGAAAGCCCTTATTTCCTTGTATCCTTCTGGAGTGAATCTTTGTTTCTTTTAACCAAAATATCTCAGCTAAAATGGGCATAGACAAATCATGGCACAACTGGCAAAATCCAAGTATCATGTTTGAATAAAGTGCCCTTGAATTGTCCCTGAATTTCAGTGCAGCCAGGCCAGCCTGAAATGAATGATACTCACGTGTTATATGCATTTCAAAGACAGAATTGTAATTTACAAACAAACACATCATTTGGAGAACTTTTGCAAAATCTCATTCCTGTTGTTTTCTCCATTATTAATAAATATAACTTTATGCTAGAAGAAGATAATTTTTAAAATATACCATCTGAGCCAGTAGTTTCATATACCTTTTAAGTAAGAAGCATGGAGACAACTAGTATTTGACTTGGGATTTTTTTTAAAAGACTTTTAAATTTATTTTAGAGAGACAGTGTGCACATGTGTGTGCGTGTGGACGATGGGAGGGGCAAAAGGAGAGGGAGAGAGAAACCCAAACAGACTCTACTGCTGAGCTCAGAGCCTGATGCAGGGCTTGATCCCATGACCCTGAGATCACAACCTGAGCCAAAACCAAGAGTCGATTGCTTAACTCACTGTGCCATCCAGGCATCCCATTTGACTTGGGATTTTTACGTTTTAATTTAAATGAATGGCTCTGTACTATTCACTAAGTATTTATTAAGTACCTACGATATGGCCACCACTGTTCTAGGCCCTATTTACCAATAATAAAGCAGATATGGAACTTATAATTTTAATGGGGAGGGGCTGTCAGTAAACATACACAAACACATATTTCATGTGTTGGGTGTTGGAGCATGGGTGTTCTATTTTATGTGTGGTGGTCAGAAAATGCCTCTCTGAAAAGGTAACATTTGTTGAACAAGTGGAAGGAAGTACAGAAGCGGGTCATGCCCATATGGCAGGGGGTAGAGTGATCCACACGGAGGACCCAGTGGGTGCCAAGGTCCTGAATCAGAAGCCTGCTTAGAGCATATGAGGAATAGCAGTGGGGCCAGTATGACTATAGCTGAAGGAGAGAGGGCAGCAGTGGCCCAAACGGCAAGAGATGAAGCAGAGAGGTGTGTGTGGGGGGGGGAGGCTGTTAGGAGGGAGATCACATAGGCTACATGTAGATTTTTTCCTAAATGTTTTTCCTAAATATTTAGCTGGCAAGACCTAACGAGTTCCTAGGTGAAGCCAGTGTATCCAAGGCATCACCTAGGAGTATGACAGAAAAGTCTCTTGGGCTCCACCCCAGGGCTATTGAATCAGTGCCTGTGTGTGTGCATAACATATATGTGACACACAACATAGATGTATCACACACACGTATATATACACACATGTGTGTGTATATATAACACACAACGGTGCATATACATATAACATACATATAAATGTTAAAGTATGAGAAACACTTGTTCAGTTTACGTGAGTTAACTGTCCTACATAAGAAGAAGTAAGAAACCACAATTAGCACTTTCTCTATAATTTTCAGATAAGGATGAATTTTTTTATTACTGCAAAAAACATCATTGGGATTTTGATAGAGATTGCATTGAATCTGTAGCTATCTTTGGGTAGTATTGACATCTCATCAATATTAAGTCTTCCAATCTATGAACACTGGTGACTTTCCATTTGTGTCTTCTTTAATTTTTTTCAGCAGTGTTTTATAGTTCTCAGTGTGTAAGCCTTTTGCCTCCTTGGTTAAATTTATTCCTAAGAATTTTATTCTTTTTGATGCTATTGTAAATGGAATTTCTTAATTTTCTTACTGGATTATTTAGTTTTAGTATATTAAGCTCAACTAAATTTGTGTGTTGATTTTTTTATCCTACAACTTTGGTACTCTAAAGATTCCATAAGAAAAGATCAAAACTGTTAGAAGAAAGAAATATGTGCAAACGGAGATAATTTTACTTCTTTCTTTCTAATTTGGATGCCTTTTATATCTGTTTTTTCTCTTGCCTAATTGCTTTGGCTAAGACTCCAATACTCAATACTATGTTAAATCCAAGTGGTAAAAGTGGCATCCTTGTCTTTTTCCTCATCTCAGGGGAAAGCTTCCAGGTTTTTGCTACTGACTATGATGTTAGCTTTGGGTTATTCAAAAATGCCCTTCACTGGGTGCCTGGGTGGCTCAGTGGGTTAAAGCCTCTGCCTTCGGCTCAGGTCGTGATCCCAGGGTCCTGGGATCGAGCCTCACATTGGACTCTCTGCTCAGCAGGGAGCCTGCTTCCTCCTCTGCCTGCTTCTCTGCCTACTTGTGATCTCTGTCTGTCAAATGAATAAATAAAATCTTTTTTAAAAATGCCCTTCATCGTGTTGAGGAAGTTCCCTTCTATTTCTAGTGTACTGAGTGTTGGGGTTTTTAAATTATTTTTTGCATGTTTTGTTTTTAATCAGAGATGATTCCCCAAACTCTTTACCTATTTGGTAGTTTAATGCAGATGGACACACAGAAATCTCGGGAATGTTTGAAAATGGCATGTTGGGGCACTTGGCTAACTTAGTTGGAAGAATATATGACTCTTGATCTCAGGGTCATGAGTTTGAGCCCCGTGTTGGGTTTAGAGATTACATAAATGAATAAATAACAAAAAAATCTTTTTTGCTTTTAAAGATTTTATTTATTTTTGAGAGAGAGCAGGAGAGGGAGAGAATGAACAGGGGGAGGGGCAGAGGGAGAAGCAGACTCCCCGCGGAGCAGGGAGCCCATGCTGGACTCAATCCCAGGACTCCAGGGTCATGACCTGAGCCGAAGGCAGTCACTTAACCAACTGAGCCACCCGGAAACCTGGGATTTTTTTTTTTTTAAGATTTTATTTTTGAATAATCTCTAACCCCAGCATGGGGCTCAGACTTAAAACCTTGAGATCAAGAGTTGCATGTTCTGCCAGCTGAGGCAGCCAGGCACCCAAGCAATGGGATTCATCACTAAGGAATAAACTTCTTCTGTGTGGGTTCCTCCATTATAGCAGCCAGCATTGCCCTAACACATGAGCAAATAGGTAATTTCCCAAATATATAGAAAGCTGGTACTAAAACAGTGAGGAAAAAAACCCCACAATCCATGGGAAAAATTAGGCAATGGATATGATCAGCAGAAGGAAAATTAGAAGGCCTTTAAATAAACATGAAGACATTTGACATCATAATAAGAAAAATGCAAATAGAATATTGGGATTTTTTTTTTAAATGAAAATGCAAAAAGTGTTGCAGTTTCACCTATTTATTGGCAAAAAAATGTTTGAAGCACTATTGTATCAGTTTAGGTTCAGTTAAGGAAGCAAAACCACTATGAACAGAATTGGCAATTTTCTGTATAAATTAGATCCCATGCAATTGGCAGTTTTCTGTATAAATTAGATCCCATGCAATTGGCAGTTTTCTGTATAAATTAGATCCCATGCAATTGTGGGAGTTGATGGAGAAGTCTGTGCAAGGAAGGCTATTGTTGTCTCTGGGGCTGAAGGCACTCTGATTTGCTCAGCCTGGTAGTCAGGAAGGAAAATTAGATGTGAAGAAGGGAGGGTGAGAATAAACTGTAACCCATAAAGACAAATAGGACCCACAGGTATCTTTCACTCCCTGCACCCTTGGGATGCTTGTGACCTTCAGGAAAAGCTGATGACCTTTGCCATGAAGCTACATGCATGCCTTGCCCAGTTCCCAAAAAGGTGGAAGGAAAAGAACCAGCAGGATTTGGAGGAACTTGAGTAGCTATGGTCCTGGATGCCTTCCCACACTAACAAAGTGAGCCAGTAAACCAGCATTCTTTGTGAGAGGCTACAGTGCCTGGTGCCCTACAGTGAGCTGTTTCCCTTCTGCCTTTCAAATCTTGTACAAATTTCTTTTGTGGCCAACTCAAGCTGGGAACCAGAAAGGAAAGAGAATTCTGGGAAACAGTTCCAGGTTAGCTGAGTTGACGCAATGCAAATCCAGCACAACTACGGTGGGAAGATGTAGAAAGGAGAGATTCTCCCTGTTAAGAGAAAGATAAAATAGTAAAATTGTGTAGCGTATCTTTGACCCTGCAGTTCCAGTTCTAGTGATTTATCCTGTAAATACACCTCTACATATGGGAAATGACAAACAAAAGTATATTCATTGCAGCATCTGCAGTAGCAACACTATTGCTATGAACATAATGTTCATTGATGACCATGTTCATCAATGGAAGACTGGTTGGTTAATGATTTATTATGACATCTCTACATTGGAAAGAATGATCCTCACTGGAGAAAATCCTCAAACATAAAGTGAAAAAAGCAAGTACAGAACAATATATAGTATGGTACCATTTGCATGAAAAGATATATGTTTTCTGTGAGTATAATATATCCATAGGAGTATATTGAAAACCTTAGTGGAAACATACTGATAATATGGTTGCTTCCAAGAACTTAGTCACTGGGGGACAAAAATGAGATGGAATATTTGATGATAACAATTAAAAAATTATGTACTATGTGAATGTATTATTAAAGTAATATAAAAATACTTTCAAGGAAATTATTATATGCATTTATTTCTTCATGCTGTTTCTGATATATGCCTTTTTGAAATCAAGATCTTTTTTTTTAAAGGTTTTATTTATTTATTTGACACAGATCACAAGCAGGCAGAGAGGCAGGCAGAGAAAGAGGAGGAAGCAGGCTCCCTGCAGAGCAGAGAGCCCGATACAGGGCTCGATCCCAGGACCCTGGGATCATGACCTGAGCCGAAGGCAGAGGCTTTAACCCACTGAGCCACCCAGGCGCCCCCAAAATCAAGATCTTAAAAAAAATTCTACTCACCTGTTGTCTCTGTGATATGTAAAACACAATGCACCTTTATAACCCTCTATTAAAAACACAGTGAAAAACCCTGTAACTTTTAATCAGATAAGGCATTTTTTTTTTAAAGATTTTATTTATTTATTTATTTGAGAGAGAGAATGTGAGAGGGGAGAGGGACTCCTGGGACTCCAGGATCATGACCTGAGCTGAAGGCAGTTGCTCAACCAACTGAGCCACCCAGGTGCCCCTCAGATGAGGCATTTTTATAACCCCTCAAAAGCTACTAAAAATCTATATGGAGTGATGTTAGAGTCATTGCTGGCATTAGTCCTTGTGCCTTGCTCTCCCCAGCTCCCACCAGAGGTACCATACTCTTTCACTCTCCTGAATTTTGCAGTAACCATTCCCTTGCTTTTCTTCAGTTTTACCTCAAACATTGTATCTTTCAAACACAATATTTCGCTTTGTAGGTCTTGAGGCTTTCTGCAAACATTACGTTGTGTATACTTTCTCACAATTGGCTTTCATTTTTGCTCGGTGTGATGTTTTTGAGATGGGTCCATATTGATGCATGTTGCTGTGGTGACTTTCCCCTGCTATATGGTATGCTGCTGTGTGAATACATTGTCATTCATTCATTCATTCATTCATGAACATTTGATTACTTCATATATACATATGCATATATACAGGTTGCATTGTATTTTCATTCCTTTGAATCAATAGTTCTTTATAAATTCCAGACACATAGCTTTTATCGGTTGTAATATTACAAATATCTTCTCTCCTTTTTGGCCTGTCTTTTCACCTTCTTTATCTTTTGGTGTAGAAGAGCTTGTATTTTCAGGTAGCTGAATTATCAGTCTTTTCCTTATGTGTTAGCACTTTTTGTATTTTGTTTAGAAAATCTATCCTTATACCGCCAAGATCTTAAAGATATTTTCCTATATTGTCTTCTAAAAGTTTTATTTTTTATGTTTAGGTCTTTAATTAGTCTGGAGTTGATTTTAATAGGATGAAGTAGAGGTCCAGTTTTCTTTTCAAATGGATAACCAATTGTCCCGTCACCATTTACTGAAGAGCTTATCCCTTACCCACTGATATGCAATACTGCCATAAACCAAGTACCCTAGTAAGAGTGGCTGTGTTTCTAGACGCTCTGTTTCCTGATTCTTAGTTTGCTTTTATTTTTTATGCCAATACACACGGGGCAGCATCAGCATCTATCAAAATGCCTTCTCTGATTTTCAATCCCTTTCTTATTTTGGCCTCTAGGGATTTCCCTTGTGAGCTCAGTTATGCATTTAAAAGGATGTTTGTTAGATTTCATCCAGCCTTTCTATGCCTGTAATGGGAGATTTTTCAGACTGCCTGGTTAACCATAACCCAGTAATACAAAGTGAAGTTGCTTAGCTGATTCCAAAACCCAAATGTTTGTGATTATTTCACCTTGAGGATCTGAGCCAGAAAAAACACAAAGTGCTTAAGTATCAGGGAACTTTCTCTCAGTAAAAAAAGTAAAAATGGCATTTTAAATAGCAAGCATGTTGGACTCTGTTTTGGTTAAAACTTCACATTAAACAAAAAATTGCATTGTGCAGGTCAGTGAAACCTGGTCAAAATAATACTTAGATTTCCAAAGTAAAATAAAGCAATTGAGCCAAAACAGATCCTCATGCCTGTTACAGGTGGAATAAAGCCAGTGAGATATAAAGTCCTGTCCTGGGGGCGCCTGGGTGGTTCAGTGGGTTAAAGCCTCTGCCTTTGGCTCCCGTCATTATCCCAGGGTCCTGGGATCAAGCCCCATATCGGGCTCTCTGCTCAGTGGGGAGCCTGGTTCCCTTCCTCTCTCTCTCTGCCTGCCTTTCTGCCTACTTGTGATCTCTGTCTGTCAAATAAATAAATAAAATCTTAAAAAATAATAAAAAAGAAGAAGTCCTGTCCTGAAACAGCTTTGTGGGGAGGGATATGGGAAAATGTGTCCATTTTGATGGACAGCTGTGATGGCAAAGCATTATAAGCATCAGCACTATGTACATCAATTATGTGTCTCGTGAGAGTTAAGAGAATTAAATGAGTTAATGCTTGTAAAGAACTCAAGTGTCTCATATGCAGTATTATGTGAGTACTTGTTAAATAAAAACAAGGGGTGGAATTACAACCATACCATTTGAATGATGTGTCCCTATTACCCCCAGTTAAGAAGCATGGAATCCACAGAGCTGAGCAGTGGTACAGAGAAGAGTCACTAACATTTTATCTATTTATAGCCAAATTCATCCAGAGGTGTAGACTGTCCTGTCCTCAGACTGGAGGTAGAAATTGGGAGACAGAGAAAGATATCACCACCTTCTTTAAATAGGTCTCATTTAAAATAGGTCTCATTTCCTTTTTTAAAAGATCTGGTGTTATGTGCTACATTTACTAGGGAAGATTTAAATAAATTACTCCTGAACCATTAGCAGGATGCTTCATAGTGAATTCACAGATTAGGGAAGCCTGAGTGGCTCAGTCAGTTAAGTGTCTGACTGGCTCAGATCCCTGCTCAGTGGGGAGCCTGCTTCTCCCTCTACCTGCTCCTCCCCCTGCTTGTGCTCTCTGACAAGTAAATAAAATCTCCTTTTTTAAAGATTTTATTTATTTATTTGACAGAGATCACAAGTAGGCAGAGAGGCAGGCAGAGAGAGAGGGAGGAAGCAGGCTCCCTGCTGAGCAGAGAGCCTGATGCGGGGCTCGATCCCAGGACCCTGAGATCATGACCTGAGCAGAAGGCAGAGGCTTTAACCCACTGAGCCAACCAGGTGCCCCATAAGTCTTTAAAAAAAAAAAAGATTCACAGATTATAAGGGAAACACAGTTTTCATTATTCATGTAACTTGTCAGAATGGGCTCAATTATTTGGCACTATGACCTCTTCAGTACAAGGACTGTATCTTCTTCATTTCTGGTACCTGGTACAAAGGGAATTAGGCATGAGTGGTTAGGCAATATAACTTCAAATTACTGCACCTTCTAAAAGGCTTCCCAGGGCCATAACAACACATTCCTCTCTTTGTGAAGTCCTCCCATTTTTACTTCACCAGGGTTGGAATCCTTTCAAGGGTCCTGCCTGCAATATATTCATTGACTATGTGATGTCTACCCATCACTATAATGTTCAACCAGGGGCAAAGAAATGAGCAAATTGGCTTCTACAACAAGTGAGAAATTAGATGATTCCTCTCCCCATTCCCAGTTTCTGATATTTGCAACAAAGTCTGCAAATTAACACAGCTCAACAAGCATGTATTAAGTCTTAACCATAGGCAAGCTGTAGAAACAAAGATGAAAGAGAGGTAAATCCCAGCCCTCCCTTCCTGAAGAACTTCTAGTTTAGTAGGGAAAACAGACACGAAGCTTCACAGCATTAATCCCAATTGTAATTATGATTATTTTGGCTTAATGCCTGCCTTTTCACTACATGGTAATGAGGGCAAATCAGAGTCTGCTCTTTACCACTATATCGCTAATATCTAACAGAGTCTGCCACTTAAAGCACTCTATATTTATCAAATATTTATTGTCAAATATTGTTTCAAGAGCATCAAGGATTCACAGTGTGCTCACTGCAGCACAGTAAGGTAACATGAACACCCTACCCTTTATTTTGTATGTTGGGTATGCATGTGTTGAAAGTGATTCCTTCAGTGGGGGCTGATCGTTATCAAAATTGTGGGGTTCTTTCTCCAAAGTAATCAAAATTTTGTCGGGCCTTCTGCTTGGGAATCACCTTTGCTTCTGGAAAGTTCAGAGGAGCCAGGAAGTGACAGGGAACAAGTATTTGTCTTTGATTCTACGTTTTAAAGAGGAAGGGTATAGTATGACTCAAAGTCAAGAATCATAGTACACCAAAACAAAACAAGAGGAGTATAGGGAGCCACAAGATTCCATGGTTCCAGTGATACCAGAAAGGCAGTCAGGGTAAAGTCAGAGTGGAATACAGATTGTCCATCTGCCTAGAAAATGCCCTGCAGTCTTTGTCTGAGGAAGTGAAGTGAACCAGCAGCAGGCCACAGGAATTTCGTACAAGACAAGAATACCAGTAAGGTGGCTTTAAGGTCTTTGTAGCTCTTAAAATTCTGACTCTGCTTTTTACTTTTCCCTTGCTTCAGAACACCACAACCACCAATGGCTGAGATCTTCGTATGATAGCTGTTTATCCAAACTGATTCTTTTCTTTACTTTCTACCCTGAGCTTTTTTTTCTTTTTTAAGATTTTATTTATTTATTTGACAGAGAGAGAGCACAAGTAGGCAGAGAGTCAGGCAGAGAGAGAAGAGGAAGCAGGCTCCCCGCTGAGCAGAGAGCCCGATACGGGCCTCAATCCCAGGATCCTGGGATCATGACCCGAGCTGAAGGCAGAGGCTTTAGCCCACTGAGCCACCCAGGCGCCCTTTTTTTTTTTTTTTTTTAAAGATTTTTACCCTGAGCTTTTCATTCCTCTGCAAAAACTTAAACTCTCTCCTTGTTTTTGAAAAGAACATCTAAAAAAGAGAAAAAAGACAAAGCTCTAAAATAGTAAGATATATAGGCTTTTGTTTTTATGCCTGTTAATATCCTGTGTCTTCAAATATATAACCTCATTACAGGCATTAAGCACATTGTTTTTGTAGGCCCTGTCTGTGGACAGGGATCACTTTTTATATTTCTTTTGTTATTCCCAATAAGCCTAGTTCAATGCCAACCGCATAGTAAGCACTGGGACAGCCAAGGGAACATGTAACAAATCTAATACACTGGACACTCAAAATAAAATAAAAATTGAAACCAAGAACTTTATGTATTCATTTCTGTCCTTGTTTTCCTATATATAGTACCCTATTCAGATGCCCTTATAAGCTCTTACCAGACTTTATTTTAGCTGCCTATTTAGATTAGGTCTTTAATATCTTCCATGAAAAAATAACATACTGCAACTTAAAAATGACGGAAGTAAAATAAATAATGATGAATGTTTAAAAATGAAGAAGGCTCTGATAAAATATTGGCAATTAATCAATGTAAGGATGTTTTTATCATTCATCTAGAAGTACAACTCAAGATTCAATTTATTTTGCAATAGCTATCTCTGTACCTGATAATCAATACTCAAACATCAACAAATTATTAATTTTTATTTATATATTTTTACAAATTACTAATTTTTTAAAATTACAGTTTTTTTTCTTAAATTTACACAGATGAAGAAAAGTAACACACCAGACAAGTTATGTAAGTATAGTCTCAGGCTTCTGTGAAATTACAACTGCTTTCAAAAATTACTGAAATGTCTTTTCAAAGAAAATCTTCATACAAAGATTTGTTTGTCCATATAGCGGACTGTAGACAGCCACAAATGTGGCATCCTTAAAACAGCACATAACTAGTAAATGTAATGCCACAAACCAGCTTATTCCTTTAAAACTTCACTAAGTAATTCCAAGGAATACAAAGAACATTACAGGCTTCTAATGTTCATCCTAAGAATTAGGTAGTCTTCTTGGATTTTTTCTTCTCTGCTTCTTCCTTTTCCTTTTCTATTTCAGTTACTTGTAATTCAATTTCTTTGGCACTAAACATCTGAAAATATTTTAAAAAGCAATTTCAATTATACCAGTGACTTCTAAATATTTCCAATATGAAGAAACCAATTATATTTTATACATTTCTATTTTCTATTTAAACTTTAATTTTATATCTTCAAATATATAATGAAGTACATATAAGCAAAATACTTGTAACAAATATGGACAAAATCGGAACTCTATGATATTTCCACTATTGTGCTAAAAAAGCAGGGCAAAGTATTATATTGCATTACATATCCCTTATATGCATATAATTCTGAAAACATTTTAATGCCAGCTTATTCTGTTCATGAGCAAGTAACTCATTATTGAAGTCCCCTTTCCACGCCACTGTGTGATTATCTGATAGGGTATCAGCCATCAGAATAGCCAGAGAGTAGGGAAAAGATGACTCACACTGCTTTGTTTACAATTCCTTCACTAAGTGTAAAGCAAAAATAGCTTTTATTTTATATAAATAAATTGTATTATATTTAAAATTAAAGATGGGAGCAACTTGCTCAAGGTCATACTATTAAACATATCAATTTGCTGGAACTTAGGTCTATCTAACTCTAAACTTAAACCCAGGTCTATCTAGTTCAAAGGCCATGCCCTATCTGCCACAAAGCATTTCCTGAAACAGCACAGGGGAGGGAGTCTAACTTTGCTGCCAGTGCATCTATTATCCTACCATGCATCAGTAAGAAATATATGCATTACTGGGTGGGTTTGACCATTTGGGTATATATGTATGTGCTGGAGCTGGAGAGATAACCCTGGCCTCACTGGTTTTGTGTCCTTGTGCTATGGCATGTCTGTTCTGAGGCTCTAGACAGCAGGGGTGACAGCATGGCCCAGTTCTCATCTCCACACATTGTGCTCAGCATCATGGTTATTTTTGTGGGGCTGTGCAGGGGCAGAACCTATACCTCTCTCCCTGTTTCTCTCATTCCTCGGATTCCCATCTATTGGTTGGCTAATAAACGGTGGGAATGTGGTGTCCAACAAGGCAACTATGCAACTCAGAAAACAAAAACCCCACCGCTCCATCCAACACTGATTTAACACTATTTCCTCTTGAAGTATTTCCTTCAAAACAAACGTATATGTAAAATTATCCTTTTTAGTACACTATTCATATAGTTTCCCATGCTTTAGCTGCTTCTTACACTCTCAGCTAGACAGCTGCAGACTGCACTGTGTATCGTCCTACCTGAGGAACAAGCATGAACCACATTTTAGATGTTCTTTACCAGTGAGTCCTCTGTCACAGTACTCTGGACCATTTATTTTGTGGTTCAGTGGTTCTAACCCATAATGGCTAACAAAGGGTACACAAAGAATAATGCCAGTCTTGCCACAAAGAAATACAGAAAGGCTATCACAGTAGGTATTAAAATTTAAGTCCTAAAGAAGCTCAAGTCACTTTTTTAAAAAGATTTTTATTTATTTGAGAGAGAGATATTGAGAGAGAGAGAGACCATAGAGGGAGAGTGAGAGGGAGAAGCAGACTCTCTGCTGAGCAGAGAGCCCAATGGGGGCTTGATCCCAGGACCCTGAGATCATGACCTGAGCTGAAGGCAGATGCTCATGTGCCCCTCAAGGCATTTTTAAGTGAAAAGTAGAGAAAACAGATTTTTAAAAAAACAGTAGAAAATAGATTTTAAAAAAAAAGTCAAGGAGTGTAGGTTTTTTGACATAATGAAAGCTAACACTGTGTTAGAAGGCCTGACAGTTATACACACGATAGCTGAATGACACCGCCAGGAAGCATATCTTGATTTCAAAAAATCTAGAAAGATAAGGAGATGAACTGCTCTTTATAGGAATACCTTGTTTTGATTGTGCTTTGCAGATTCTGCATTTTTTATAAATTGCTGGGCTTTTTTTCTTTTTTAAGTAAGCTCTCTGCCCAACATGGGGCTTGAGCTCAGGACCCCGAGATCAAGAGTTGCATGCTCTCCCGACTCAGCCAGCCAGATGCCCCTGTGCTTATTTCAAATTGAAGGTCTGTGGCAACCCTAGGTCGATCAAGTTTATTGGCACCATTTTTCCAACAGCACTTGCTTGCTTTGTATCTGTTTCACATTTTGGTAATTCTTGCAAGATTTCAAATTTTCTCATTACTATTATATTTGTTACGGTGATCTGTGATCAGTAATTATGACTCACTGATAGCTCAAATGCTGGTTAGCATTTTTTAGCACTATATTTTTAAATTATGTACATTTTTTAGACATAATGCACACTTAAGAGACAATGGTATAGTGTAAACATAACTTTTATATGTATTGGGAAACCAAAAAATTCATTTGACTTGCCTTATTGCAATATTGGTTTAATAGTGGTGGTTGGAACTGAATCCTCAGTATCTCAAAGGTATGCTGTATGTGGAGCTGGGAATAAATGTCCATAGATAATGTATATACTAATCCCATATATGACTGACTCAGTGGGGGTTCCTACTTAGAAGAATATATACTAAATGGGGTAAGCCAACATATAAATCTCAGCTCCTCTAAGTCTTCACAAAGGACCAGAGATAGGTAACTGCTTGCAATAAACACATACAAATTAGTGAACATTAGCCTGTAGAAACAAAACAGATTACATCATAATATCAGTTGTGGGATCCTAACGGGGTTTTCAGCTTTTAATGAAGACTCACAGGTGTCAACATTTTGACAAGATTCAACTGTTGTCAGATTACTTTTTTTTACAATTACAGATGTTTTTTCCTCTTTAACCAAAGAGGACTTACTTTCAAAGGCTGGTTTCTTCTTATTACAGCAAGTTCAATGTTTTTTCCACCAGACTGGACAACCTAATGTAGAATAAGCACAACATTAAAATTATTTCAGCAAATCTTATTTTTAGTAAGGAAGTAGATAAGAACAGATCTTCTCTCCCCATGTTCTTCTGACTATGCTTTATTAGATCACTTACTTCTAGCAAAGCTCTTATTGCTAATTTGATAGCCTCATTGTCGTTTGCTATAGCATCTTCTGTGTAATTTTTTTCTAGAAATTCTCGGACAGTTTTAGCACTTCGGCCTATTGCATTTGCCTTGAAAAAGAAAAGATAATTATTAATATCATTGCAATATGAAAGAATTTATGATTACTCAGCGAAGTTTAAAGTTTACTGAGATATTTCTTAGTAAAATTATCAAATGAAAATTGTAGTTTTGAAAACTTAGCAAACATTTCAGCAGCTCATTTTGTTACTATGTGAATGATCCATAATGGTGGCGTGACTTATCTTCAAACATCCCATCGTCCTGGTCAATGCCTTCTACTACTTTAATGGCTCCCAAGTCCTTGAAAATCAGGGAAGACTGAAAGAGTTGAAATTCAAAAGATGTACAGAGGAAAGGAGGTAGGACTTTGCAATGTAGTACCAAAGGAAGAAAGAAAAAAGGATAAAAAGGACATCGACCTGAAGAAGAAAGCTGTTTGCATGAATAGGACTGTGTGCATCATTTTCTTAGAACTTAGAAGAAAGTGGTCACCTAATTATTGATTCATTATCTTTGATTCTATAAGGGAGAAAAGATTCTTCCATTCTATTCCGCATTTTTCTTTGTTCTTTAGAAATTTTCATCAGATGCCCTGGCTTCATAGCCACAGGTGGTCCAAGGCATGTTCTTTTAATTCAGTCTAAATATCTAGGCAAGTATTAGTGATGATAATGAGGATGAGAAGAGTAATTCTTATATAACAGAGCACTGATATGCCAGGCACTATGCTAAGCATTTTACATGGATTATTTCCTTTAGCCATCACAAAAATAACTGAATAGTTACTATTATAAACTCCAATTCATGAATGAAGAAATGGGGGCTTGTTAAGGTTAAAATAAGGTTAAAATAAGCTTTGTCAACCTCAGCACTATTAATATTTTGAGCTGAATAATTTTTTTTTTTGCCGTGGGGGTCTGTCCTGTGCACGGTAGGATGTTTAGCAGCTTCTATCCACTAGATGTTAGTAGCACTCCCCACCCCAGTTGTGACAACCAAACATGTCTCTAGATATTGCCAAATATCTCTTAGAGGGTACAAAATCACCCCTATTTGTGAACCAGTGTTTTAAATAATCTTGCCCAAGATCACAGAGGGGATAAATAGAAGAGCTGAGCTTTGAAACCAGGTAGTCTGAATTGACACTCCAAACTCTGACCTCTAGGTGCTATGCTGCCACATGCCCCTTTGCTATGATGACTGTAGAGAGAGGAAAGAACCAGCAGAAAGGCCCATCCTTGTGCTCAAGGATCCTGGCATTGAATGAGGGAATGTCTCAGTTCTAACTGGTTATGTTTAGTATTATGATTATAGGGAAGAGATCACAAAAGAGATGTTAGGAAGTGAGCATGAAAGCATACCTTTTGTACTACATGACAGTGTATTGTTCTGGTGAGCAGAATATTATTTTTACTTCACAGAACTTTTTCAATTCCTTTATATTTCAGAGGGTTAAAAAAACAGCTGTGAAATTTTAAATTAAATCTTGTAGCTTTGAAATTTCACTAAGATCAAAGGTAAAGACTTCAGACTGGTATGACTTTGAAGTATTATATGCTACTAGCTTTTCGGGGGTAACTAGTTGTTGCCCAGAGAGGAAGGCTATAAGGTACAGGTTTATCCAGAAATCTCAATGAACCCTTAGAAGGTTACCTTATAAATTTCTGGTGGCTTTCCTGTCCAGTTCTTCTAATTGGCAATGTAAAATTTAATTCTTACCTGCTTGACTGATTTCCTAAAATCTTCTTACCTCCAAATCCATCACAACAGACTATTAGTTTTGCAATGTTTTTTCCTGCATGCCTATAATGATTAATGATAATTTTCTATGGCAAAGATTATTAGCAGCCATCCCCAATATCCATTCTTCCTTTGTGACAGAACACTAGGCACTATGCCTGCTGAAAAGCATCATTTCCTCGTCTTGGTTACCAACAGGAATATATGAGTGGAAATAAATGGGTAGAACTTGTGAAACCTTTATTGCCTGGAATGCAGACAGGTTGGCTGGAGATCTAGCAGCCACTCTGAGCACATGGGCAAAGACTAAGATAATAAAAGAGACAAATACCTGCAACTGTCTACCTTTAAACTTCTCGTTAAATGAGAAAAGTAAATTGTTATGTGTTAAGAATCACCTCATCTCTGTTGTTCGGAGCCAGAATACCTCACAGATAAATCTCTGTATATCTTAAAGAGACACAGAACAAAAATTGATGGGGCACCTGGGTGGCTCAATTGGTTAAGTGTCTGCCTTTGGCTCAGGTCATGAATGATCTCAGGGTTCTGGGATGGCACGCTAGACTCCCTGCTTAGTGGGGAGTTTGCTACTTACTCCCTCTACCTCTGCCCCTCCCCCAGGGTTATACATGTTCGCGCTCTCT
>PISX010000627.1:209763-256490 GCA_004024625.1 Mellivora capensis
TGCTCTGCCTACTTGTGATCTCTGTTAAATTAATAAATAAAAACTTTTTAAAAAAAGATTAAAAATTAATAAAGAAAATCATTTTGGCAGGAATACTTTACTTACTATTAGAATTTCTTAGCTGATGAGTAATACAATGGTTACATTTTGTGTGGTCTTCTACAGAAATTATGAAAGCCTGATGATTCTTGATCTTTCCTAGCTCTTTTAAATCCACTCCAATCAAGCTTTATCATTATGAGATGTCTTGTCAAGGTCACCATGACCTGCCCATCACCCTATCCAATCATTTCACTTTTTACCTGACCCATCAATGGCTGTAGCTCAGCTGATTAACTCTTCTTGGAATACCGTTTTCACTTTTGATCCAGGACATCCCTCCTCTGGGTTCTCCTTCTTCATAGACTATGCTGGATCCTTCCCCACCTTCCACTGATCCAATACTGATCTGTATCAGGTCTTGCCTGGATTATTATTTGACACAGCCTCCTAACTTGTTTGCCTGCTTCTACCCCACTGTACAGTCTGTTCTCAATACAGCAGCCACACAGATCCTTTAAAAATAGTTAAGTCAGATCATGTTACTTTAATATGCCAAAACCTTAAATGGCTTTCTACATCATTCTTCTTATTTTTAAATTATTTTTAAATATTTTATTTATTTATTTGAGAGAAAGCAAGCACAAGCAGGGGTGCGTATGGGAAGGAGGAGGCAGAGAGAGAAGCAGACTCCCCACTGAGCAGGGAGCCTGATGCAGGGCTCGATCCCAGGACCCGAGGATTATAACTTGAGCCAAAGGCAGACGCTTAACTGACTGAACCACCCAGCTGCCACTGCATCACTCTCTTTAATATCCAAGTGCTATCTGTGGCCTTCAGATCCTACAAGATCTAGCCCCTCCTACCTCTGTTACTCATCCCTCATGACTATCTTTCTGGATTCACCACAGCACAGTCATATGCTCCACACAGAGCTTGATATCTTGTAGATATGGAACATACTGCTATCTTGGAATTTCACCCTGATTGGTTCCTCTGTTTGGAATACCACAGAAATAAGTACCTGGCCTGCTTCTTCACTTTCTCCAGGACTCTTTAAATATCACCTTTTCAAAGGTGCTTTCCCTGACTACTTTACCTACCAATCACACTCTATCCTCCTAACCTTGATCTCTTTTTACCCCCATAGGACTTATATTACATAAACATCATCTGTACCTTTTTTTTGTCACCTCTGTATCTCCAAACCTAGAACAATATTTGATACATAATTCAAATATGTATAGACTGAATATTTGTTAAATTATAGACTATTAGTACATTTTACTTTGTAACTTTTGACGGTAATTATCTTTGGGAATCCTACACTATGATATCCCTAAATACAGAGATATCAACTCACATGCTTACTGCTCTGGTACTCAATTTCTTCTTCATTTCTGGCCCCTTAGGATTTTCTGTCTTTTTCATGAGTTCAGCTATGCATTAAAAACATGTTAATGATCATTCTGGCTTTTTACATGGTTATAGCAGGAGAATTTTTGATTAATTCAATTTAATGTAATGTGCCAACCCCAGAACCTGTTACTCCACATTAAAAAAAAAAACTTTCTGCAATATGAAAACATATAAAGAAGAAAAAATATTTCAAATAGAGTGTCCCCTCACTACTGGTCTGGATACTGCCAGAACTACTGGGCTAATTGATTTTTTTAAAGATTTTATTTATTTATTTGAGATAGAGAGCAAGAGTGAGAGAGAGAGAGAGAGAGAGAGAGAGAATGAGTCGGAGGTGGGGGGAGATAGGGCTGGAGGGAGAGGAAGAAGCAGGCTCTCCACCGAGCAGGGCAACTAGCTTGGGCTTGATCCCAGGATCCTGGGATCATGACCTGAGCCGAAGACAGACGCTCAACTGCCTGAGCCACCCAGGCACCCATGAGCTACTAACTGATTTCTTGAGACTCTTCTGTTATGGAAGGCAGCTGTATGCCCTCAGTAGAAGAGAAACTGACTCTGGATATGAGTTTCCCTTCCCTGTACCAAATGGCCCACCTTCTGTGAACTTGCTGAGTGCTTTCTTCACCTTCATGATATCCTACAAAAACATTGCTGGTGACCAAGGAGGAAGTGAGAGAATACGCTTATGGCCATGGGATTCACTGGTTTCATGTTCTCTGATTCTAAAGAAGCCAACCTGATAAAAACGGGGAGTAGCCAACTGAAGACTCAGTTATAGAAGTAGAATCTTATAGAGCTAAGATCGTGTATGTGCCCTGACATGGGAACCAGTAACTTCCTTCTTTCATAGCCACAGATCTAGGAATCAAGGGATACCTGTCTCATTAAACCCTAATGGGGCACCAATAAAATTTTTGCCTCTTGGGTTGTATTAAAGGTCCTAGTTCCAAGTTGGTGGGGTGGTGGGGAAGGGAGAAGAGGCTGTGTTCTGCTAGGGGATATTAACAATGTCATTGGACTAGAAGCTGAGACTGCCTGTTGGCAGTTTTGGACACCTCCTGCCTTTGAACTAGTAGGCAAATAATGGGTTACTGTGAGGATGGTATGATTTATTCTGATTATCAAGGGAAATAAAGTAACTAATATACAATGGGACTGGGGAGGAGATGTCTAGAACTCTCTTTGTATTCTCATGTGAAGTGAAAAAAAGCTAATGGAAGGGTCTATAATCTATGAAGGCAGAATATGTAATGGACCATAATCTTAAAAAAAAAAGTTTGGGACGCCTGGGTGGCTCAGTTGGTTAAGCGGCTGCCTTCGGCTCAGGTCGTGATCCCAGGTCCCACATCAGGCTCCTTGCTCGGCAGGGAGCCTGCTTCTCCCTCTGCCTCTGCCTGCCACTCTGTCTGCCTGTGCTCACTCGCTCGCTCTCCTCTCTCTGACAAATTAAAAAAAATAAAATAAAATAAAAATTAAAAAAAAATAAGTTTGTGTTAAGTGCCAGATAAAGAACCCCAACGAACCAAAGAGCTAGTATCAATGATTTCTGTTCTCATTTCTGCTATAGGTCATATGGCCAGTTTATATTTTGATTTTCTATTTTCTATTTCTACTGCCCATTTCACATGTCCTCTACCTGTACCTTGTAAAACTATATCCTAGCACTACAAAGTATTGTCACCACATGGTACCATAGCTGTGTCCTCAATAGCCCATTATATCACTTTATCAGGCTACTGGTATACTAGTAGGTCAGAGTAAAAAACAAAACACAGAAATGAAAAAAAAAATAAACACCTGATCTCATGGCTAAAGTGCTATATAGAGTCTCCCCCAAACAGAAATTAACCCAGAAGATTTTTTCTATTTTTCAAGACTAGATGTCAGAATAAGCTTGATGTAATAGAAGGAACACTGTACTAATAAAGTAGAAGACCCTGAGTTCTAATGACAGCTTTGTTATTAACTAGTGGTGTGAACTTAAAAAAAAAAAAATCACTTAACTCCCGAGTCTCGTGTACCAAATATGTAAAATAAAAAAGTTTTCAGATGTCTTTTGTTATAGATTTTTTAAAGCTTCATTTGACTTCAACCAAAATCTTACAATAAAGTACAATATGTGAAATCAGTTAGATGATGATACATGGCCTTCACACACAACAGCAATGCATAGTTTCAGACCTAGATGATAAATTCCCAACAATTTAGAAATTCCATAATTTGGGGAAGCCTGGGTGGCTCAGTTGGTTAAGTGTCTGCCTTCAGCTTCATGTTATGATCTCAGGACTGTGGGATCAAGCCCCATGTTGGGCTCCCTGTTCAGCGGGGAGTCTGCTTCTTCCTCTCTCTCTGAGGCTCCCCCTGCTTGTACTCTCTCTCTAATAAATAAAAATAAAAATAAAATTAATTGAAAAATAAAAATTCCATAATTTTCCTAACTAGTTGATATTAAAATAAAATAAAATGGTTCTCAGTATGACCCTAGGGAACAATCAAATTAAAATGTAAAATTATGTAAACTTGGACATTGTTGTTATGATATTGAAATGAAGTATAATGATGTAATGATTAAAACAAACAGAAGATGGCACTTTAAAATATTTAGAGAAAGACCAAGGGTAGTTACTTGTTTTGTTCAAGGTATAGATTTGGGAGGCATAAGAAATCTAGTACATGTAAAAGATTTCTTAAATTGGCACAAAAAAGTCTGGTATCTGCAGTAGGTAAATTCATAGTTTCTGATTAGCAATTAGTTTGTCTAGTTAGCTTAAAAGAAGATGTGCAGCTACCAGTATCCAGATCTTTGTGGCAAGAATATAATCCACTGTTTTGCTGGCCTGGTTAATTGGTTTATAAAACAGTATGACTGTGGTCAGCTCAAATCAATTCCTTTAGTTAATACAGGCATAAAGACCAAGGCAATACTTCCCATTAATTTATTTGGCTTTTAATAACCATAAAATAAACACTTCATGAAATTATTCAAAGCCTGGGTATTTAAATGTTTTTTAAAAAACATTTTATTTAAAAATTTGAGAGAGAGCAAGAGAAAGTGAGAACGAGTGGGAGGAGGAGCAGAGGGAGAAGAGGCGGCAGGCTCCCTACTGAGCAGGGAACCAATGCAAGGCTCAATCCCAGGACTCTGGGATCATGACCTAAGCCAAAGGCAGACATTTAACTGACTGAGCCACCCAGGCACCCCTTTAAACTTTTAATAAACTAAAAATTATTCAGATTCTATAATGTATTTCTAATTTTATATATGAGAATATAAAAAAATTTGTTTCTGGAAATTGCTACTAGTTTCCCTAGACCCTAGACTTTTGTATTAGATTTGAGTGTACCATTAAACAGATTATTCGGGTACTGAAAGAATAATAACTTATGCAGAAAACAAACTATATTCTAGGAATGATGTGGGAACAATTGTAATGTACTGCCATATTAATAGAGATTCATAGTTTGGGGTACTCTAACTGTCCTAGAATAGAGAATGCATTAAATATTTCACTGTGGGGTTTAAATGCTCATTCAGTTCTGTATTAAAAGCAGAAAGACTATTTCTACTCAAAGCAAGTGTCTATATGAGGCATTACTTACTTGGAAGAATGAATGATTATAGGAATCAGATATATCTCTTATTTGGCCATTTATATATACTTAGGTTTGTCACATCTTTTCAAAAGAAGACTCTGTGATTAATAAACCAAAGTGTTGGGGCGCCTGGGTGGCTCAGTCAGTTAAATGTCCACTTTTGGCTTGGGTCATGATCCCAGCACCATGGGATTGAGTCCTGCATTGGGCTCTCTGCTCCTCAGGGAGCCTGCCTCTCCCTCTGCCTGCTCTCCCTGCTTGTGCTCTCTTTCTCTCTCTGTCAGTTAAATAAAATATTAAAAAAAACCCAAAGTGTTTTTCTATCCATCAAAACATCATAGTTGCTGACTAGCTAAATGGTTATGTAAAGTTTGTACCATCATCAATACTTTAATACAACGTAATTTTTTGTCCTGTCCCTGAAAGTGATAAAACATTTACTGTGAATACATGTATTCAACTTCTAAAATGCATTAACAAATTCATGACTTACCTTCCAAGCATGATAAGTACCAGAGGGATCAGTCTGATATAATCTTGGGATACCATCATCATCGAAACCTACAATTAAGGCAGAAATGCCAAAAGGTCTTCGTCCATTGCTTTGTGTGTATTTCTGAAAAATAAAATGTTTTTATAATTACTTTCTGTATGAGGCCATAAAAAGAATGACACTATTATCAACTAAGAAATTTTGATAGCATGGGCGCCTGGGTGGCTCAGTTAACTGAGTGTCTGCCTTCGGCTCAGGTCATGAACTCAGGGTCCTGGGATCAAGCACCATGTAGGGGTCCTTGCTGAGTGGGGAGTCTGCTTCTCCATCTCCCTCTGCCCCCTGCCCGCTTCTGCTCTCTTTCCCCCAAATAAATAAGTAATCTTAAAAAGAAATTTTTTTAATAGTAAAGTATTCCTGCTAAAATAATTTTTTCGATTCTTATTATGTATTTAAGATCCTCTTCCTGACTTTTTCTGGACTAACTTCAATCCATGATGAAATTTTAATAAAATTAATGTATACGGTAGATAAAACAAAATAGTAACTTTGAATGTATATGGTGGATAAAACAAAATAGTAACTTTGCTTATATATGGTCTTAAAACTGTTGTCTTGTTTCTTTACATATTTTTTGGTAACGTAACTGGATTATAATCTTGTTAATATAGCAGAGAACTGTATATGTATACCATTTTGGTTCCTACCTAGTAAAGCTGATTTTAGTGAGTTGTACTTTGGAAGTGAGTTCTTGGGGCTGACTTTGAGAGACACAATAATTGTTACCATTATAATCAATATTCTTACTTGATACTATTATTATCAAATATATTCTGTTCCCTATATACTAAGTTATCTCTACAAAAAACTCAACTAAGACATTTCTCGAACAAGGAAACCTTTGTCTCTTTAGAAGAAAACGCATTTTTTTCTTCCCAGACAGCAGGGCACTGGAAACCAATTGTATTTCTTTTTACTTTAGTGCCAAGAACTTCCTGGATTGTGCTCCAAAGAGTGGAATTCACACTAATTCTAAGACTGGTGCTCCTAGAAGTTGTACATAGGGCAGCCCTGACAGAAAGCTCAAACTTACACCTTTTTTTCAATTTTTATATTTTATTATTATGTATTTTTATTAGGACCTCAAATTTTGGATGCAAACAGTTGGGCTACAAATGTAAACAATTCTTAAAGAACAGGGTTTATTTGTCTTCATTCTTCTGTATTTCCTAATATTCCTAGTTCACACAGAGGTATGAAGTAGATGATGCTTTGTAAATATACCTCAGAGGAGAGACCCTTTTATTTGTTTAATCAACCATGTTTTTTTTTTCTTTAATGAAAAAGTACTTGCCCAGGCTTAAAATAATTTAAAAGTACAAAAGGTGTACATAAAGTATCTCTTTTGTTTCAGAGCCCCAGATCCCTTCCCAGTAGCAATCATACTGTTACAGGTTTACAATATTAAATGTTCTATGCAGGAGCCTTTATTCTTCTAGAAGAAAAACTAAAAACCACAATTGGGAACCTCATATACACAATGTTCTACACCTTGCTTTTTTGGTGAATATAGTGTGGAGCTCAGCAGGAAGCTTGAACTCAGGACCCTGAGATCAACCCCTGAGCTGAGATCAAGAGGTGGATGCTTAGCCGACTAAGCCATGCAGGCGCCCCAGTGGATACCCTTTTAACTACTGAGAAAATCAAAGCAAATAAAAAGGTAAAGTAGAATAATATAAAAATGTTGGACTTCCTTGCAACATAAATAAAAAAAAGGTACCTTTTTATAAGTATATAATTTAAAACTTTAGTATCTAGAATATATATAGTTTATTTAAAAAATCTCTACATGGACAAATGGCAAAATCCATGCCAGAAAGTGTTCTAAATGCTTTAAATGTATTAAATCATTTAATCCGTAACGCAACTCAACAAAGTACGTATTATTTTAATGTTTATTCTATAAATAAGAAAATTAAGACAAAACAGGCTAAATAATATGCTCACAACACTAACTAGGAAGTAACAAACCCAGGATTCAAAACACCCGAATTCTGGCTCTTGGAAGCACATTCTTAACCACCAGAGTGCCTGTCAAAAGGACAGATAGTTTACACTAGAAGAAATGAAAAGAGCAAACCAACATGTGGGGGAAACAAATCAACCTCTCTACTAATTATAAAATACAAATTAAAACAACTATTACAGTACTATGTTATACTTATTTGCTAAATAAAAAAAAAAAAAAAAGAAAACCCAAGGCTGATGATCCTTCAGGGGTACATTTATGCCTTGCTGGTTGCACAATAAAAATTGGTTCAATCTTTTTAGCAAGCAATTTAGCTACATATAACAAGAGTCTTAAAACCAATTACAATCTCTAATCTAGTAATTTCTTACTGAAAATTAATTTAACAATATAATTCAAAAAAGAAAAATAAAGGCTGTGACAAAGATAGAGTAATGTTATTAAAGTACTAAATTGAGAAAGAGAATGAGAAATGGAAAGAAACTGGAACCAATCTAAATAATTACCAGTAAACAACTGGAAACAGTATTATATAGTTAGTAAGAATGATAAGTATGCATAAGGATTATGCTGACAAACGTAAAGTACACACAAAAGATAGTGAACAAATAATTATATACATAGTGATTATACTTAATGGCAAACCATGTACCTGTGTATGAATTCAGAAATTATATCCAGAGGTGCCTGGGTGGCTCAGTAGGTTGAGCATCTGAGTCTTGATTTCAGCTCAGGTTGTGATCTCAGTGTTGTGGACTGAGCCCTGCATTGGGCTGTGCTGAGTGTGGAGCCTGTTTAAGATTCTTTCTCTCCCTCTCCTTCTGTCCCCCTCCCATTGCACTCTTTCTCCCTCTCTAAAATAATAATACAAAAACGTAGGTTTAACAAAAATAATAATAATAATAATAATAAATAAATCTTAAAAAAAATTGAAACAAAACCAAAACAGGTCATATCCAAACCTGCTCAGTTGTGGTTAGGTTTGTAGATAAAAGAACCATGGGCATTTCTTTAGTAAACATATTAAGAAAAAAAAAGTTTTCATTACTGTATCATTAGAGGTATAGAAATCCTCTTAAAATATGAGATTTATTGCTCTTATTCTTAGAATTGATAGTAATTGAGATTTCTAATGCTCAAATCAATGCAATCCACTGGAATAAGAGTATGAATATAAAGTAAGTGTGAGAAGGAATAAGGATTTTAGTAGATTTAATAGGTTAAATGACTGGAAATATTGTAGTATTCCCATAAGAGGAACCATAATGATGTAAAAGAAGAAAACCTTTAGAAATCTGTTGGAATAGTGGCTTACCTGCTTTAAGGTTGCTATGAAGCGAGTTATATATTCTACGGTGACTGGGTCCTCAACTGTGAGCTTATGACTCTGGCACTCCACACGGGCTCTGTTTATTACTACTCTAGCATCAGCAGTCAGTCCTATAAAAGTAGGTAATACATTTTCAAAAAGGAATGACTCTTGTCAAAAGGGTTTTTTTCTTTTTAGCTACCATGAAATCTTTCTTATAACGTCCATTGTTTTTTCAATATATGTCCATTATAAATAATTTACAAAACAGAATATCACTCGTCCAACATTTTATACTTAATCTAGTGCATTCTTATTTACTTTATAAAGAAATAGTTTTAGGGGTACCTGGGTGGCTCAGCCAGTTAAGCAACTGCCTTCGGCTCAGGTCATGATCCTGGACTCCCAGGATCAAGTCCCGTCTCAGGCTCCCTGCTCAGTGGGAAGTCTGCTTCTCCCTCTGACCCTCCCCTCTCTTATGCTCTCTCTCTCAAATAAATAAAATCTTTTAAAAAATGGTTTTAAAGAAAAATAAACACTAACGTTAAGTAAACTATTTCCAAAAGATCAAAATGGTTTAACTCACAGTGGTTGGTCTGTTTATTAGATTTTATTGAACATTTTCTAAAAATCTCTATAGTCATGTTTTTAAAAACTATTTTTGGGGAAGATATCAAAGGCAAACTGATCAAAGGCTGATGGTTTATCCTGGTTCCAAAATCAATATACTCATTATCAAACACATACCCATTGAATTCAAACGGCATTCGATATAACTGTGACATGTGATTTCTATTAGCTTTTTGTCTAAGATTAAGGGTTTGAAAATCAAGAATATTAAAACAGAAAAAGAAAATAGTCTTCCTTTTGCCATACCAAAACCTCATGTAATTAATTTCCCACATTTCCATAAGGAATAGAATGTGATTCTATAAAAACAACAACTGACCCAAAACTTAAATGCAACAGTTGCAAACATTTCCATATTAAAGACTTCTCTGGCATTTGTCCTTTACATGCCATTTTGTTTCTTTCCCCATTCTCTTAATAGCACACTGCCAGGAAAATGCATTCACAAAATCTCTGTGACAGTTATTTCTCAAAGAATCAGTCTTTTACATTCACAAACTCATTTTCCACTTCCACACCATTTCAAATTGTGTTTCTACAAATGGAAGAATTGTCAATCCCTGAAGATAATGAAGAACCTGTCACAATATGCCACTAAGAATCACCCTAATACTTAAGGGTAGGGTGCAAATTTTAATTGGGTAGCTAAAGAGGGAGAAACTGATTCTATTCTCTCTGCAAAATATGAGAAGCGTCTGGCTGGCTCAGTTTGTAGAGCATGTGACTCTTGATCTTGGGGTTGTGAGTCTGAGCCCCATGTTGGGGGACTCTTTAAAAAAGTTTTAAAATAAATGTTATTTAAAAATGTTATATAAGAGAAAGAAATGAGAAGAGATTCACTTTACCTATCCTATGGATTAAAAGCTACACTCAATTAGAAAATGTGATCCGAAAGGAGATTTCTAAGTTATTTCCCCTTTACAATGTAAATATGACCCAAAACTACAGAAACATAAAGTATATTTAAAAAGTAGTGATACAGCTGATTCAAGAAAAAAAATTAGTGATAAATTCACCAAACCATCTAAGTAATACATTTGTGTGATTGTTTTTAACATAAGAAATAACAATTACACTAATCAATACCAAATGTCTAGGAAAAAGAGAACAACTTCAATTTAAAGATAGCATTGAAAATTGCAATTTCACATTCTGTAGGTTACTTTTAGTTTTCTTGTTTCCTTTGCTGTGTAGATTTTTATTTTTGTTTTGTTTTTTTAAAGATTTTATTTATTTATTTCTCAGAGTGGGAGAGAGAGAGCAGACAAGCAGGGGGAGTTGCATATAGAGGGAGAAGCAGGCTCCCTGCTGAGCAAGGAGCCTGATGCAGGGCTTAACCCCAGGACTCTTCTATCAGTGACCTGAGCTGAAGGCAGATGCTTAACCAACTGAGCCACCCAGGTGTCCCTAGAAACTTTTTATTTTGATGGAAGTCCCAATAGTTTATGTTTGCTTTTGTTTCCCTTGGCTAAGGAGACATATCTAGAAAGAAGTTGCTATGGCCAACATAATAGAAGTTAATACCTATGTTATCCTCTAGGATTCTTATGGTTTCAGGCCTCACATTTAGGTCTTTAATCCATTTTGAATTTATTTTTGTGTATGGTGTAAGAAGGTGGTCCAGTTTCATTTTTATGCATGTTGCTTTACAGTTTTCCCAACACAATTTGTTGAAGAAACTTTTTTTTTTTTTTTTTTTTGGAGGCGGTCTTTTTCCCATTGGATATTCTTTCCTACTTTCCCGAAGACCAATTGACCAACAATTGTGGGTTCACTTCTGGGTTTTCTGTTTTGTTCCACGGATCTATATGTCTGTTTTTGTGCCAGTACCATACTGCTTTGATCACTACAGCCTTGTAATATAACTTGAAGTCTGGAATTGTGATCCTTGCTTTTCTTTATCAAGGTTTCTTTGACTATATACAGGGTGTTTTGTGGTTCCACACAAATTTTAGGATTCTTTGTTCTAGCTCTGTGGAAAATGCTGTTGGTATTTTGATAGGGCTTGCATTAAATATGTAGATTGCTTTGGGTACTATAGACATTTTAAAAATATTTGTTCTTCCTACTAAATGGAAGATATTTGCAAATGACCTGAGAAAGGTTAGTATCCAAAATATTTGAAGAACTTATAAAAGTCAACACCCCCAAAATGAATAATGCAACTAAAAATTGGACAGAAGACATGTATAGACATTTTTCCAAAGAAGACATACAGATGGCCAACAGACACATGAAAAGATGCTCAGCATCACTCATCATCAAGGAAATACAAATCAAAACTACAATGAGATAACACCTCACACCTGTCAGGAAGGCTAAAATCAACAACACAAGAAAGAGTACGTGTTGGCAAGGATGTGGAGAAAGGGGAACACTTGCACTGTTGGTGGGAATGCAAACTGGTGCAGCCACTCTGGTAAACAGTATGGAGATTCCTCAGGAAGTTAAAAATACAACTACTCTATAATCCAGTAATCACACTATTAGATATTTACCCAAAGAATATAAAAATACTAATTCAAAGGGATACATGCACCCTGATGTTTACAGCATCATTATTTATAATAGCCAAATTATGGAAATAGCCCAAGTTCCACTGACTGATGAATGAATAAAAAAGATATGATATATATATATATATATATATACACAATATATATAATAGAATATTAGTCATAAAAAGAATGATTTTGCCATTTGTAATGACATGGCTAAAGCTAGGGAATATTGTGCTAAGCAAAATAAGTCAGAGAAGATAAGTATTATATAATTTCAATCATATATGGAACTTAAGAAACAAAACAAACGAGCAAAGGGAAAAAAAGAGACAAACCAAGAAACAGATTCTTAACTATGGGTAACAAAGTGAGGGTTATCAGAGGGGTTGAGGGTTGGGTGAAATAGAAATGGGGATTAAGAAGTACATTGATTAGCAATGGGTGTTGTTAAGAAGTGTTGAATCAGGGTAGCCTGGGTGTTTCAGTATGTTAAGCATCTGCCTTCAGTTCCGGTCATGTTCCCAGGGTCCTGGGATCGAGTCCCGCATCGGGCTCCTTGCTTAGCAGGGAGCCTGCTTCTCCCTCTTCTCTGCCTGCTGCTCCCCCTGCTTATGCTCTCTCTTTCTCTCTCTGACAAATAAATAAAATCTTTAAAAAAAAGTGTTGAATCACTATATTGTATACCTGAAACTAATAATACACTATATGTTAACTAATTGGAAATTATTTTAAAGTTTTTAAAAATTTACTTATGGACAGACAGAGATCACAAGTAGGAAGAGAGGCAGGCAGGGGTGGGGGGAAGCAGGCTCCCCGCTGAGCAGAGAACCTGATGCGGGGCTCAACCCTAGGAATACTATGCAGCCATCAAAAGAAATGAAATCTTGCCATTTGCAATGATGTGGATGGAACTAGAGGGTATCATGCTTAGTGAAATAAGTTAATCAGAGAAAGACAACTATCATATGATCTCCCTGATATGAGGAAGTGGAGATGCAACATGGGGGGTTGGGGGGTAGGAAAAGAAGAAAAGAAACAAGATGGGATCAGGAGGGAGACAAACCATAAGTGACTCTTAATTTCACAAAACAAACAGGGTTGCTGGGGGTCGGGGGGTCGGGAAAAGGGGGTGGGGTAATGGACATTGGGGAGGGTATGTGCTATGGTTAGTGCTGTGAAGTGTGTAAACCTGGCGATTCACAGACATGTACCCCTGGGGATAAAAATACTTTATATGTTTATAAAAAATAAAAAAATTTTTTTAAAAAGTACAGTATAACAACACTGACAAAAGAATGTGATTTTTTCAAGATGATACTATATATTTTTTCTGATATGTACTCATTGTAAAATATTGCAACAGAGGGAATAAAAGCTACCATATAATTCCACAAGTCATAAACAAAACAATATTATACATATTATTCAATAACCCACTATTTTTAATATATATTGTAAATACTTTCCATGTTAATACATATCGATTCTATGACCTCCTTTGTTTAAATTTAAATTCAATTTAGTTAGTATATAGAGTGGTACTGGTTTCCGGAGTAGAAATTAGTGATTCATCGCTTACATATAACACCTAGTGCTCATCCCAACAAGTGCCTTCAGTACTCATTACCCATTTAACATATCCTCCCACCATTTTCCCCTCCAGCAACCCTGTTTGCTCTCTTAACTGTAGAGTCTCTTATGGTTTGCCTCCCTCTATGTTTTTATCTTTATTTTTCTTCTCCTTCCCCTCTGTTCATCTGTTTTGTTTCTTAAATTCCACATGAGTGAAATCATATATTCGTCTTTCTCTGACTTATTTTGCTTATCGTAATACACTCTAGTTCCATCCACATCATTGCAAATGGCAAGACTTCACTGTTTTTGATGGCTGAGTAAATTTCCTATACACACACACACCTCTTCTTTATCCATTCATCAGTCAGTGGACAATTTGGGCTCTTTCCGTAAGGTGGCTATTGTTGATAGTGCTGTTATAAGCACTGGGGTGTGTTTGCCCCTTGGAATCAGCATTTTTGTATCCTTTGGATAAATTTCTAGTAGTGCAGTTGCTGGGTTGTAGGGTAGTTGTATTTTTAACTTTTTGAGAAACCTCTATGCTGTTTTCCAGAGTGGCTGCGCCAATTTGCATTCCAACTAACAGCACAAAAGGGTTCCTCTTTCTCTGCATCCTCACCAACATCTGTTGTTTCCTGAGTTGCTCATTTTAACCATTCTGACAGGTGTGAGGTGGTATCTCATTGTGGTTTTGATTTATATTTCCATGATGATGAGTGATGTTGAGCATCTTTTCCTGTATTGTTAGCCATCTGTATGTCTTCTTTGGAGAAATGTCTGTTTATGTTCTCTGCCCATTTCTTTTTTAAATCTTTTTTAAAAATTATTTATTTATTTATTTATTTATTTGATAGAGATCACAAGTAGGCAGAAAGACAGGCAGAGAGAGAGGGAGAAGCAGACCCCTCACTGAGCAGAGAGCCGATGTGGGGCTCGATCCCAGGACTCTGGGATCATGACCTGAGCCGAAGGCAGAGGCTTTAACCCACTGAGCCACTCAAGCGCCCCTCTCTGGCCATTACTTAACTGGATTATTTTTTGAGTATTGTTTTGATGAGTGTTTTTATATATTCTGGATACTAGGCCTTTATCACTGATAGGTCATTTGCAATATCTTCTCTCATTCCTTCAGTTGCCTTTTAGTTTTGTTAACTGTTTCCTTCACTGTGCAGAAGCTTTTTATCTTGACAATGTCCCAATAGTTCATTTTTTCTTGTTTCCCTTGCCTCCAGTGACATATCTAGTAAGAATTTGATGAGGCTGAGGTCAAAGAGGTTGCTACCTATTTTCTCCTCTAGGATTTTGATGGTTTCCTGTCTTACATTTAGGTCTTTCATTCACTTTGAATTTATTTTTGTGTATGGTGTACAAAGAAGTGGTCCCATTTTCATTCTTCTGCATGTCCCTGTCCAGTTTTCCCAACACCATTTGTTGAAGAGACTTTTTTCCATTGGATATTCTTTCCTGCTTTGTTGGAGATTAGTTGACTATTTAGTTGTGGCTATGATCTCCTTTTCAAACTCCTACTAAATAGTAAGAATGATAACATGGTAGTAGTAGTAATTGTAGTGGTAATATTAATAATATATGCCAGACATTTTTAAAAATGCTTCTTATGTATTAACTCATTTAATTATTGTAATAAATCAATAATGATAACACTATCATTAGCCTCATGTTAAGATTAAAGCGAGGGCAAGGAACAGTTAAGTACCTTGCCTAAAGTCACAGGTGTAGTGGGCAAGGAAGTCTGGCTTAGAACCCAGTTGGTATGGTTCTAGAGCCTATGCCATGTTTGATCATGCTAGTTCCCCAGTATTAGACATTTAGGCATTTTCCAATTACAAAAACCAGTTAACATGTGGGGAAGAATATTAGTAAATGCTTATTTTCTCTGTTAAAAAGTCATATTCATATTAAAATTTTATATTAAGTAAAAAAAAGTATGTATACCAGAAGTTAAAGCATTCTATATCATTTATACTAAGATGATTTATTTAAAAATTTTTTCTTTTATTGTAGTAAAGTGTACATAAAATTTATCATTTTAACCATTTCTAAGTTTAAAAACAGTACAGTAGAACTAAGAACACTGTTGGAAAATCACCATCCATCTCTGGGACTTTATTTTCCCAAACTGAAACTATGAGCTCATGAAATAACTTTCCATTCTCCCTCCACCACAACCTCTGGCAACCACCATTCCACTTCTTGTGTGTATGAATTTGACTAGTCCAGGTATTCTCATATAAATGGAACCATAGAGTAATTATCCCATTATGACTGCTTATTTCACTTACCATAATGTCTTCAAGATTCATCCATATCATAGCATGTGTCAGAATTTCCTTCTTTCGGGCTTAATTATATTCCATTGTATGTATATAGCACATTATGTTTACCCATTCATCCATTGATGGATACATGTGTTGTTTCCATTTTTTACCGATTGTGATTAATACTGCTACAATTATGGGTATACAGATATCTTTTTGAGTCCCTGCTTTCAGGTCTTTCAGATATATATGCAGAAGTGGAATGGTTGGATCACATGGCAATTCTATATTTAATTTTTAAAGAAACCACCATATTGTTTTCAATAGTGACTATACTATTTTACATTCTCACCCACAGTGCACAAAGTTTGGAATTCTCCACAGTCTTGTTAATCCTTATTTCGTTTTCTTGATAATAGCCATCCTAATGGATGTGAAGTGGTAATTAATTGTGGTTTTGATTTGCATTTCTCTAATGATTAGTGACATTGAGTATTTTTTCATGGATTTATTGGCCATTTGTATATATCTCTGGAGAAATATCTATTTAAATTCTTTGCTCATTTTTTAATTCAGGTGTCTGCTTCTTTGCTGTGTGTTCCACGCATTCTTTATATATTCTGGTTATGAATCCCTTATCAGATACACAGTTTTGCAAATATTTTTCTACCACTCCACAGACCCAGCTGAAACCAGGAGTTGGATGCTTAACTGACTGAGCTGCATAAGGAACTAAATAGGAAGTGTTGGGCACATGATGTGACTAAAATTCTTATGAGTGGAACTTAACCTAAAAGGTATTTTGAGATTTTAAATAAATGGGGCATTTACTGGGTATTATGGAGGGCACGCATTGCATGGAGCACTGGGTGTGGTGTAAAACTATGAATTCTGTTACGCTGAAAAGAAATGAAATAAAAAAAATAAATAAACTGAAAAAAATGGGGCATTTACATTTATTTGTGTCTTCTTCTTTTTCTTTCAGGAATGTTTTATAGTTTTCAGTGTACAAGTCTTTTGTCTCCTTGGTTATGTTTATTCCTAAGTATTTTATTCTTTTTGATGCTACTTGTAAGTAGAATTATTTCTCTTAATTTCCTTTTTATTATTTTTTTATTTTTTTAAAAGATTCTATTCATTTATTTGACAGAGAGAGAGAGATTACAAGTAGGCAGAGAGGCAGGCAGAGAGAGAGAGGGAAGCAGGCTCCCCGTGGGGTGGAGTGCCTGATGCGGGGCACCCCAGGACCCTGAGATTGTGACCTGAGCCGAAGGTAGAGGCTCAACCCACTGAGCCACCCAGGTGCCCCTCTTCATTTCCTTTTTAGATAGTTCACCATCAGTGTACAGAAACACAACTGATTTTTTCATGTTGATACTATTTGCTCCAACTTCGTTCAATTTAATTACCTCTAACAGGTTTTTTTGTATGGAACCTTTTTTTTAAATAAGATTTTATTTATTTATTTGACAGAGAGAGACACAGTGAGAGAGGGAACACAATCAGGGGGAGTGGGAGAGGGAGCTCAATGTGGGGCTTGATCCCAGGACTCTGGGATCATGATCTGAGCTGAACCCAAACACCTAATGATTGAGCACCCAGTTGCCCCTTTTTTGTAGACTCTTTAAGGTTTTCTATATGCAAGATCATGTCATCTGTAAACAGAGCTAATTTTATTTCTTCCCTTCCAATTTGGATGCCTTATTTTTTCTTGCCTAATTGCTCAGGGTAGGACTTGCACTATTATGTTAAATAGAAATGGCAAAAGTAGGCATCCTTGGCTAATTCCTGATCTTAGATGAAAATCTTTGAGTCTTTTGTAACTATGATGTTCTTTGTGAGTTTTTCATAAATGACTTTTATTATATGGAGATCTTTTCCTTCTATTTCCAGTTTATTGAGTGTTTTCATCATGAAAGGGTACTGAATGTTGTTAAATTCTTTTTCTGAATCAATTGAGATGATCATGTACTTTTGTCCTTCATTTTGTTAATGTGGTATAGTTATATTGATTTTCATGTGTTGAATTATCTTTGTACTCCAGAAATAAACCCACTTGGTCATGGTATATAACTCCTTTAATATGCTGTATTTGGTTTGCTAGTATTTTTGTGAGGATTTTTACATCAATATTTATAAGGGATATTGGTCTGTACTTTTCTTGTAGTGTCTTTGGTTTTGGTATCATGGTAATGCTGGTCTCATAGAATGAATTTGGAAGCATTCCTTCTTCAATTTACTGAAGAGTTTGAGAGTTGGTGTTAATTCTTCTTTCAGTGTTTGGTAGAATTCACCAGAGAGTCATGGAGTTTTTTTTTATTGGGAGGTTTTTGATTACTGATTCACTCTTTACTTATTATATCATACATCTGTTGAGATACACACACACACACACACACACACACACGCACACACACTTACTTCTTCTTGAGTAACCAGGTAATTTGTATGTTTCAAGAAATGTGTCAATTTCTTCTCATTTGTTGGTTTATGACTGTTCATAGTACCCTCCGATGATCCTTTTTATTTCTGTAAAATCATTAGTAATGTTTCCTTTTTCATTTCTGCTTTTAGTTGAGTCTTCTTTTGTTCTTTGGTAACCTAATGGTTTGCCAATACTGTTGATCTTTTCAAAGAACAAAACTATTGGTCTTACTGATTTATGTTTTTTGTTCTCCTATTTTCTTTTTTTTTTTTTTTTGGTCAGAGAGAGAGAGAACACAGGCAGACAGAGTGGCAGGCAGAGAGAGAGAGAGAGAGTAGCAGGCTCCTTGCCGAGCAAGGAGCCCGATGTGGCACTCGATCCCAGGACACTGGGATCATGACCTGAGCCGAAGGCAGCTGCTTAACCAACTGAGCCACCCAGGCGTCCCATTTTGTTCTCCTATTTTCTGTATCTCTAATCGTTATTATTTCCTTCCTTGTGCTAGGCTTAGGTTTAGTTTGGTCTTCTTTTTCTAGTTCTTAAGGTATAATGTTAGGCTATTTAATTGAAAATTTTCTTCTTTTTTTTAAATTAAGCAGCTATGGCTTCAAATTTTCCTCTTAGCATTGCTTTTGCTGCATTCCATAAGTTTGATATGTTGTGTTTCATCTTCTTTTGTCTCAAGATATTTTCTAATTTCTCTTCTGATGTCTTTGTTTTTAGATTTTATTTATTTATTTGACAGAGGGGGAGAGAGCACAAGCAGTGGGAGCAGCAGAGGGAGAAAGAAAAGCAGGCTTCTTTTTGAGCAAGGAACCCCAGGATTCTGGGATCATGACCTCAACCAAAGGCAGATGCTTAATCAACTGAGCCACCCAGGTGCCTCTCTTTTGATGTCTTCTTTGACCCATGGGTTTTTTAGGAGTTTAGTTGATCCTTAAACAACACAAGGGTTGGGATGCCAATCCTTTCCCCCAACTGAAATCTGCATATAACTTTTGACTCCTTAAAAACTTAACTACTGATAGCCTGTTGCCTGAAAGCCTTATCCTATCAGTACATCCCAGTGAGACAGTGTTTTTACCCAGGCATCACCTCCTGCATTGTATCCTGGATTGTTCACACCTGAAGCCACATAGCTACTTGAAGGGGCTGTTCTTCAGATGCCCGGTGGCCCAGCAGCTGTCCTTCCTGCACAGTGGCCTCATGAACAACCTCTACCTGTGCACCCTTGACTGCCTGGTGCCTCTGCTCCAGTGGCTCTTCCAGTGGCTGAGGTGGCCTCCAGAAACTTCTTCAGGAGCCTTTGGCTTCGTATGGGATCTCAGTATAGATAGGCTCTTCCATCAGTCTAATGGAGATAAGCACTGGTGGTGCCCCTCACTGCAAGAGGTCATGGAGGCATTTCACAGCCTAGGAGGCCACAGTCCTGCTCTGGGACTGCAAGGGCCCTGTCAGCATGGTGGAAGGGTGTTTAAAAATGTCACTAGCCTGAGCTGGAGTGAGCAGCAGAACAGCCCCCTGGAGACTGCCTTAGACGTTAGCCTGAGCTATCTCTATAAGTTCCTGACACTGAGTACCCTTGCACAGCCAGGGGCATCACTGATGGGGACCTCTTGGGCCAAACTGAGCTGCTGTCCTGAGCTGGTGGCGGGGTGGGGGGGGCTCTGCCTGCCACACAAGACCAATCTCTAGCAGTTTCTGCTCCTGCTCTTCAAGAACATCCAGGAGTGGCCAGGGAAGCTCCAGCAGCTGTGCCATACCCTGAGCAAGGTGTCAGATCACCATTACAACTGCTGGCACTCATGAAGTTCTTCCTGGACGTGACCTGGAGCAGACAGCTTTGAAGCCAGCTCAGCTTTGTGGTCTTTGCCCAGATCCTGGATTAGCAAGAGACATTCCCTGTCTGGCGAGAGAAGGCCCAGCTGTCTTTGCTCAGCCAAGTCCTGAGCCTCATGAGGCCATAATCCCTCTGGTAGTACCTAGGCTCTGAGACCTTGCCACCTTACCAGGAGCAAGAGCCAAAGGCCAGTGCTGAGCTAGATCACAAGGTCTGTTACCTGTGCCACAGCTTCTGATACTGCCTAGGGTGGTGATCAGCTGCCAGGACTCCCCATCCCAGATTAATGGGGAGAACTACAGCTTGCTATGTATGCAGTTGGGCCTCCATATTAGCACCCATATCCAGGAAAGTCCCCAGGCCATGTTGCCCACACCTACATCTGCTGGCAGGAGCTGCTGGCCCAGTGCCAGCCCCAGGCCCTGTGAAAGACTAGAAAGACTAAAGGAGGCCCTGGAAAGACTAAAGTTGCAAGGTAGAGCTGGTCTCAGGCTCTTGGCTCTGGTGGGAAGCGAAAAGGGCTCAGGGAACAGGAGGGAGCATAGAACAGAGGCCAGAAGAGGACCAATGTGATGAAGCAAGAGCCTGCCTTGACATTGCCCTGGACCCACACCAGGCAAGAATGGGGCCTCTCCCTGCCTGGCCCACCCTCAGCTCTCGTTCTCTCCCAGGTGTCTCCTTTGCCATAAGGCCTTTGTCTCCATACTCCACGGTTTCCCTGGGCTGCCTGGGCTCCCCACCCTTCTTCCTTTTTCTGTCACTAATGTTAGCTTTCTTTGTGCACACTGAAGTCTTATTTCAGAGGGGAAAAAAAAGAAAATGGATGCATGTGCACACACACACAAGAAACATACCTTGTTTGCTTAAATACAAAAGCAAATAAGCACATGAAAATCTATTCCACATCATTACCCATGAGTCAAATGTAAATTAAACCCACCATGAGATAGCACTATACACTTACAAGAATGTCTAAAATTAAAAACAGTAACACCACCAAAGGTTATTGAAGAGTAGGGAAAATGAATCATTTATACACTGCTAGTAGGAATGCAAATAGTTCAGCCACTCTGGAAAACAATTTGCCAGCTTATTATAAAACTAAGCATGCATTATCATATGACCCAGCAACTGTACCCTTCAGCATTTATTGCAAAAAAGGGAAAACCTATGTTCACACAAAAACCTGTACACAATGTTCGCACCAGCTCTATTTGTAATGGGCGAAAACTAGAAATAATCCATGTCCTTCAACCAGTGAGTTGTTAACAAAAGCGTAGTACATCCATATCATGGAACACTACTCAGCAATAAAAAGCAAGTGACTATTAATATATGCAACAACTTGGATGAATGGCAAGGGAATTATGTTGAACAAGAAAAGCTAAGATGAAAAGATTATATATTTATATCATAGTATTCTATTCACTAAACATTCTCAAAATGACAAAATTATAGAGATGGAGAGGAGAATGGATTAGTGGCTACCAGAGGCTAGAGACGAGGAGGAATAGCATGAGGTAGTCTTGGGTTGATGGAAGAGTTGTGTACCTTGATTGTGGTGATGGTTAGATGAACTTACACATGTGATAAGTCTAATAAAACTACACACACATGTACACATGCAAATAAATGCATATAAAACTGTTTAAATCTGAATAAACTCTGGCTTGTAACGATGTCATTTTACTGGTTTTTGAAGATGTTACCATTGGGGGAAACACAGTAAAGGATACTTCCATGTATTTTGTTTTGTTCTGAAAAGGTTATTTCAGAAAGAGAGAGCTAGTGAGAGAGAGAGAGTACACAAGCGGGAAGGGTAGGTAGAGGGAGAAAGAACCTCAAGTACGCTCTGCACTCAGTGCAGAGCCTAACACAGGGCTTGATCCCACGACCTAGAGACCACGACCCAAGCTGAAACCAAGAGTCGGATGCTCAACCCAAGGTGCCACCCAGGAGCCCCTCTACCCCATTTTTTTAAATGATTTTCTGAGTATCTATAATTATTTCAAAATAAAGAGTTTAAAAAGAAAAGTTATAATTAAGGTACCTAAAGTTATAATTAAGGTACTGTATATATCTTTTAACATTACTGTTTTATCAAAACTAATTATCGAAATCCATGTTTATATAGATGTGATCTTCCAGAAAAGATATGATATACTGTTTGTGTTAAGAAATGGGGGCGCCTGGGTGGCTCAGTGGGTTGGGCCTCTGCCTTTGGCTCAGGTCATGATCTCAGGATCCTGGGATTGAGCCCTGCATTGGGCTCTCTGCTCAGTGGGGAGCCTGCTTCCCCCCCCCCTTCTCTGCCTGCCTCTCTGCCTACTTGTGATCTCTCTCTGTCAAATAAATAAGTTGAATCTTAAAAAAAAAAAGAAATGGAGCATATCTCCATGTGTTGCATAAGTGTAGCAGGATGACTGTAGGAGGGGCCAAATGTGTTACCCTACTACACTATGATACTCTGTATTATTACTGTAGTTCCATAAGTACCTGCAAAAGCCATGCAAACATGGTCATCAAGGGCACAAATTTTCCTTACAGTTCTTTCATCTTGAAGCTTGGCAACAGATTTTTTTTCTACTCCAAGCACAACTATATCAGTACCTCGGATTCCAACCTGTCAAACAATTTAAAAAAACATAATTAATTGTCAGTTTTAACATTAAAATGAAGTTATCCCAACACATGACTTAGAGGAAAAGACTTTTCCTTAACCATTCAGTAAAACTGAGAAAAGTAGACTTCTAAGAAAACAGCTGCATAGGTGAAGGATTACTAGAAGTCCATTCTCCAAACCCAAAGCAAAGAGGACAAATACGTGGAAATTGGAAGAATATACCACCAATGCTGAAACTACAGGAATGTCCTAAACTCAAGCAATATACCTGAAGAAGTACTAACTAGATAAAGAACAATTTTAACCAAAATGAAAGAAAATGCTGGAAATCCATATGGATTACGTAGAGAATGGGCAATACGAGTACTGATAGCATAAATAGTATGGGAAATTAAGTAGATAAAATTCTGAAAGCTCTCCCATGTATCTCACAATCTGGAGGGACAATGCTTGGGGGCTATAAGCAGCCAAGGGAAAGACCAAATGCCTTCACTCCAGTTACTGATCAACAAAAACTCCAATCAAACATTTTCCTACTTCATTCCCAAGACAAATCACTATTGTTCCTACCTCTATCCCTTCCCTTGGGAATGAAGTAGGAAAATGTCTAAAGAATAATGTATAAGGATACTAGTTCTCAAACTGGGACTTCTGTGGAAACATTCCCATATTCTCAGGGGTTCAAGAGTAATAGATGAGAAGTTAAATTCTGTATTACACTGTAGTCTAAATATTTTAATACAGGTATTTGTGTTTATGATTGCCTTGTAGCCAAGTGTGATATTAGTACTAATTATGTAAACAGGTGGGCTCTGAATTAGTATCATTGAAGTGGAAATACAGAATAGATTAAATACAGAACTAGATCTGAGATTACATTTTCCAATTAAATAAAACTTAAGACAATTTATCAAGGCTTTTGTTCTTACCGTTCCCTCACTTCATTGCAGTCTGTCAATTTACTTGATAGGCCTTTCCCTAATCATCCTATATAAAATCAACAACTCTCCCTCAACATTCCCACCTTCATCTAAGAGACTCATGTTGAACTTTATAACTTACAGGGATTACAAATTAAAACTTCCAACACAGAGTATCTAGAAAATGTTTGTTTATTAAAGATTTTTTATTTATTTGAGAGAGACAGAGAGAGCACAAACATGGGGGAGGAACAGAGGGAGAGGGAGAAGCAGACTCCCCACTGAGCAGGGAGCCTGATGTGGGGCTGTGTCCCAGGACCCAGGGATCATAATCTGAGCTGAAGGCAGACTCTAAACTGATTGAGCCACCTGGAAGCCCCTAGAAAATGTTTATAATAAAAATCCTAGTATCAAAGTCTTTTGTATGTGGGTAAAATTATTCTCACAAGAAAATTCATAATCTCATTTTATAAAATCAAATAAAAAATTAAGTATGAATTCATTCAAGAAGCTCAAAAAGGAATAAAAGTATTTAAACTAAGCTTACAAGGTAAAATAAGGAAAGAGCAGAAATTAATGATTATGGAAAAAACAATAAAATTGATAAGTGATGTCAAGAGACAGTTTAAGTAATAATGAAGAGACATCTCAGTTAATCTAGCCAAAAGGGGCAAAGTGTAAAAAATTACATACAACTGTGAAAAACCAAGAACTTAAAAATCATAACCCTAAGTTAATCAATGTGAAAACCTGAGTGAAAAGGATGACAAACCAGAAAAATTAAAAATTGCCCATGTGGACTCAAGAAAATACAGAAAACAGTCTCTCTAACAAACATGGAATAATTTCAAGAACAAGTCTCATGCCTAGGAAGTTCATGGATGAATTTTTCCTGATCTTCTGTTATGGGTAATTCCTATGTTATTTACATTATTCCATGGATGGGACGTCTAGGTGGCTCAGTGGGTTCAACTTGGGATTGAGTCCCACAAAGGGCTCTTGGCTCAGTGGGGAGCCTGTTTTTCCCTCAGCCTGCTCCCCGCCCCCCGCTTGTGTGCTCCCTCTCTCGCTCTCTGACAAATAAATAAATAAATATTTAAAAAAATCTTTAAAAAAATCATTCCATGGTACAGATCAAAATGGAAATGTTCCTAACTCTGTTCTGGAAAGTTATGTAACAATGTTAAAATCTAGCAAATAAAACATTTTCTAAATAAAGAAAAGTATTAATGATTTTCCACTTACGAAATCTCATGTCAAAAAACAAAACAAAACAAAAAAGGAAAGCTATACCAAAATTCTAAACAAAATAATTACAAATAGAATCTACGAATACAGAAAAACACGCCTGGGTGGCTCAGTCAGTTAAGCATCAAATTCTTGATTTCAGCTCAGGCCATGATCTTAGGGTGGTGGATTCGAGCCCTGCGGGTGGTGGATTCGAGCCCTGCGTCAGTCTCCATGGTCAGCACAGAGTCTGCTGCTGGAGATTCTCTCCCTCTGGCCCTCCCCCCTGCTTGAGCTTTCTTTCTCTCTTTCTCTCAAATATAAGAACAAAAAATAAATAAAGGAGGAAGGTGAGGAGATATGGGGATGTATGGAATTTTCCCTTTCTTGGTAACTGTGCCTGGTTGTAAGTAGCCCATTGGTTAGTTATGGCCTATGGATATTTTGAGATGGGTTGCTTGGTGGGCTTGCCTGGTTTCAGCCAGGGGGTTGGGAGTCACTGTGAGTCCTTTTGCCTTGATTACATTTCCACTGCTCAAGCCTATTGATGGTCTCCATAAAACTGGCAGGCAGAAATCATCTGAGAAAATGAATCACCATCCATTCCACTGTTTAAGCAAAAAACTGGGTTATCCTTTATAGCCCCTCCTCTCACACCATCCATTTCCAATCAATTACCTTGTTTTTGTCCATTTTACCTACAAAAGTTATCCAGCTCCCCATCAACACTCTAATACAAGGAACCATCATTTCCTTGCCTGGACTATACATGACTGCATAGCCTAATAGGTTTTCCACTTTCTACCTTTGTTCCCCCCTTTCCATTCTCCTACCCCCATCCTCTGTATTGCCAATCAGTCTTTACAAGGCTGCCAGGGTGAGCATTTAAAAACATCAGTAGGACCAGATTACTCTATATTTGAATATTCTTCCACAGTACTCCTCTGCACTTAGAAATCTTTTTAAACTCTTTAGTCTTGGCTATAAAGTTGGGCATGATCTAGCTCCTGCCTACTTCTCCAAAGGTATGTCATTGTTATTCATCAAACTCCAGCCACATTACCTTCTTTGAAGACTTTTTCCAAGCACGATTCTGTCTCCCTCTTCTGAACTTTCAGATTTAGCAATATTCCCTCTGCCTGGAATGCTTCTCTTCCTATTTCAAGTCTTAATTCCAATTTCACCTCAAGGAGTCCTTCTATGTTATTCTTTAAATAACAACCCATTCTGTTCTTTCACTAAGCACATTTACAATTGTTTATTTATTTTATTTAAAAAACTTGTTTTAAATTTTAAAAAAATTATTTATTATTATACTTGTCTGTCCAAATAGTAGTATCTCTGAGGGCAAGGAAACAATCAGAGGAATCTAGGACGTGGCACGCTCCACTGAAAAATTAACGTAGTCTCTTCAAGAAGTCAAAGCCATGATGGGGTGCTTGGGTGGCTCAGCGGGTTAAAGCCTCTGCCTTTGGCTCAGGTCATGATCACAGAGTCGTGGGATCGAGTCCCGCATCAGGCTCTCTACTCAGCAGGGAGCCTGCTTTCCTCTCTCTCTCTGCCTGCCTCTCTGCCTACTTATGATCTCTGTCTGTCAAATAAATAAATAAATAAATCTTTAAAAAAAAAGTCAAAGCCATGAAAAAAGAGGAGATGCTGTTCAAGACTGAAACAGATACCTAAGGTTTAAGCATAATACACGGACTTTAGATTCAGACTCAACACAATTACTAAAAGACTTTTTGTGAGCAACGAGGAAAATCAGAATGTAGACTATTACAAAATATTAAGGAGTTTTTATAAATTTCATCAGGAATGATAACGGTCTTAAGAGACAACTTTATTGAAAAGATGAAATATCTTATTATCTCGGATTTATTTTGAAATATTCCACTTAAGGTGCACCTGGGTGGCTCAGTCGGTTGGGCATATGCCTTCAGCTCAGGTCATAATCCCAGGGTCCTGGGGTCGAGCCCCGCATCAAGCCCTGCACTGGGCTCCTCGCTTAGTGAGGAGCCAGTTTCTTCCTCCTCTGCCTGCCACTCAACCTGCTTGTGCTCTCTCTATCTCACTGTTAAACAAATAAATAAAATCTTAAAAAAAAATACTCCACTGATGAATGAATTTTAATCTATATCTCACACTATAAACAAAAATTAACTCAAAATAGATAATAAATTTAAATGTAAAATGCAAAACTATAAACTTTTAGGAAAAAATACAGGAGAAAAATTTTGGGATCTAGGCAAAGGGTTTTTAGACTTGGCAGAAAATGGGGAAAGTGCTTTCTCTTTTTCGCTGCCATCCTGCTGTGTGCCGCTCACTGTTATTGACCATGTCTTCTCACAAGACTTTCAGGATCAAGCGATTCCTGGCCAAGAAACAAAAGCAGAATCGTCCCATTCCCCAGTGGATTTGGATGAAAACTGGTAATAAAATCAGGTACAACTCCAAGAGGAGGCACTGGAGGAGAACCAAGCTGGGTCTCTAAGGCGTCCCACATCATGCGATGACACACCTAATTGGCACCACGTATTTAATTAAGCTCCTTGAAGATCATGTGTTCTATTCTGTCACCCTGTAAACACCTTTCTGTCTGGGCAATAGATACCATTTATCAGGGAAAGATTTTTCTGTTACTATAGCTCTGCATCAGTGGGTTGGTTTGGTAATAAATGTGAGGCCTTTCAGCTGTAAAAAAAAAAAAGAAAAGAAAAGAAAATGGGGAAGGTACACATACACTATGTATTCTTTCTTTTTTTTTTTTTCTTAAGTTTATATATTTAAGTAATCTCTATACTCAACATGAGGCTCAAACTCATGATCCTAAGACCAAGAGCTGCATGCTCTACCTACTGAGTCAGCCAGGTGCCCCCAAATCTCTATGTATTATTTTTTACAACTGCATGTGAATCTACAATTATCTCAATAAAAAATTCAATTAAAATTATTCTGCTGGAAAGAGGGAAAAGTTGGGGAAAGATATAACAGATTGGTAAAATGTTGGTAATTGGTGGAGCTGGATAATGGGTATACAGAGGTTCATTATGGTATTCCCTTTATATCTTTGTGTTTTCAAAATATTCCATAATAAAAAGTTAAAAATAAATAAACACAAAACAAACAAACCTTGAATTTCTCTACTGGCTTTTTCTCACCAACAATTTAAACATGCTAAAGTCTCCCTTATCTTAAACAAATTCTTAAAGACTACTTCACTTCAATCCCATCCCTCTCTCAATCTCTTCAAACCCAAATACTGTCATCATCCTTCAGCTAATGGCAACATGGTTTCTACTCCCACTCCTCCCAGAGTTTAGTCAAGGTAGACTACACACAGGTAATTAAGGTCCCTCATGGTTGTAGGTTATCCTCTACACAGTCCGTTAGTCTATGGTCTACATTTCATCTTTTCAAGAGAAGAAGAGTACTCAAGAATAGTCATTTACTTCACCTTCAACATATATTTTAAGCAGGGGAGACAAATGATGTACTTCAAAATTACTATCTCTTGAGTTCCAAACATGTATATTTATATGTATATTTATATATATATATATATATGTATATATATGTATATTTATGTATACTCATGCCTCACAGTCTCTGTGGGTCAGGGATATGGACAGTTTATTCTCTAGCTTAGGGTCTCTCTTAGGCCTGCAATCAAATTGCCCTCCAGGGCTACACTCATCTCAAGGCTCATGAGGGAGGATCCATTTCCAAGCTCACCTGCATGGTTGTTAGATTCAGTTCCTCACTCTCTGGGACTCAGTTCCTTGCTACATAGGACCCTCCATGGGGCAACTAGAAATGGCCACTATGTTCCATATGAATAAGCAAGTCAGAATGAAAGAGGATGAGCAAGACATAAGTCACCATCTCGTTGTAACTTAACCTCTGAAGTGACATCCCATCACTTTTGCCTATCTAGATTTCTAGAAACCAGTAACTAGATTTAGCCCACATGCAAGGGGAGATGATTACACAAAAGCATGAGCACCAGAAAGTGGGGATCATTGGAGGTCATTTTAGAGGCTACCTACTATAGTTTCCATAGCATCTCAACCTCAACAAGTCTGAACCTCAACCTTTTAGTCAAACTTAGAGCTTCATATGCTCTAAAAAAATGGCAGGGCCATTTACTAAGAGGCTAAATCCAGAAGCAGAGGTACTATCTTTGACTCCTTCCTACTCTCCTCTCCCCACCCCCTGCCCCAATACCATCTAAATAAGCAAATTGTTTCAACTATACCATTAAAGTTTCTTTGGAATCTGCCTTATTCTCCTTTCTGTCCCAATCATAGTAAAAAGTATTGTGTTTCATCTGGATTGCTTCATAGACTCCTACATGGTTTCCTGACTCCCAGTCTTGATATTATCTAATCCACTGACCACACTGGAGTCTGAGAAATCTTGAAAAATAAAAATATGAAAAAAAGAAAATCTGAATGTGGCATTCCTCTACTTAAAAGCTTGTACTAATAAGGAACATTTCTCACTAAGCAAACTGAGACAGCACAGAGCTGGACTTGGAACAGAAAGAACTAGGGACTGTAATATTTACTCTTTGAATATTGGCCTTTTGCTCCCTTAATAGAAGCTTTCTCTGTTATAGGAAAAAAAAAATGGCCACTGGCAATCTTGGGACACACATCCCAACAGCTGTCCCAGAGGAAAAAAGCTACCACTATCCCTAGTTTAAAAAGTCCTGAGGATGGGGTGCCTGGGTGGCTCAGTGGGTTAAAACCTCTGCCTTAGGCTCAGATCATGATTGCAGGGTCCTGGGATCAAGCCCTGCATCAGGCTCTCTGCTCAGCAGGGAGCCTGCTTCCCTTCCTCTCTCTCTGCCTGCTTCTCTGCCTACTTGTGATCTCTGTCAAATGAATAAATAAAAATAAAATCTTAAAAAAAAAAAGTCCTAAGGATGGACTTACACTGGCTATATTTCAGTCACATGGTCATCATTGTGTCCAGGAGGACAGAAACTATGAATTATTCTACCTGGGTCACGAGTACCTCTGTGGTTGGTCAAATGCAGTCTGTTACTAGAAGGATAGATCAGTAATCTAGAGAATGACAACAGACATTCTTATTTCCTTAAAGTCATTCTATGACCCAGCCCCACTTTCTAGCTTTATCTCTTCCTGGTTTTACATTGCTTCAGTAATCTGGAATACCTTCCAATTCATAGAATATAGTTGTCTTTTGCTGATTGGTCTTCACATGCTATTTCCTTTTTCTAACATATACTCTTCCTTTTCCCACTTTCAACCTATCATTCATCTTTCAGGTGTCTATTTAAATATTACTTCCTCAGGAGAATCTTCCTAACACCTAGAGTTCCCATACTGCCCCATTCTCTCCCCATCATAATACTCATTTAGGTCTTGTTGAGACTACTTACTTAATCATCTAATGTGACTTTTAGATATTAAGCTCTCTGAGGACAGGGAGTGAGTTTTATTTATTCTGAAACCCTAGGACCCAGCACTATGTTTGGCATACATAAGTGTTCAACAAAAATATCCTGAAATAATAAATGAGTGCGCTGGAAAAAACAGAAAAAAGTGAAGGGAAAAGTAAAAATGAAGGGATAGTAAATATTAATAGCTATCTTTTATTAAATACCTGCTGTGAACCAGACACTGTAAAAGATGTTTAACATGTATTATTACCTCATTTAACTCTTTCATCAAGCCTACAAAGGATGTGTTATTCTGGTACCTATTTTACTATTAAAGAAACTATAGTTTAAAGAAATTAATTGCCTTGTGTGATGTATATCTGGCTTCCATATTCATGATATGATAGCTAATTATTAGACAAATATTAAATTGCGTGATACAATGCAAAGAGCAGAGGCTTTGGAACTAGAAAAAATTAAGTGTGAATATGGGCTCCATCACTTTCTAGCTGGTTACCCAAAGTTTCTGAATCACTTTCCACACATATAAAAAGGGGATTAAATACTATCCTTAACATTACATAACATACTAAAATATTTGGTACAAAATAAATATTACTTAAATGTTTACTTCTTACCTTGCCCCTCCACTATAGTATATCGTGTGATAAAAATACAAGTGGAATGATGCTACCTGATTTTTAGGGCTTTTTTTTTTTAAAGAATTTATTTATTTGTCAGAGAGAGAGAAAGAGAGAGAGAGAGGCAGCACAAGCAGGGGGAGCTGCAGTTAGAGGGAGTAGCAGGCTCCCCGCTGAGCAAAGAGCCCAACATGGTACTCAATCCCAGACCCCAGTCGAAGGCAGACACTTAACTGACTAAGCCACCCAGGCATCCCTATGCTACCTAGATTCTTAAAGATCTTACTATCCAGTTGCTGTGAGAAGACCATTAAGTATACTTGAAATTAAAGTGAATATGAAACCAAATAGTAGATACTCTAAAATGCTATGTGGTACAGATTTTAAGTTCAGAAAAAGAATAAGAGTCACAATGGCTGGAGCAGATCCAGAAGGCTTCATCAAGGAGAAGAAATGTGCAGAGATTCTCAGAGGATACAAAAGAGGGAGTGTGGCATAAAGAAAGGTGTTTTCTCCTCTACCCACAAACATATGTGAGTAAAACCATGAAGCTGCCCCTTTAATTAAAGAGGGTGGATAAGGATTATGGAAGACAGTGATGGCCAGAACGTGAAGCTAAGATTTGAAAAAGCAAGAAAGATGGAGGCAGTAACAGTTTGGGGTCAGGGAAAGGACAGAATGAGTAATGGTAATAAATCTTACCTTTTTCATGGGAAAACTGTAAAGGATTCAATGTTTTTTTTCCTAAGAAGAAAGGTATTACCTCTCCAAAATGTTATTAAAACATATTTTTCATTTACAGAAAAGGGAACTAAAGCAAAAAGTAAAGAGGCCTCTTGCCCCACTTCATACTATAAGATAATCACCAAGAAGGAAGTAGAACCCAAGCCTCTAATTGTGGTCCCTATAACTTCTTGTATTACTAAATAATATTGCATCCACACACTGGTCAAAACTAGTCAACCTTGGCTTATTTGCAACTCATCATAATAAATGCTGCTTTTAGGCAGAATATTTTGTAACATATTTTAACAAACAAGTGCCATTATAAACTTTACCCCACATAAAAGGTCATAGCACCCTCAAGGAAACACAATGAACAACTCCATACAAAGATGCAAATTATAATTTCAGAAACCTAAGACAAAAACTGCCTTATCCTTCCAATGTATCTTAAAAAATGCCCACTATAGGTATTTTTATATCCATACCCTTTTACAGCTCATTACAAAGGAACTATCAATCAGTTCTATAGCATTCTTAAAACATTTTAAATGAGCCAGTGTGGCTTCTTATTATACCCCAGTCTTCTCCCATTACCTTCTTTATTTTAGGCTCTAAAACTTGGGCATTATCTTCTAACCATATGCTTCATGCCTTGCTGGGGATTATATAACTTTTTGTTTTTATCAAAATGGTACCCTTTTGGTTTAAGCTACATCAGACTTTTCTTAAATTTACAATTCTAAAAAAAATTACTTATAAAACAGAAGCAAAACTAGAGGGCCCAATTAAATAGAAAAATAGTTTAAAAATGATAAGATTCTTTCTAGTGTTATTTTTTTACCACTTTACATTTGGTAGATTTATAATAAAAGTGAATTATTTCCTTCCATAACTAAGTTGGTATGGAAAGTGAGGAAAATAGAGACACTGCTAGACTCAGAAATGGACGGTGTATTCTCATACCTGGTGTTTCAATTTCCAAAATACACAACAAACATGCTCATGAAATTCGAGAGATTTAAAAAAATTGTATCCTTCAGAGATGCCTGGGTGGCTCTGTCAGTCAAGTGTCTGCCTTCTGCTCAGATCATGATTCCAGGGTCCTGGGATCAGGTCCCTGCATCTGGCTCCCTGCTCAGTGGAGAGGCGCTCTCCCTCTGGCTGGGGCTCCCTCTGCTTGTGTGCTCCTGCTCTCAATCTCTCTCTCTCTCTCTGACAAATAAATAAATAAAATCTAAAAAAAAAATTGTATCCTTCTCAATTCATAAGTTAGGATTTAGAAGATTTGGGGTTATAGATCCTTGGTCACTATGGCAATTTTGTCCTTTTTTTTTTTTTTAAGATTTTATTTATTTATTTGACAGACAGAGATTACAAGTAGGCAGAGAGAGAGAGAGAGGAGGAAGCAGGATCCCTGCTGAGCAGAGAGCCTGATTCGGGGCTCGATCCCAGGACCCTGAGATCATGACCTGAACCGAAGGCAGAGGCTTTAACCCGCTGAGCCACCCAGGAGCCCCAATTTTGTCCTTTTTAATTTTTATAAATCACCATGATTTTTTAAAAAAGATTTCATTTATTTATTTGACAGACAGACATCACAAGTAGGCAGAGAAGCAGGCTGAGAGGGGGGAGAGGGGAAGCAGGCCCCCCGCGGAACAGAGAGCCCGATGTGGGGCTTGATCCCAGGACCCCGAGATCATGACCTGAGCGGAAGACAAGAGGCTTAACCCACTGAGCCACTCAGGCGCCCCTAAATCACCATGATTATTAAACGTAATTAAAACTTGTCAGGAGTATTACTGCTACCTTGAGTATTTAAGTTTTCAGAATATGGATACTTAAATGTAAAGTAGGGTACAATCTCTCAAAGAATTCCAGCATTATTTGAACAACAAACAAACAAAAATGTGGCAAAAGAACGCAGATTCTTGGGGCTTAGAGCCTCTAAAAGGCTGCCAAATATTTGGTTGAAAATCTTAGGACACTTACTTTAACAGGAGGAACTGTGTGATAACTGGCTTAGCGTTTTTGACCATTTCTTCGCCAACAGATTCAATTTTACATTGATTTGTCCCTATTTCAGGAGGTAGGCATGGCCCATTTTTAATGTAATTACCATTAAACAACAGTACCCACATGAAGGAACTGTTACTTTTCCATGCATCTGTGGATTCCCGAGGAAGCAGACCATGTGCATCCAGAAAGGCTGCTACTAAGTGGATGAAGTTTTTTCTTCTCTTATTGTTAGACACAGCATTAACAGCTCTTCTAGAATCAAGGCTTCCACTCACACCCTAGTTTTGTGTCTGTAGCTATGGTTTTTTTTTTTTTTTAAAGATTTTATTTATTTATTTGACAGAGAGAGATCACAGTAGAGAGGCAGGCAGAGAGAGAGAGGGAAGCAGGCTCCCTGCTGAGCAGAGAGCCTGATGCGGGACTCGATCCCAGGACCCTGAGATCATGACCTGAGCCAAAGGCAGTGGCTTAACCCACTGAGCCACCCAGGTGCCCATGTAGCTATGGTTTTTCAAAAGCAGCTGCACACCTATGAAATCTACCAATTTTTCAGAATTGGCAAATTTCTAATTTCCTAAAGGGCATCTCTCTCGATAAAAAGGACGAATCAATTCTCACAAGTGGGAGACTCTCCTTTTCTGACCCCCCTACCTCAGGACCTTGGGCTGGGGCTGCGGGGTGAGGAAGGCATGGCCGGGAGCAATGGTGGACAAATTGACCGCTCACCGCTGTGGATCCTTTCTTCACTGCTTCCTGGGCATATTCCACTTGGAAAAGGTGTCCATCTGGGGAGAAGACAGTGATTGCCCGGTCATACCGAGATGCCATGGCACAGCCCTACGCCAGTTCCTGCGGCGCCAACGACGCTACCTCTGGAGAAACGCGCGAAGAGTCTCGCCGGCTGCCACGTGCCACCCGGAAGTGCTTGCCCAGAGCCTCGAGATGCCTCCCGGAAGTGCTCGCGCTCATACCGCGAGATGCTCTCTGGCAGTCCTGGCACCCACCCCCTCGATGCCACTAAAAAGTCTTTGTTCCGCCTGCCTGGGCATGGGTGTGCCTGAGAGATGGCAGAGTTCCTCTGCTACCATTAGTGCTTGGTGCACACTTCCCAGTTCTCCCACTACGGTGTTGCACTTGGGATGGTGTCAAATCACTCCGGTTTTAAAAATGACACCTAAGACTAGGGCTTCACGGAGAGAAATTCGAAGATATTTCGGTTTTCGCAAACCGTCAGAGCACCAGTGTTAAATTTCAACCTCTTCACTTTAGCTCCAAATTGCAAATTTCATTTCGCTCTCTCACATATCTTACGTTGTTTTAAGTCAAGGAAAGAAATCATTTTCAAAATGGTGTTGGTTTTTTTTTTTTTTCATTTTCTGCCTTGTGAAAGGCAGAAAATTTTTATTTTCTGCTAATGACAGTAATTAAGATGATACTAATTTAATCAAACACATTTTTAAAAAGCCCAACTTAACAGTGTGGCTTTGGGTAGGTATATTTCATTTCCCTAAAACGTACTTTCCTGACCTGTAAAAGGAGAATAAAAATACTGACTTCACAAGGTTGTTGTAAAAAGCAAATGAAATAACCTATTACTATGTGAAAGCATTACTTATCACAGATAAGCACTTGAAAAATGTTAACTCTTGTTATTAATCATTGAGCTAACTAAAACATTTAGATTATTCTGTAAGAGAGAAATTAGGAAGAATAAAAATGTAGGATGAGCCCTCTTAAATGTTTTTTAAGTGTATCTGCAAACATATTTCTAAATCTATAGAGAAAAGAGTGAGAGGGCGTACATCAAGTTGACAAGAGTGGTTTTCTTTGCAGGAGTACAAGGATTGGAAAGAGAATGAGGAGACATGGTAAGGAGAGAGAAGTTACTGTATTAAACTTTATATTTGTATTTTAAAATTTTTACAGTAAGCATAGTTTATACTTTATAAAAACAGTATAATGTCACATTTTAATGCCTAGAGACTTCCTGCAATGGCAGTCTTGATGGTTTGATCCAGATCTCCTATTAATACTGGACTAAAGATAATGTCCAGTGGATTATACTAAAATATAATACTAAAAATACTGGACAAAGAACTTTTTAAAAAATATATATTCTGACTCTGAATAGCTAACAGGGAATGAGGATTTGTGGTGTCAAGATTCAGAAGAGAAAGGACACTCTCAGAGGTAAGCCAAGGATTTTACCCTTGAGGTATTTGCCTATTTGTAATGCCTAGGTGAGTAGTGAAGCAGACTTTTGATAGACAAAAATTGGATTTCGAAGTGGCATAGCGGGTCATGGTAAAGGTGACCTAGGCTTTAATTTGGGACCCAAAGGACCACAACCCAGAAAGAAGAGTAAACCAAACACACACCTCTTCTTACAAGGACTAACCAAGTTTTGCATCATCTCAGTTAAAGACTGGAATAAAGTGGTTGATGAAGAGAACAAAGGAAAGAGAAAGGTAGCTAAAATTAAATCTTCTTACAACATGCAGCCCACTGCAGACTGGAATGTCTCATGATCTAAGACATGCAGAGCATGACATTCCTCAAGGAACTCATGGCTGCTTTAATGTTGTTGTTTTATTAGAGACTGAAAGTGACCTTATCTTAACAATAGCTAGCCCTCCCAGGTCCTGGAGACCTTGCTTGCACAATTTCCTTAGAGACTTACGTTACCTATAACGCCCACTAACTAAAGAGTATATAATCAGTCACTCCTCACAATCCCAGTGCAGCTCTTTCTGCCCATGGGTCCAGTCCCCATGCTGTAATAAAAGCACCCTTTGCATCAAAAATGCCTCAAGAATTCTTTCTTGACCATTCATTTGGCAGCTGCCCATCAGTAGTGTTTCTCAAACTGTAGTCCACAGATCTTTGGAATCATCCAAAACCTTTACAAGGGATTCACAACATCAAAACTATAGTGATAACATTAAAATGGTATTTGTCCTTTCATTGTATGAATATTTACGTTTGTAGTGCAAAAGAAATGTGTAAAATTGCCGGAGCCTATGTATGAATCAAGGCAGTAGCACCAATCTGTACTAATATACACTGTATTCTTTACCACTAAACACTCATTTAAAAAATGCCAATTTCATTGAAGAATGTCATTGAGTAAGCAGTAAATTATTAATTTTATCAAATCTTGACTCATGAATACTTATATTTTTAATATCCAGAATGGAAAGCATACATAAGGTACTTCTGCTGCCTTCAAAGTAAAGTGGTTAGCTTGAGAAAAAGCACTTTTGTAAATCTTTGAGTTGCTAGCTGAACCAGCCCCCGTTCTTTTCTTTTTTTTTTTTAAGATTTTATTTATTTATTTGACAGAGAGATCACAAGTAGGCAGAGAGGCAGGCAGGGGTGGGGGGTGGGGGGAAACAGGCTCCCTGCTGAGCAGAGAGACCGATGTGGGGCTTGATCCCAGCACCCTGAGATCATGACCTGAGCCAAAGGCAGAGGCTTTAACCCACTGAGCCACCCAGGCACCACACGCCTCATTCTCATGGAATATCATTTATATCTAAAAGAGTGACTGACATATTGTGGTCATTTAGAGTTAGATATTTGGACAGACATTTCTGAAAATGAACAAAATTAGCCTTCACTTCAAGAAAAACAAGAGACAGTATATATTTCCAAAGATAAAATTCAAGCTTTTGTAGGGCCTGGGTGGCTCAGTCAGTTAAGTGCTTGCCTCAGGTCATAGGATCCTGGGATTGGACCCCGAGTTGGGCTCCTGATTCTCCTTCTCCCTCTGCCTCTCCTTCTCACTTGTGTTCTCTCTCTCCCTCTTTCAAATAAATAAATAACTAAATAATCTTTAAATAAAATTCAAGATTTTATTTTTTAATTTTTTATTTTTTTTATTTTTTTTTTAAAGATTTTATTTATTTATTTGAGAGAGAGGCAGTGAGAGAGCATGAGCGAGGAGAAGGTCAGAGGGAGAAGCAGACTCCCTGTGGAGCTGGGAGCCCGACGCGGGACTCGATCCCGGGTCTCCGGGATCATGACCTGAGCCGAAGGCAGTTGTCCAACCAACTGAGCCACCCAGGCGTCCCTATTTTTTAATTTTTTAAAAAATATTTTATTCATTTATTTGACACAGAGAGAGAGAGAGAGAGATTATAAGTAGGCAGAGAGGCAGGCAGAGAAAGAGGGGGAAGCAGGCTCCCCATCAAGCAGAGAGCCCAATGCAGGGCTCTATCCCAGGCCCCTGAGATCATCACCTGAGCCGAAGGCAGAGGCTTAACCCACTGAGCCACCAGGCGCCCAAAATTCAAGCTTTTAAAGCAAAAATTAGAATTTTGAAAAACTTGTATCCATCACCATGAACTTGACAATTTCTCCATAATAATTGACTTTACTGATGAGATTGGTGGCCATATTAAAATGTGATTTTTTAATATAGTACCACATTTGGAAAATATGCATAACTCAGTGAGCCAGGATTTTCTAGTGACCAAAGCATAAATCATGCACAATCATGCATAAATAAGAAATACATTTGAATTCCTACACAGAGTAGTAGATTTTAATGTAAAAGAGTACTAAAAGTTCATTGATGTGATTTTAGATGACAAATTTCAACTAAGAAACTACCACCTTTTGAATGTTGGTCTAGCAACAAAGATCCAGTGATTGAAATCACTGTAATTTATCTAAGTGATCTAAAAAGGCTATAAAAATACTTTATTTTCCAATATATACCTTTGTGAGGTTGTTTTCCTCCTATATTTCAACCTAAATAACACATTGCAACAGTTGGAATGTAGGAGCAGAGCTAAGAATCCAGCTGTATTCTATTAAGCTGGATATTAAAAAAGAGATTTATAATTTCATTCTTCTCACTAATGTTTTTACATTTTGGAAAATACAGGTTTTTCATTTATTTATTTATTTATTTACTGAAAAGATTTATTTGAGAGAGAGAGAGAGAGCACGCTCACACGTTCAAGGGGTAGGTGAAGGACATAGGAAAAGGGAGAGAGAATCTTAAGCAAACTCTCCACTGAGCGCAGAGCCTGATGCAGGGTTTGATGCCACAACCCTGAGATCACGACCTGAGCCTAAACCAAGAGTCCAGTGCTTAACTGACTGAGCCACCCAGGCACCCCAGAAAATATAGGTGTTTTAATAGAAATATATGAAATGTGTAAATATAAGTGGGCTTAACTTTTAATGAATTCTTTTTTAATTTAATTAAGCTTTTAATTTCTAATATGGTAAATATTGATAGGTATAACCCACATAAATGAAAGCTCTTGAGGGTCCTCAATAATTTTTAAGAGGGTATTCCTAAGGCTAAAAGTTGGGAAGCACTAGAATAAAGCATTGCTTGTACTCCTAGAGGATTAGTTGCCTGCCAGAAGCAAAAGTAAATTCTCTGTAGTTTCTCCTATGCACTATCCTGTGCTCTATTAAAAGTAACCCTGCACACACACAAAAATGATATGACCATAGAACAAGAGAAACAATGGGCAATAGAAACAGACATCCAGATAAGATGTCTATTACTAAGATCCAGATAATGAAGTTACCAAATATAGATTTTTAAAACAAATATGATGCTTATATGCAGGCGATTAAAAACAAGATCAAGATTTTTAGCAGGGATGAGAGCTGTTAATGAAGCATGTGTGGAAACTATAGAAATGAATACTATATTAACTGAGATTGAGGACTTAAAAAATTGGACTTAATATCAGTAATTGGACTTAAAATCAGATCTAGTTGACTTAAAATTGGACTTAAGTCAATAATTGGACTTAAAATCAGTCATAGTTAAAAAGAGGTGTGGGGTATTAGAATATAATTAAAAAAATATATATATATATAAAATTTCCACATCAAAGCAGAGAGAGATAAGAGGATAGACAACACTGAAAAAGAATCTAAAACATAGTAGGTATGTTGAAAAACCAAATGTAGGTATAGTTAGAGTACCAGACAATAAGAGGTTAAAAAAAATAGGGCAGAAACAACATATAAAGATACTTTGTTTAGAAATTTTCAAACTGGCAAAAGAATCAAACATCAGATTTAAGAAAAACTATTAATAGCAAGAAGGATAAAAAAAGAAATTCACACTTAGAAAAATTACAATAAATCCAATGTAAACCAAAGACATTGAGAAAAATCTTAAAACTATCTAAAGAGAAAAGATAGGTATATTATCAAAAGAAAGATAATAAGGCTGTCATCTGACTTTAGTAGTAATATGGAATTCTACCTTCAACATGCTAAAATATATGCAAATCTGGTATGATAATCTGTTTCTAGTGAAAATAGCTTTTAAATTTGAAGGCAAAATTAAGGTGTTTTTCACACCAAACCATGAAAGATTAGTTACCAGCAAACACTCACTGTAGGAAATATTAAAAATTGTCCTTCAGATAGAAGCAAATTATCACAGGTGGAAATTTGGAGATGGAGGGAAAAAAAGAACATCAAGGGTAAACATATGCATAAGCTCAAATAAATATTAACTGAACAAAACAATCCCTATGGGATTATAAATATATATAATATTAAAATATTGAGAAAATAACATATAATTTGGATAGAAAAACAAATGAACTTAAAGTGTTCTAACTTCCCTTTATTGTTTCAGAAAGTAGTAAAATTTCAAAAAAAAATTCTAATTTATATTAGACTAATTGATCCAAAATGCATATATAATCTCTGAGGAAAGCACTAAGAGAACCATATAAAAATATATAACCACATGCTTTATAATACTTTATTATAATGAAATGATAATAAGTAACAAAAAGAACACCAAAAAGGAAGAAAAAGGAATATATAACAGGATGGAAAATAGGAAGCAAATCGTATTTTAGAAGGTTTCAAGATAACTACATTAATACTTAACGTTCTCCATAATGAAATAAATATTTTGATTATAAGACAAATCTGGCTGAATAAAAGGAAATGCACCTATATGCTGCTTACATGAGATAAACATTAAACTGAAAGTAAAAGAATGAAAAAGATATCATGCAAACACTAAACAAAAAGAGCTATTATATAGTGTAACAAAGTATAGTTCAAGTCAAGATACATAGGAAGAGATATTGAGGGATATTTTGTAATGATAAAAGGTGTAATTTACTAGGAATACGTAATTCTAAATTTGTACCTAATGCCAACCATATACTTAGGATAAAGTAAAAACTGATAGTAGAAAGAAGAAGAAATAGAGAAACCAACAATAAGAGTCAGAGATTGTAACACAATTTTCTTGGAAATTGATAAAATAAAGCAGATAAAAAAATTGAAAATAATATATTCAAGAAACATAATCTTTGTCTATATATATATATACACACGCATATAAATACTATGCCTAGCAACTATAGACTGCACATACATTTTGAGCAAACACTGAACACTTATAAAAATTGACTGTATGTCAATTAAAAAAAAACAACTGTCAAGCCAGTTTTACAAATTTCAAAGGCCCCAGAGAATTAAGCCAGAAATCAGTAACAGCAACATAATTAGAAAACACCCATGTATTTGAAAATTGAGAAATGTATTTCTAAATAACATGGGTCAAAGAAGAATCTACAATGGAAATTATAAAATGTTTTCAATGGAATCATAGTAATATGACTATTAATATGAAATAAAAATATTAAAACACATGCATTTAAAATAAATGGTATAAATAAATATAAATAAAATATATAAAATGCAAATACATAAATTTAAATATATTAAAATACAAATATAATAAATATAACGTGATACCACGAAAGCAGTGCCTAAGGGGGAAATTATAGCACTAACGTATACATTATAAGAGGAGAAAGACTAAGAATCATTACCTAGGCATCAAAGTTAAGATGTTACATTAAAAAACAGCTTATTAAACCCAGGGAAAGTAGAAGGAAGGAAATATAAAGATAAGAATAGAAATCAATGAAATATAAAATATATAATAGGGAATGTAAAGAAAGCTGAAAGACCATTGAGAAGGCTAAAAGTTGACAAATGGTTGGCAGAAGTGATCAAGAAAAAAGAAAGAGGACCTTATTAAATATTGTAATGACATTAAAAAGTTATGAGTAACTTCATGCCAGTAAGTTGGAAAATTTAGAATAAAAGGGCAGATTCTTAGAAAACATAATAAAACTAATGCAAGAAAAAAGATATATCTCAATGGTCCCAAATCTGTTAAGAAATTAAATCCATAAACAAAACATTGTCACAAGGAAGACCCTTGGCCCAGGGGTATGGCTGGTGCATCCTATGGAACATTTAAGAAGGAAATAACACCAATCTTACATAAAGTCGTCACAGAAATAGAAAAGAGACTGCTTCCATACTTGTATTATGAAAGAGGGTAACTTTTTTTTTTTTTAAATGCTCAATGTGGGGCTCAAACTCATGACCTGGGGATCAAGAGTCTCACGCCCCACTGACAGCTAGCCAGATACCCCATGAAGCAGCATAATCTTAAGAGCAAAACCTGAGGATACTATAAGAAAGTGAAATTACCGGGACGCCTGGGTGGCTCAGTTGGTTAAGCGGCTGCCTTCGGCTCAGGTCATGATCCCAGCATCCTGGGATCCAGTCCCACATCGGGCTCCTTGCTCAGTAGGGAGCCTGCTTCTCCCTCTGCCTCTGTCTGCCTGTGCTCACTTTCTCGCTCTCTCTCTCTCTCTGAGAAATAAATAAAAATCTTAAAAAAAAAAAGAAAGTGAAATTACAGGCCATTTTCGCTCATGAACATGTATACATAAATCCCGAGTAAAATATTAGTAAATAGAAACTAGCAGTATATAAAAAATACACATTATATGTATTTCACAACAGAGTTGAGTTATTCTAGGAAGCAATCAATGTAATTTACCACATTAACAGAATAAAGCAGGAATTATCAAACTATTGCTCAGGAACCAAATATGGCCTGCTTTTTTTTAGTTTTACTAGAAAACAGCTATGCCTACCTTTTTATATTATTGCCTTCTCATTAAAATGACAGAGTTGTGTAATTGTGAGGGAGCCCAGATGCCCTGCAAAACCTGAAATACTGTCTGGTCCTTTATAGAAAAAGTTTGTTGACTCATGAAATAGAGGGGAAAAAACCTATTTCAATAAATGCAGAAAAGCATTTAATAAAATCCACTGTCTCATGTAATCTTATTGACTCATAATCTAGGGATTGAAAGGAATTTCCTTAATCTGCTCTACAAGAAATCTCCAGAAAACATCATACTTGATGGTTAAATATTGGAACTTTTTTTCATTTTGAGATCAGCACATACCTGAGAGTACCTGCTTTCTTCATTTCTATTTAACTTTGTACTGGAGTTCTTTTTAAGTAGCAGATGGGAAGGAAAAAAGAAACCTTACTGGAAAGGAAAAAATGAAGATCACATTATTTTTAGATGACCTAATTGTGTATATAATAAAGAGTCCAAAATAAATGATAAATTGCTGGTATTAGTAAGTGAATTTAAGGAGGTCGACAGACACATGATTGATATAAAATCAACTGTACTTCTGTAAACAAAAAACAGATAATTAGAAATGAAATAAAAAAGATACCATGTATGTAGTATAGGAAATACATATAGACTTCTATACAGAAAAGCCTAATATATTGTTGGAAGAACCTAAAGAAGATCTAAGTAAGGGGAGGTATGTATCATATTCCTGAGTTGGCAAACTCAAATTGATCTAGATATTCACTGTAATATCAATAAGAATGCTAACATTTTTTTCCTTAGGAAGTACTTTAATTAATATTTAAATTTTGTATAGTAGGATGAATTTTTACCAATGTATCACCTATGTAGTTATGACCACAATAAAAATATGGAATATTTTCATCATTACAAAACATTACTTTGTGCTTCTTTGTAGTAATCATATCCTTCATCCTCATCCCTAGTCAACTATTGACCTACTTTTTCACTATACATTGATTTTTCCTTATTTAGATTTTTAAATATATGGAACCAACAGTACTTTCTTGTATGACTTTTTCTGTGCAACCTAATGTTTTTGAGATTCATCCATTTTGTTTCATATATTAATAGTTCAGTCCTTTTTATTATTGAGTAGTATTGTGTTATATAAATGTGTCATAATTTATCCATTCACCTCTGTGGACTATTTGGGTTGTTTCTAACTTAACGCTATTTTTTAAAGATTTTTATTTATTTACTTAGAGTGAGAGAGAGAGATTGGGAGCATGAGCAAGTGGGGAGGCAGGGGGAAGAGAGAGAGAGAGAGAGAATCTCAAGCAGACTCTGTGGTGAGCGCAGAGCCTGATTCGAGGCTGGATCCCATAATCCTGAAATCATGCCCTGAGCTGAAATCAAGAGTTGGATGCTCAACTGATTGAGCTACCCAGGCATCCCTAATTTAACCCTATTTTTATCAAAGGTGCTATGAATACTAGTATACGAGTCTTTGTGTGGGCAATACATTTTCATTTTCATTTCTTTTGGGTAAGTAATAAATACCCAAGGGTGCAATTGCTGGTTCATATGATAAGTGCATGTTTAACTTTATAATAATCACTAGTTGCTTTTCAGAGTGGTTGTATCATTTGTACTCCTGTTAGCAGTATATAAATGTTCCTAGTTGTTGCACTTACTTTCCAAAATGTGAAGATGTCATCCTTTTTAATTCTGGCTTTTTTAGTGGGTATGTGATGGTTTCTCAATGTGGCTTTACTTTACATTTCCGTGATGAATAATGATGGAGAGCAACTTATCATTATTTATTGGCCACTTGTATGTCATCATTCTAAAATGTCTCCAAGTCTTTCGTCCATTTTATTAGTAGGGTTTTCTTATTGAGTAGTAAGCATTCTTTATATATTCTAGACACAAATTCTTTGTTTTAATGTTCATAAATTCATGTCTTTTCTCCCGGATTATGGCTTCTCTTTTCATTTTCTTATGATATCTTTGAAGAGCAGAATTTTTATTTTTAATGAAAATTTATCAGATTTTTCTTTTATGCTTCTTGCCTTTTGTGTCATAGCTAAGAAATATATGCTTCACTCAGGGTCATGAAGATTCTCTACTATTTGTTTTTTTTTGCAGAAGTTTTATAGTTTTGCTATTGTATATATGTGAGGAAAAGGTCAAAGGTAACTTTAAAAACATGGATATCTAGCTGTTCTAAAACAATTCATTCTCCCACTGAATTATCTTGGCATCTGCATTAGTTTCCTAGGGCAGCCATAATTACCACTAATGTGGTGGCTTAAAATAATAGAAATTTATTAGCTTACAATTCTGGAGGCCAGAAGGCTAAAATCATGATGTCTGCAGGACTGCACCGTAATATTATGCTATTATTTTTCTTTTAAAGAAAATATATAATAAATATGATTGCTAGGTTACTTTAATATAAGAACAATAGTTTGTAAGTTACTGAAGACCTTACCAGTATTTCACTGCATATTGCCCAAGATTCAACCATAAATGTTAGATGGGAAAAAACATTGTATTAGTTTTCTATTGCTGTTCTAATAAATTATGACCAATAATGGCTTAAAACAACAAATGTATTATCTTCAAGTTTTAGAGGTCAGACATCTAAAATGGACCCCTTCTGGGCTATAATTTAAGTGTTAGCCTGCTGTGTTCCATCTGGAGACTCTAGGGGAGAATCTGCTTGCTTTTTCCAGCTTCCACAGGCTGCCCACATTCCTTGGCTCATGAACCCCTTCTATCTTCAAAGCCAGCTACGGCCAGTCAAGTTTTTCTCATGATGCCATCTTACTGATTTTTTAACTCTGTAATTTCACTGTTCCCTAGGTAAGGATATTTGTAAATTACAGTGGGCTCACTCAGATAAGCCAGGATAATTTTTGTATATCAAGTTCAGCTAGTTAATCACTTTAATTTGACACTTAATTCCATTTTGTTATTTAACCTATCATATTTACAGGTTCTGAGGATTGGGAGGTGGTCATCTCTCTGAGGATGAAATTATTCTGCCTATCACACCCATTCATAAGAAAATTAACAATTCATAGGGAAAGTAGTATAGTTGACCCTCGAACAATGCAGGGGTTAGGAATGCTGATCCCACATGCAGTTGAAAATCCATGTATAACTTTTAACTTCCCAAAAGTTTAACTAATAGCCTACTTTTGATCAGAAGTGTCTTACTAATAGCATAAACAGTCGATTAAAACATATGTTATATGTATTATATAGTGTATTTTGTAGGCTAGAGAAGAAAATGTTAAGAAAGTCCTTAAGAGAAAATACATTTTTTTCTTTTATTTAGTTAACATATAATGTTGGAGAATATACAATACATATATAATAACATATAATGTTTGGAGAAAATACATTTAGAGTACTGTATTTAGTGTCCAAAAAGTCTGCATATATGTGGACTTATGCAGTTCAAAGACACATTGTTCAAGGGTTATTATAATCTTCTCTACAACTGTGAAGTCGTTCAAGAACAGTTACTCTTTTACTACAGGCGCAGTAACCACATATCATATAGAAGGTCAGAGAACATGCTAAATAGGAAAAAAATCCCATTTGATCTATGTTTTAGGCTGAAAAAACTTTTTAAAAAAAGATTTTATTGGGGCACCTGGGTGGCTCAGTGGGTTAGGCCACTGACTTTGGCTCAGGTCATGATCCCAGAGTCCTGGGATCGAGTCCCACATCGGGCTCTCTGCTCAGCAGGGAGCCTGCTTCCCCCTCTCTCTCTACCTGCCTCTCTGCCTACTTGTGATCTCTGTCTGTCAAATAAATAAATAAAATCTTTAAAAAAAAAGATTTTATTTATTTAACAGAGAAAGAGAATACAAGCAGGGGGAGCAGCAGAAGGAGAGGGAGAAGCAGGCTTCCTGCTTAGCCTCCCAGGCAGGGCACTATCCCAGGATCCTGGGATCATGACCTGAACCCAAGGCAGACGCTTAACCAACTGAGCCACCCAGGGGCCCCAGCCCAAAAATTCCTTAAGGGTAGACTGCATATCACTTACTTTAGACCATTTCTTGTCTTGAAATATATATTTTTCTCTTT
>PISX010000628.1:0-254529 GCA_004024625.1 Mellivora capensis
TGCCCCTTCGGATCACTACGTTTGTATCTTTAGGTCAACCCATTTTTGTTGGATAAGTGACTAGGTACCAGGATTAAACTATCTGTTGGAGAGGGGATGTTGTCAACAAGCTCTCAGAGAACTGTCTCATTTTCTCCAGACAGCAAGGAAATATAGCCAGGCCTAAAAGCACCCACAGCATTATATTTGTTGTCATGCTCTCAACCCACTATTTCTACTCCCTGTCACTGTGTGCCAGCCTGAGCACCAACTGCCATGGATACCACAGTGGTACTCACCCTCATGGAGCTTCTACTTCGTGGAGAAGACAAATGCCAGTCAAATAATTGCACAAATATGTGCACAAGTTGAGCTCAGACAAGTGGTACAGGGCAGAGATCCTCAGTGCAATGAGAGTTTAATGAGGAGGATCTGGGAAGGCTTCTTGGAGGAGGTGACAGTTGAGCTGGTACTGATCGGGGGATCTACTCCTCTGAGCACAGTGATTGGTGCAGAAGTGGCCATGTGATTCCCATTAGGCCAGTGACTCTTGCCAGCCCACCATGCCTGGGCATCGTCCAACAGGGTGTGGGAAGTGATCCCTTTCTTCCAGGTAGCTGGGCTTTTGGCTGTGAGCCTGGAGCTGCTGGTGGCCACATCATTGGGGTCTGAGGGTCCTGTCTGGTTGGAGGAAGGAATCAAGAACACGTGCGAAGATAAGATGGGCTGGATTGTGTTCTGACAGTGGGGGAGTCTCCTGCTCTGATGTTCCCCCAAACCAGTTCTTTCCCTGGGTTATATGAGCCTATCAACGATGCCAGTTTAAGGGAGCCTCCCTGCCCCTCGCACTGCGGGCTTCCTGACCAATCCTCCTCACTCTGTACGAGGAACTGTCAGCCGCCTCCCTCATGCTGTCTACCAGGTGTCTCACCTTTTAAAGGGATGGTCCGAGTCTGGAGAAGAAAACTCTCTGGGTCCAAGATGAAAAAATGATCCCAGAATTATCACTAAATGCTTCCTTTTCCTTTCTCACCTCTTACTGCGGGTGCTCCCGGGATTAAATGCAAAAAACTTGTAGCAAAGGTAAGTGTCTCTTTGTCTGCCCAGTCCCTAGTTTCTCTCATTAGAGACAGTTTCCTGCACAGCCTTCTGGAGGACTTTCACACATGGATGGGTGAATGAACAGAGCTGAGTGCCCATGATTTCACACCAGTGGTTTCATGCCGCACACACCATCCATCGCTTATCCTTCGTACACGATATATTTTGGATATTGTTCCATATAAGCACACACAGAGACACATCAAGTGGTCTCATTCTTCTTAATAGTTGCAGAATGTTCTATCACATGGAGGGAGTATGTGCTTACCCAGTTCCCAGTGAACGGGTGTTTAGGTGTTTCCCGTATCTGCTATTACTAAAGCTTTCTTGAGTGTCCAAAAGATGATATTCACATCTTTGGGTCTATGCACAAGGTACATTGGGGGATGTCTTCCCTTTAATTTTCATCTTCTCCTTCTGTGGACCTGAAATACGCTCTGTCTCCTGGCCAGAAGAGAGGGTGTAATTAGGTGCACACGTCATGGAGTGAGTGATGAGCTCGCTAAGTCAGAATGAGAACTCAGATGCCTGGGCTCCCTGTCCAGCACGGGCCCTGCCCCCATCCCTATGGCCTCTCTGGGAAGGGGCAAGTATGGCACAGTTGATAAGCAGGGCACTGAGCAAAGGACCCTCTGGGGGTGTCTAGGATCTGGGGAAGAAGATGCAGGGCCCAGAGAGTGAATTTAGGTGTAAAAACCAAAAGCAGATATCTACTTTTCCCTTCTTGCATTGCAACAGAACTTTTTAGCTGGGCTCATGGCTACCCACAAAAATCACACTTTCTAGAATCCCATTCAACTAGGCTCGGACTCCCAGATTGTAAAGGGATGTGTCCATGATAGCTTGCAGCAACCCTTGTGAAAAGGTAGGGTATGCACCCATTGCCCCTCTTCTCCCCTTCTCCCCCATCCTTCCCTGCTGCCTGGAAGGCAGGTGACTTCAATTTGGGTTGTAGGATGAAGGCCATGCCTTCAGGATGGTAGAGGGGGCACTGGAAACAGCCTGGGTCCCTGCCAACTTTGCAAAGTGGAGCTTGCTTGGCAGCCTGGACCTTGTGCCTCCAAACTTTTACTGGCAAGATCAAAAACTACTGTGCTGACGCCCAGAATGTTCCGGGTTTCTTCGCACAGCTGAGTGGAGTGTTAGCTGATGCAAAAAGCCCACGGTTGAGCGCACTGGGTTCTTATGCTCATGACTGAATTGTGCTGGGCTGCCTGGGCTCTCTTTGCTGGGTCCCCTTTCAGCTCGGATAGCAGCATCCACAGAACCATGATTGTGCCATGGACGGGCCTGGCAAGTCAGAGAACCTGGGTAATGATGTGGCTTGATGCTAAGAACTCCCTTTCCTGGGCTCTCACTTTTCTCATCTGGAAAACGAGAAGTTGGGTCAGAAAACCTCTCAGACCCCTTCAGACTGCAGTGATCCTCGCTCTGGATCAGACACGCGACCCAGACCCCCTTCCCTCCTGTCTCTGCCCCTGTGGCTCCCCACAACATTTCACGGAGGCCTCCCTAGTCAGCCTTGTGGGTGTCTTCTCAGCTAAGCTCTCCGAGGTCAGGCCCTTGGTCTTCCTCATGGTGCACCCTTTGTCTAGCTTCTAGAATAGGGCCCTTGGTGTAATGAGTGTTCACGACACGTTTGTCGAATAGAAGCTCTTGTGGCTCAAGGCAGGATGGAGACAGAGGGGTCGAGAGAGTTCTGACAATGAAGAAAGGCACCATGTGGGGTTCTGCCTACCCTCGTGTGGCTAGTCTGACAGCAGTGGCCTCCTCTGGTAACAAGGTGGTCTCAAGGGTCCTTGTGTAAAGGAAAGAGTGTGGGCATGGAAGGCAACAGGCCACTCTGTCCCTCACCAGCTGGTGCCTTTGGCACTTTGACAAATTTCTTTAAGGCTTAGTTCTTTCTTTTTTCCTGGGGAACCACTGTGCCTGCTGTTCCGGCTGCCTCCCTCGATGAGGGTGATCCTGTCAGCTCTTACTGCAGCCCGTGGTGCGCAGGGGGGGCTTGGGGAAAGTCCATTCCCTTCCCTCCTACACCTCAGAGTGTCCTGGGCACATCCTGTCGGGGGAGGGCAGAGACCAGTGGCTGCTTGCTTTCTGCGGAGGAGAGAGCCTGAGCAGTGCCTAGAACAAACTCTCTTGATGTCCCTTGGGATTCGGCACCTTCAGTCCTATCCTTTTTGAGTCCATTTCCATACTGTGATCACACACTTCAGCATACCAGCAGACAGAAGATGCTGCGTGTAAGGAGCCCTGGGCGCAAGCTCACAGCCACGGAGATCCTTTCGGGTCATCTACTGCCTCCTGTTCGATCCCCTCCCTGATATCTGTCACCGGTGGGGGTGTGCAGGACCAGGCTGAGGGGTCAGAAGCCAGAAGCAGGTGGGGGGCAAGAGTGAGTAGACCTCTGGGACAGAAGCCTGCACCAGGAATCCCAGATCCCAGACAGAGGCCAGGGAGTGAGGCCAGCAATGGGGCAGAGTCTGGGGATGGAGCAGAGCCCGAGGGAGGGACCCTGGGGAGGGGGGAATGAATCACCACATGCTAGACTCTCAGGTGTGAATAGAGGCCCACAGACCTGGGGCCTGACATCCAGCCTGCTGCTTACCAGCTGTGTGACTTGAGCATGTCCCTTCACCTCTCTGAGCTGTTTCCTCTGGAAATGGGCATAAAGGCATCTGCATGCCGGGGTTGTTACTGTGATCAGCAAGAGAGCATGCACCCTGGCGCACACCGGTAGGTACTGTTCTTGGAGCTGTGTTTCCGTCTGTTAAGCCCTCAGCAGGTAGGTATTATCGCCCCATTTCAGAGATGGGAAAATGAAGTCTCAGGAAGGTGAGGTTTGGGCTACAGCCATAGGCTGGAAAAAGACACAGGTGGAATCTCATCCCAGATGTTCATGCCCCCCCTCCCCCAGCTCCTGCTGCTTCCACTTTGACCTGGAGAGAGCTGGGAGAGAGAAGAGGGCCCCAAGCTATAGTGCCCCCACCCCCCACCAGCTGCTCTGTCTTCCTCCCCCTCCGTACTGTTAGGTGGAGGCAGAGCTGCACCCACAAAGGGTTTCCCTGTCTGACCGTGCTGCTAATTTCGGTCTCTGCGGGCGTGTTCCTCCTCAGTCACACCTTCCTCTGAAGTCCTCCCACCCCCGCCCCCTAGCCACACCAAAGGCAGGGAGATATCCCCGATAGGGCACTGGGCGGGGCTTGGCCCAGGCCTTTTATCTCCTTCCTTTTGAGGACTTTATCCTCCTCCTGTCCCCCTTCCCACCCAGGAGCTTTGTGACCGTCACTTTCTCCTAGTGTGGACCAAAAAGAGAAGGAACAGAGTGGGCGAGTGACTTGCCCCTGGGTTGCACAGCAGGAAGGTCTCTGTGGGCAGTCAGCTCCGTGGTGGCGGTCTTGGGCAGAAGGTGCCAGAAAAAGGTAAAGACCCCAGCCCTATAAGGGTCTTTCATTCATTCCCATTCATCTTTGCTCCATGCATGTCAGAATCTCTCTGTGTGGCTGGGGAAATGCCCACCTCGGTTTTGCAGGAGGGATTTCGAGATCTTCCCAGGCGTGTGAACCTGCCTCCATGCACCTTCCCCTCTCCCTCTCACTGCCCACAGGTCTGTGCCCTCCACCACGGGGAAATTCCAGAGCGTGCCTCCTGGTCTCCGTTCTGACTAGCACCACATTCTGTCATGCACACAACGGCCCACCATGACCCTGTGCAGCCGGTAGTATGGTCCTCCTTGTGCTAGAGATGAGGAAACAGAAGCTCCGGGAGGTCTCGGGGCTTGTTGAAGGTCAAAACCCTGGTGAGCTGCAGAGCTGAGCTCCAGACCCAGGTCTGTAGACTCCAAGCCCAGTGCTCTCCCCACTGCAGCCTCCACGGGATGGGCTCAGCCATGCTTTCTTCCATTCTCCCGACGAGTTGCTTTTCTTAAGAACGTGAGCACCACGGTTGACATAAGTCTAACACGGACTCTGTGCCAGGTGTGGCTCTAGCTCCCTCAATCATCATGCCACCCAGAGGAGGAGGTGCTGTCATTGGCTTGTAGCCAGGGAGACTGAAGTCCAGAGAGAAGAGGGACTTATCTGTGGTTACAGATCTCATAGTTGACCGAAAGATGATCTTGACCTTGGTTCAGACAGCCCAGCGTCTAAGGAAGGGAAAGGAAACCTGTGAAGGAAAAGCCCAATCTGAGGATGCTGTAGGCGTGGATTTGAATCCCCTCCCTGCCTCTGTCCAGCTGGTGGGTGTGGAGGGTTCCCCCGGGGTCCCCTAGGCTCATAAGGTGTGTTGGCTTGTGTTTATCCAGAGATAAACCTTGTTATAGTCTGGCCCTGGGCACAGAGGCAGGGACTCAGTTAACTGCCTTCCTTTCTTCTCTTTGTTGGCTTCAGCAAGGGCTTTCTGGACTCAGACCCTGGGGCAGCGTCTTGGCTTAAAGCAAAGGGATGGTCCTCTGGAGTGGAAGCAGCCTCCTTCCTGGGACCTTTCAGCTTCCTTGATCTTGCTCTGTGGGGTGGTGGGAAAGGCTGTGACTCATGCCTTCCTCCCTGCTTTCCCGCCTGAATTTAGTCTCCTTCCTCTCCCAGCCCACCCTGGAGTTCCTCTCCTCATCCCCCTCTCTAGCACACTGCCTATATTTTTCCACCGTGGAAAAGCTCTTCTGCCTAAACTCTTATCTGCTTCCTGTGGTTAATATTTGGGCAGATTCTCTGAGTGGGGACATCTGTCTGAGTCACTGTCCCCTCCCCAGCTCCCTTTGACTCAGCAATGGTCTTCTCTTGTTCTCCTTCCTGTCCCCAACCTCCAACAAGGTGACCTCCTCCCTGTCCACTCTGGCCACCTTCCTCTTCTTTTGCCAGCTGCCCAGAGCCTCTGAGGGAGGGCAGAGGTGACCTTCAGCCCCCAACACCCCCCCCCCCCAGCACCTACTCAGAGCCAGGCACTAAGCTAAGCACTTTCCATGGGCTATCTTACTCTCACAACATCACTGTGCAGTCATGATCAGTTAGTAATTGTTTCCTCTTAGAGGCTCAAGCAAGCTAGGGAAATTGCCCTCAAATCACAGAACCAGTAAGTGGTAGAGGTAGGACTTGAACCCCCGTCTGGCTGACTCCACATTCCCAGGCTCCTAAACACATTGTCTCATGTAATATTTGGTCCTGCAGCAGAGGGAAGAACAGACAAGAGTCCTTAAAGTTGGGAGAGTTTGAATGCCCTCTTGCTCATTCAACTTTCAGGGAAAACTTGGCTCCTTTGCATGCACTTTGAGCCCAAAAGTAGCCCTGGAATTTCCCAGAGAGTGAAGAGGGCCACTGTGTGTGGGAGGGAGGAAGTATGAATTTTCAGGGGCCTGAGGGGTTCTCAGAACTGAGAGCATCAAGGCCTAGAGTCCAGAGGTGCGTGGGGAGGGTTTCCCAATGACTCGGAGGCCAATGACTTGGACAGGGCTGCTTTTTCCCTAGCACACCTTCACTGAGGACCATCTGCACATCTGCACTTTGCCATCAAGGACCCCCAGCTAACAGGAGAGACAGACTTGGCCACAGAATTGGCAGGGCTGGGTGGCAAGGGTTATAATGGAAGCAGGCAAAGAAGGGACTCTGGCAGCTTCGAGGAGGGCTCTGAAGAAGGTTAAGGGCCTGCTGTCTCCAAAGGCCACAGAATCTAGTGCAGGGTGATGTCAAGTCCAAGGCTGTGGGGTTCAAATCCGGGCTTGGCCATGTCTGAGCTGGGGGATTGCCAGCAAACTTTCTCTGAGTCTCAGTTTTGCCATCTGTGAATTAAAAATAATCATATCCATTTCCCTGGAGTGTTATGGCTATTAAATAAGGCGGTTTGTGTAAAACACAGATGCCACTCCCTGCCTCCATGCCCACCTTGCCCCATCGTCAAACAGACAGGTGCAGGAACCGCCGTCAGCAGGAGCCATGGGTGTTGTCAAGGTCAATGTCTAGATACTCAGGTGAGGCAGTATCTGTGGGCTGCATCCTTTTATTCTAATCACAGAGGATTTTAGGGAAGAGATTGAGGATAATTTGGGGCCACTCCCATACCTCTACTTAAAAATAAAGCAAAGAAAAAAAATTTAAAAATTGATCTATTAGATGGGGAATTAGGAAGTTAAAAATGAAAAGATGCCATTTAACTCCAAAAGGGAGGCTACCTAGAGAAGGGTTAAGAACACAGAATTCTGGACCCAGACAATCCAGGTTTGCTTCTAGGCTCCATAACATACAAGATGAATGAACCTGGGCATATTTTTTATAATGCCTAGAGTCTTGTTTTAGGCTTCGCATTCCTCAACTGTGGAATGGTGTTCTTTTTTTTTTTTTGTGCCAAGATTTATTTATTTATTCTAGAAAGGGGGAAGGGCAGAGGGAGAGAGAGAATCTCAAAGAGACTCTGTGCTGAATGTGGAGCCCAATGTAGGGCTTGATCTCATGACCCTGAGATCATGATCTGAGCCAAAACCAAGAGTCGGACACTTAACTGAGCCCCCCCCCCCCGCCCACCGCCCCACGCCGCCCCAGGCACTGCTGGAATGATGTTCTTAACAGTGCCATCAGTTCAGGATCTTCCTCCTGGGGAACATGTGGAGATAAAATGAGATAAGGTAGCAAGGAGCCAAGCATACAACCTGGCATGTAGAAGCTCTCCATAAACGTAGCTTGTTCTGTGATTGCTGCTTGGAAGCTGTGACTTAACTTTTGAGGATGGCAGGGTAGAAGGGGCCCCGAGGGGGCACCTAGATGCATGCTTTTCACCGGGGGAGCTCCAGGGTGTGTGGCAATGCTCTGGGGCCCCTTTGTCTGAGTCCAGGGAGGGTAGCCCACCCCTCCTCTGCCTCTACTCCCAACAGTTTCATGGTTTAGGGTTCCCCTTTTTTAATTGAAGTATAGTTGCCACACATCGTTACATTAATTTCAGGTGTGCAACACAGTGACTCCCATCTATACGTTATGCTCTGCCCCCCACAGTTGTAGCTCCCATCTGTCACCATACCACTCTATGATGGCCGCGCTAACTCTGTTCCCAATGCTGTGCCTTTCATCCCCGCGACTGCTTCATTCCATAACTGGAAGCCTGTGTCTCCCCCCCTCCTTTACAGTTTGGGGTTCCCTTTAAGAGTTGTATGGATAAAAGTGCAGGGAGGAGAGAAATTCTGTTGGTTTCTAAAAAGTTTGGATCTGTCCCGATGATTTCCAACTACCCCCTCCCCTGGCACCATGAGGACCTCTGGACTATCTTTTGTCCATGGATGCTTATTATATTTGCATCCACAGTCCCAAAGAGCCAGGTACTCGCAGATCTACATAAACACATTCCAAAAGAAGGCATGATCAGAAACACGATGTTTGCAAAAGACCCTCAGCTGTGGATATGCCATAGTACATGTGTTTGTTGGGGCATAAACATGAAGCGGGTACCTCCTGCAAAGGTGGTAATATTCTCGGACACGTAAAAACGTTTCTAGACACATGCCCATGACATGCACGCACACACATACATACTAATTGGAATGAATTTTCTCTGAAGCCAGTTTGACCAGCTCTGTCCCTGGAAAAGAAAGAGAACTGAGATTGACAAAAAGGGACATGACACCCACAAGAGGATACAAGTGCATTCTCATTAAATTGACAAAGAAACAGGGTGGGGGTTCCTGGAGTAATACATCCAATGAGGAGAACAGACTTTTCGTAAAACAGATGTATGGATGGATCCCCGCCGACAGAGTAAACTGTTACATTTCTTTGGGAAACATTTTTCCTGTGTGTTTCAGTAGTCAGATTCATAACTCCCTTTCCTATAATTCCACTTCTAGGATGTTAATCTAAAGAAAAACATCGCGAGGTGAAATTGTGATTCATAGAAAAGTGGGCAAAAATAGTGTAATTTGGGTGAGTCGGGAGCCCCACTAATGTCTGTAATTAAATCATGTCCACTCAGTTTGAGGGACTAATTTTCAGTCATCACAATGACAATGATGGAGACCAGGGGGCATCATAGAAAATATTTCTGATAAAGCCAGTGAAAAAGGATGGCACGGAATGGGTGTTTGCTGTGGTTGGGATGATAAGAAGATTTTTCTACGAGGAGAAAGCAATGCAAAGTGAGAAACGAATAATTCCTTGAGGGTGAGAGGACCCTTGCCCTGCACTTGAGTATTTAATCTCTACTTAACACCCATGTCTGACCTTACACTGATCTTCCCAGACATGTCCATCTCTATGCTTGGTGGAAAAAGGTGTCCGGAATCGGTAGGGCTGGAGACCAAGTCCTCGACTCTCCGTGAATGGGCTCTGTACCTTTCAGTCCCAGTCGTTAGCATCCATTTGAGAGTACACCCTGCTGCGGGCTGTGCAGGAGTCTCTTGGCCAGCGCTTCTCAAAGTTTAGAAGCCCCAGCATTACTGGGGGAAATGCTACTACAGATGGTCGGGCCTCACCCCCAGAGTGGCATCATTTTTTCAGTAGGTCTGGGCTGGGGGCCAAGCACCTGTGTTTGCAGCAGGTTCCCAGGGGCGGCCAACGCTGTGGCGCCCCCTGTATGGCGAGTCACTGCTCTACAGCTGTGATCTCGTCCCTCAGAATAACCTTACCTTAATTATCACTCCTGCTAACTAAGGGGGTGGAGAACATGCATGTCCGGCAAGTCATTGAGCGGCCTCTGTTTCATGGTCTCTGAGATACAGAGTCATCAGAGTATCTCCTCTTTCAAGGACTGAAGGACAGAATGGGTGGGAAAGGGCCAATCCAGATCCTGGTCAAACTTGCTCTGATACCTATGCCAGCTCACACCCCCACACATATGCACACCTCCCCTCCCTCGCACGTGCACACACACACACACACACACACACACCATGCGCACACATACTCACACACAACTGCCATCCCCCAGCACACATGCTCATCTATTGTGGGGACCGCCTGCCTGCCTTCTCCAAATAGGAATGCCCTGCAGGTGTCAGGCCCCTGCGCTTTCTCTTGGCGGGGGTGAATGAGGCCACTCAGAGGCGGCCTACCTGCGTGGCTCCCGCCGTCACCAGGAGTGCTCAGCAAAGCGACAGCATGCACTGCTAGGGACTCTGCAGGCTTAGTGTGCATTGCTACCCCCCCACCCCCCGCACCCCACCACAAGCTGCCTGGGTGAGCCAGGAGCTGGGAGCACGCAGCCGAGTGAAAGAGGAAATGCCAGGTGTTTGCTGAAGCCTTAGCAACCTCCCCTTTCTTGTGGGAACCAGAGGGCACCTTTGATTCAGCATCTTCTGGCTGAGCACATATCCACCCAAACTCTGTGATGTGGGGACCACCGGGACTCCAGAGTCTGATGGGCCCGGGTTTGAATTCAGAGCTGCTGCGTGTAGTTGTGACTTGCCTCTACCGTTTTCTCATCTGTAACCGGGTTGGGGGTGGGAGAGAACACTGACCTTCCCTGAGTAACGGCGAGGGTTCAGTGAGCTCACCCACGGAAGAGCAGAGCCTGGTGCCTGGCAGAATTCTTCCTAGAACTTGGTGATCTGGCTCCGAAATATATACAGAAGACTAAAGGGGTAAAAATCCTCTGCACTCTTTGGTTGAAAAGTAAAAATCAAAATCAAAAATTTTTTTGTTTGTTTGGGAGACATCACTCTCCCAGAGACCATGACCTATTATGAGTTACGAGTCAATGCAGCGACGGATCCGTTGACCAAAGAAATGGAACAGGAGAGCCTAAAAACAGAACCACCAATGTACGAAGCCATCACATGTGATCTGCTTGTTTGTTCCGTCAAGGGGGAGAGGAGAGACTGTTCAAAATCAGGCCTGAAATAGTGGCAATCCATATGGGAGGAAAATTAAATTACATCACACTGTATACAGAGATCAAGTCCAGATTCTTCAATGTTCTAAAGACATTTTAAAAATTCTTTTTTTTTTTAAAGATTTTATTTATTTTTTGACAGAGAGAAAGCACACAAGCAGGGGGAGAGACAGAGGGAGAGAGGAAGCAGGCTCCCCGCTGAGCAGAGAGCCGGATGTGGGACTCAATCCCAGGACCCTCAGATCATGACCTGAGCCAAAGGCAGACACTGAACCAACTGAGCCACCCAGGTGCACCTAAAAAATTCTTAATAGAAAACTGAATAAAAATATTTTTTAAACTTTGGGGAAGGAAAAGATTTCTTAAATAAGACACAAAAACATTGACTATAGAAGAAAAGATGGATAAATGTTTCTATATTAAAACCATGAGTTTTGGGGGCACCTGGGTGGCTCAGTGGGTTAAAGCCTCTGCATTCAGCTCAGGTCATGATCCCAGGGTCCTGGGATCAAGCCCCGCATCAGGCTCTCTGCTCAGCGGGGAGCCTGCTTCCCTTCCTCTCTCTCTGCCTGCCTCTCTGCCTACTTGTGATCTCTGTCTGTCAAATAAATAAATAAAACCTTAACAAAAACTATGAGTGTTTTTTTAAGGATTTATTTATTTGAGAGAGAGCTAGGGGGAGGGATAGAGGGAGAGAGAGTCTTAAGCAGACTCTGTGTTCAGCACAGAGCCCAGCTCGAGGCTTGATCTCACAACCCTGAGATCACAACTTAAGCTGAAACCAAAAGTCGGCCACTTAACCAACTATACCACCCAGGCTCCCCAAATTTCTTCTCTTAAAAGACATCTGGAAAGTAAGCTACAGATTGGAGAATATGTTGCAATACCCATACTAATGAAGGATTGGTCCAAGAATGTGTCAAATGTGTCAAGAACTCCTTTCTATCTGTAGGAGACTCCATTCTTGTTTAAAATGATTTGGAATATATTCCCTACACCATTGGCTTTGTTTGAGCTTGACCATGTATCTTCTTTGAGCCAATAGAACATCAGCAGGTATGACACATGCCATATCCTAGCAGAAGCTTTAAAAGCATTGCAAGTTTCTGCCAATCCACTTTTTCCTGGACCCTCTGCCAGGAGCATGACTTGTCTTATGCAGGAGATGTTCCTTCAGTGTGGTCCAGTGAAGGCAGAGAAGGCAGGTCCATAGTGAAGGCAGAGCACAAGGACTGGACCTGACCTATAGCTCAGAGCAGAGTTTCAACAGACCTGTGGACTTGAAAGCAAAAAAGAAATGCTTCTTGTTATAAGCCACTGATATTTTGGGGTTGTTTGTTACTGCAGCAAAAGCTGACCATTACAGAAACTAGTACCTAGGAGTCGGGGTACCACACTCACCAGAGAACAAAATGTGTGGTTTTGGGTTCGGGGCTGAGCGGCAAGCAGCAAAGAAATTATTATAGGGAATTGGAAAAATGGTCAGCTGTGTAAGCTGGTAGTAAAATATTTAGTAAAACATCACATGTGATAATTTGGAAGGCGGAAAACATACCAAGTGAATGTACGGCTTTGGAAGAAGTTTAGACAGGATGTTGTTTGCATGAGTTAGTCATCATTAGCTGCGTCTTATAAGGTTCCTGAGAGAGAGGAATTGGCTTCCTTGCAAGCAGAACTGAAAGGGAGCATAGAAAGTCTAGAAATTCTGGGGCTTCCAGAGTTGGAAGGTGCAATCCTCTCTCATTTCCAACCTCTTCAGTTGCAAGATATTCTCCAAATTGGATGCAGCTTTGGGAGGAACAATGAAAATCAAGACATCGTTATGAACACTCAGCCTTGAGGTCAAGACCAAACCGAGGGCATGACTCGCAGAAAAGACACTGGATCTTACAAAGCCTGATAGTGTCAAAGTAGTTGACATGACAGCTAGAGAGAAAAAGAAAGGAAAGGCTCAAAGACGGCCACGGGGTTGGCTGCTGATGCTCCGGAAAAAGTTTTGGAAGAGTGATATTATCAAACGTGCTGCTGGTCTAGGCGAAATAACACTGACTTTTCAGAACAACAAAATGATCTCGAGCCCCAGCTTTCTACAGGCAGGAAGCAGGCTGATGGTATCAATATGAAAAACACAAACACTCGGAAGAAAAACATCAAAAAACAGGAACAGGCATTTCACAGAAGAGGAAACACTAGGGCTGGTAGACACATAGATGTTTAAACACCGTTGGTCAAAGAAATGCGAGTCCAGACAGAAAGAACACGTTGGTTAGCATAGACAGTACCAGGTGCTGGAGAGCAAATGGACCTACACAGTCTACTCTGCTGGTATTTTCATGCAGCTGCTTTGGAAAATGACCGGAACAATCTCGTAACAGTAAATATTCTAGACCAGCAATTCTCCTTTTTTTATATAGGCTTAATAGAAGTCTCGCATATACAGCGGCGCCTGGGTGGCTCAGTGGGTTAGAGCCTCTGCCTTCGGCTCAGGTCACGATCCCAGAGTCCTGGGAGCGAGCCCCGAATCGGGCTCTCTGCTCAGCGGGGAGCCTGCTTCCTTTCCTCTCTCTTTGCCTGCCTCTCTGCCTGTTTGTGATCTCTCCGTCAAGTGGATAAATAAAATCTTAAAAAAAAAAAAAAGAAGTCTTGCATATACAAACATGTTCAGAGCTGTGTGTTTACGGTGGCAGAAATCTGGAAAAACCCAAATGCCCATCAAGACCCAGTGGTGAATAAACAGGACTGTACTTAACCCATGTCGTACCATACAGCGGTTAAAACGAAGGGACCATAGAGGCTCTCAGGAGTGGGAATGTATCCTGGCGAAATACGACGTAGCAAAGAGTAAGTCCCAACAACTGTAAGCAGTATGATACCTTTGTAGTAAAGTACAGTTAACCTAAGTAAAACTCTGTGCATCTTAGAGATCCGTCTAGATTAAGGGGCACCTAGGTGGTTTGGCTCAGGTCACGATCCCAGGGTCCTGGGATTGAGTCCTACATCTGACTTCTTGTTCAGCGGGGAGCCTGCTTCTCCCTCTGGCTGCCGCTCCCCTGCTTGTGCACTGTCTCTCTCTCTCTAATAAATAAATAAAACCTTTAAAAAAAACTTTAAAAAGGGGGCACCTGGGTGGCTCAGTGGGTTAAAGCCTCTGTCTTCTGCTCAGGTCATGATCCCAGAGTCCTGGGATCGAGCCCTGCATCGGGCTCTCTGCTCATCGGGGAGCCTGCTTCCTCCTCTCTCTGCCTGCCTCTCTGCCTACTTGTGATTTCTGTCAAGTAAATAAATAAAAATCTTAAAAAAAAACTAAAAAAAAAAGAAATCCATCTAGACTAAAACTGTAGAAAAGAGAAAGTGAGGGAATTTGGGGTGTTGGTTACTGTGGGTTGGAGGACTCAAGCAGAGTAGAAGGAAGACACGGTTGGAAGGAGGTTATTGCCAAGCTGCCAGCTTTGGTTTTGTGTGGTGGTTCATGTGGGTTTATGGGGTTATTAAAAACAAATGTGAAAAATGGACTCTTGACTACAGAGAACAAACTGATGAGGACCAGAGGGGAGGTGTGGGTGGGAGAATGGGGAAAGTAGGTGAGGGGGAATTAAGAGTACATTTACCATGATGAGCACTGAGTAATGTAGGGAAGTGTTGAATCACTATATTGTACACCTGAGACTAATACAGCACCATATATTAACTGTATGTAATTGGAATTAAAATAAAATTTTAAAAAAGAGTGAAAACTGGAATGGACAAAAGTCCATCAACAGTGTAATGCGCGGATTGTGTCAACATAAGAAGAGTACTAAAGCTGTGGGGAAAGTTAATGAACTACTGGATTTATAATATGCGCGAGTCTCCAAAACATCTTGTTGAGAAAAGGAAAGCAAATCATAAAAGAGAATACACTGTGCGATTTCATTTATATAAAGTACAAAACTGAAAAAGTAAAAAGTAAATATATACAGATATATTTACTTTATATATATTTACTTTATGTATGTATTTACTTTATATATATTTACTTTTTATATATAAATATAAATACACACACACACATACAGAGAGAGAGAGAGAGAGTTTGAAGATACTTAAAACCAATAAGGAAAATCAGGACAAGAGTATAACTAAAAACCAGAATAATGGTTAATTCTGGGGTTGGGTGGGAGGCATGGTCAAGGAGGAACACACAGGGCTCATAAAATCCATTAATCATGATCTAAACATGAAAAAAAAAAATAAAAGCATTTGAAGGATTTGTATCCCAGAGGGGGGAAAAAAAGAAGTGAAACTTAAAAAAAGATTGTTCTGATTGCTTTCTTAAAATCATAGACTATTAGAGTTAAAAGCACCCTTAGAAGTTGGCTGGTTCTACTCCTTTATTTTCCAGATGAGAAGACAGAAGCCAGAACAGGAGAATGAATGACCCAAGTCGTCCAGTTTCTGAGTGGCTCGGCCCAGCCTACTTGTCCTATAGCCCTCCTGTCTCACACACCCTGGCCAAGCCTCCCTCCTTCTTGACTCTCCCTATAGTAAGTTCTCCATCAGTCCCCCTCTGCTGCACACACCTGTGTCCATCCACTGAGACACACCCATGTCCATCCACTTAGATACATGTAGGTCCATCCACTGAAACACACCTGGGTCCACCCATTTATACACATCTGTGCCCATCCCCTTAGACACACTTGGGCCCACCCATTTATACACACCTGTGTCTATCCCCTTAGACACACCTGTATCCATTCACTTAGACATACCTGGGTCCATCCACTGAGACACACCTGGGCCCACCCTTTTATACACACCTGTGTCCATCCACTGAGACACACCTGGGTCCATCCACTGAAACACACTTGGGCCTACCCATTTATACACACCTGTGTCCCTCCCCTTAGACACACCTGTATCCATCCACTTAGACACAATGAGGTCCATCCACTGAGACACACCTGGGTCCATCCACCGAGACACACCTGGGTCCATCCACTGAGACATACCTGGGTCCATCCACTGAGACACACCTGGGTCCACCCATTTATACACACCTGTGTCCATCCACTTAGACACAATGAGGTCCATCCACTGAGACACACCTGGGTCCATCCACTGAGACACACCGAGGTTTATCCACTTAGCACTGACCCCCATCCTCAGAAGCCAACAGCACCTCTTGCCCGGACTTCAGTCATTGTTTCTTTATTGGTCCTCCTCCATTCTCTCTTGCTCTCTGAAAAAATGTTCCCCACATAACTAAGAGAAAAATCTTATTATTTTTTTCTTAAAGTTAGTTCTTCTCCCTGACTAAATTTCTCAGCTGCCTTCCCAATGTACTTTGAATACAATTCAGACTCATCATGGCCTACCAGGCTCCAAACAAGTGCTGCTCTCTGCCTTCCTCTGTCTTCCTCTCCTACCATTGTCTCCCCACAAGTTTTATATGCCACCCTCCCTGACTTTCTTCCTGGAACAGTCCAGGCTGGTCTCTGCACCTAGCAGATGGGGCCAGTCCCTGCTCACATCATGAGCTCACAACCCATGAGCTTGCTTTGTACTGTCTCCCACAGTGTCCCCTGGAGGTTGAGTTCCAGTCACCCACAGTGGAGCTGTCCTGATATTCCTTATTTAGTGTTCCCCCATTCTTGTTTTGTACCCCACTCCCTTACTCATTTCTCCTGTACTTCCCAAATAAATTACCATCACTTCAGTCCTTGTCTCGGGTCTTATGCAGAGGCCCGTGTAGGCTAAGACACCGCATTGGGTCTTAGCCCTCTAGGCTCCCTGCCTAGAACATTCCCCCCCCATCTTCATTTCTTCTTGTCATTCAGGTCTCAGCCCAAGTGCCAATCCTTTAATCCCCTTCTAGTTGCCTTTGTTACGTTTCTTTGGTGACTTATCCTTTTTGAAGTTATCTTGTTTCTATAATGAGCCTGGAACGTGATGTCTCTGTCGCAGGGTGTTAGCTCTACAGGGACAAGGGCCTTGTGTGTCCTGGTTGTGTTTCCTGGTTACCAGGACACAGGAGAGCATCTGGCACGTAGTAGGCATCCTTTAAAGATTTGTTGACTTGGTTAATGAGTGTTTTTTGCCAGGAGGGATGTCAATTACTGCCTCAGGAATAAATAAGATTTACAGTAGCCCTTTGAGTGTATGCATTTATAATTGACCCAGCGCTTGCTGGCATGTAAATGGATATTGCGATTGTGTTTGTGAGTGGCTGGTTCTCTTTTGTGGGTTTAATCTGCTTCCAGCTACTTTAAAGTGCTCACAATTGCTCTGCTAATTACAAATCCCGATAAACTCTCCATTAAAGCATATCTTCTAAGCACCTCCAGCCCAATAATACCATTAGAAGGAATTATATATGGCTCAAAGGAGGAAACCACATTTATTTAATAAGTCTTAAATCCAACTTGCCTCCCAGGATGTACCTGAATTCGCAAAGCCCCGCCCACACTTACCTGCTTTGCTTCAAGACACAGGTCAGATGTTAGCAGGGGCTGGCCCCAGGACATACAGAGGTGGGGGGGCCACAAAGAACGCTCCATGTGCCGTCCTTTGGAGAAAACTCATCTTCTTATGTACCTTGGGCCATCCCATGTTCACTTGGGATGAAGCTGCTTTGACATGGGCCTCCCAGTGCCCAGCTCTTAACTGAGGGCTTTCAGGGGGAGGCAAGCCTATGTGTGTCATTAATCTCTATGTGCCTTGATTTCCTTGCTTGTAAAATAGATGTATAGTAATGATTCCATACCTTGTTGGGAGGCTCCAAGTTGCACATAGTGTAAGGGACCAAGCAAGCCACAAATTGCTGTAATCATATAAAGACTATTGTGAGGGGTGCCTGGGTGACTCAGTCATTAAAGCGTCTGCCTTCAGCTCCTGTCATGATCCCAGGGTCCTGGGATTGAGCCCCGCATTGGGCTCCCTGCTTGGCTGGAAGCCTGCTTCCCCCTCTCGCACTCCCTCTGCTTATGTTCCCTCTCTCACTGCGTCTCTCTCTGTCATATAAATAAATAAAATCTTCAAGAAAAAAATAAAGACTATTGTAACTTTGTGACTGGTAGCCTCTTCTTCCTGCTTAGAGACAGTCCCATGTACCTGAGACATGTCTCAGTGGTCAGGCTGTCCCTGTTTGGCCCCATGAAATGACCGGTATATGGAAGAATGCAAAACTCAGGTGTCTCAGGGTTGGGTTAAAGCATTGTGGAAAAGGCAGGTTTTCAGGTGCCTGGAAGTCCTTGAAGAAGCAGGACCCCGGCCTGTGAGAGCTAGGGCTGCAGGGAGGGCCTCCGAGCTGGGGAGTGAGTGTGAGTGTGTACACATGTTTGTATGCCTACATAGCCCTGTGGACCTGAGTGACAAGACTGAGGTTTCGGGCTCGGTTCCATAAGGCTCAAGTCTCCGGCTCCGTTGAAGCGTGGGTCAGCGCACTGGGTTACCTCCATGTTTGTTAGCAGTACCGCGTGCCCTGTGTTGAGCCAGGAGCTCAGAGCCTAGACAAGAAGGCAGGCTTGGGGACTGACAAGTCATGCTGTCAGGCAGTACATGAAAGCACAGGGAGGGATGCATGGGGCCTGAGATCCAAAGCAATGGAGGGTCTGGGAGGAAGGGAGAAGGCCTCTCAGAACAGGTGTTTTTGAACAAGAGTGGACACAGAGCAGGGAGAGAGAGGCTCGTGTGCAAAGACCAGCGTGTGGAACCCAGGCTGGGGACATAGAGTGATTATAGGGGGCTATAGGTGGTGTAGGTCGTGGCCAGATTAGACGGGATGTCACAGGGTAAGCTAAGCTGTTCGGATAGCACGCAGGGCTGAGTCTCTGCCAAGAGGCAGTGCGGTTCAGAATTGGGTTCAGTGGGGTTCAGTGGGGTTCAGAATTGGAGCCCCACTGCCTGTGTTTGTACCCATCTGCCTGATGACTAGCTGAGTAATCCTGGGCAGTTCCTCTATGCCTCAGTTTCCTTATCTGTGAAATGGGGTATTGCCCCCTACTTCCAGGGCGTTGACGAACATTAAACAGGCTAACATAAGCAGAGTGCTTAGAGTAGTGCCTGGCATACAGTAAAGACAGCTATTAACTACTGTCATTCATTGGAGGGCTAGGGGACATCAGAATTAAGGCATGAACAGAAGGCAAGGAGCTTCTAACCAAGTCTCTGAAGTAAGGGCCAGTTTGGAGGATTACCAGGAGGGCCATCTGCCTTAGAAGCCAGGGCAAGAGGAAGTTCCCAGAAGGGTCAACAGGTTCAAGGGCACCAATGGGTCAGGCAAGGCAAAGCCAAGAGTGCCTTGGACTTAGCAACAAGTGGGTTACTGGTGTCTCTGGCCACTTTAGTTTTGGTGATGTCATACGGTCAGAGCCCAGTGTGCAGTGTAAGAAAATGTAGGTGGGGAGGAAGCTGAGCTGGGGGGAGGGGGCCGATGAAGCATTTCAACCCTTTGGCTGGGGAGAGATGCAGGCGACGGGCGGCAGTAGTGAAAGCACGGGAGGGTTGGTAGCCCTCTGTTTTGCCAAACCCCCATTCTACCCCGCTGTTGTCTGCTGTGAGGCTCAGGAACTCTGGTCAGCAAAGCAGGGGGAAGATTAGGACCCACAACTTCTAAATAAAGACACTTACGTCAGCAGAGATCAAGAGTGGCAGAGCTGGGACAAAAGCTAGGCTACTCATTTCCTCTTCCTTTTCAAGATGCTGGTGAGATTGCATGCAAGAGAGCAGGCCAAAGGGCATGGGTGGCTTAGTGTCCTCTACCTGCTTTCTCACCCTGGATCTCCAAGTGGACCCATCTGCTGATGGTGGGCAGAGGACGGTGCTGACAGATTCCTTTAATGAGCACCTAATATATGCTGGGCGCCCAACTGACTGAATCGCTTCCTATCTGGGTAGGAGAAGTCTTTGTTGAGATTTCCAGCTCCAGCTGGAAAGGATGGGCAGCATGGACCTTGCATGGGCAGAAGGAACATGGTCGATTTCTCCCATTGGCCCCTTCTCCACAATCCCATCTCTGCCCTGGTAGATCAGGCAGGCCAGCCCCAGCTCTGGTCTTTGGCCCTGCTGCGAGGTGGGGGGCATGACTTGAAGGTGATGTGTCACTTGGAGCATGCTGGTGGAAACTGAAATGGATGCTTCTGGCTCATTTGGGAAATGTCTTTATGTTGAGAACTTTGGAACAATAAAACCATAACAATGTGGTTTTGGAAAGTCACCTTGCAAACCAGGGTAGAGGAGACCCAGAGTGGGCTATAGGAGATGCCAGGGAGTAAACCAACAGATACCCAACCAGCATGAAGCAGAAACATGCTCAGAGGGCGGGCAGGGGCAGGGCGGCCTTCATGGCACCCTTCCTGTGCCCTCTCCGCTGAGGCCATCTTGCCATGCTCAGTTTTTGAACAAGGATCCCTTACTTTGCACTGGTTCCTGCAAATGATGTGACCTCTCCTGGCCACGGGCACAGGCAGTGGGTGGGACACACAGAGACTGTGGACTTTAGCAGGCTCTGGCAGACAGCAGCCCTGACTTTAGATGCTCCCCATGTGAACTTGGCTCCTGAAATTCACCCGCCCCTGACAAAGCTCAGCGAGCCAGCGGGAGCTGAGAAATAGGACTTCGCCAGTTTAGATGCACTCTTCAGAGCATCTGTGAAGGTGTCCAAGACAAAGCAAGCAAGGAGGGAGGAAACCCTGAGTGTTCTCAGAAACCATGAGAGATGAGCCGGGCTCTGAGCTGGGGCCCTTTGCACACGGGTCCATATTAACATCCTAAGACAGAGGCACCGCGAAACCAGTTTCAGTGATGATGACTGAGAGCTTCAGGAAGATGATTAGAATTGACCTGGTGCTAGTAAATGGCAACTTGGACAAAATGCAGAGGTCTGGACCCCGTGTCCTATGCTCCTTCCACTACAGTGGAGGACTGAGCTGGAGGCCAGGAGGCCTGGATGTCCTAGTTCTGTTGGCTAGTGTATCTGAGGCAGGGTTCCTGTTCTGCGGGATGAGGGGTCTGAGCTCGGGGCACAGTCTGTAGAGGGTTCGGAGTCCTCGGGAGCCCAGGGGGCCAGCCCCGATGATGGAAGCATCCCTGGGGGGAGGGCCAGGTCCAAGTGGATATCTGGAGCCAGGTCGGAGGGACACAGACAAAAGAGCATCTTTGCCTAGGCCGACATGGGCTTCGGGCACAGGATGCCCTGGGAATTGGGCTGTGGGCTGTGCTGGGGCCCAGGCTGTCCACATGCCACCAAGGGAAGGGAAGGGCTCCCCAGAGGGCTTTCCCAGCAGTCTGTGGGGTGTCACCTGAATCACAGTGCCATTGTTGATTTCGGTGGGCATACTGGAGGGTCATATTGCTGCCACTTCCTGTCTCTACGTCTTTCCTCTTCAGGGTGGAAAGGTTGGGGCATTTTTTTCCACCACTCCCTGCAAAGTTGGCACCATGCCCTGGCCTCCAGGTGGGCTGTGGGCTTTCCAGCATCTTAGGGGCCCCGATCATGCCCACCTTCTCTCTGGCCACAGCACAGCTCCTTGAACATGAGCCAGAAGAGCACAGAGGAAGAGCCTGACCTGGGAGTTAAGAGGAGGGGCTGTCTTCAGGGCTCTGTCACTGGGTCCCCATGTGACGACTCACTCTTCCTTTAGGGACCTCCAGATCCTCGTCCGTAATGGGAGATGACCTGCCCCAATTCTTCCCAGAGGCTCTTGCTGCTCTGTGGGGGTTGGGGCCCATAGGGAGAAGGACGAAAGGGCTGGTGTTCTGCTGGGTGCTGGCTGTCTGTGGAGCATGTCTGACCCCTGCCAACTCCTCGAATGCTCAACAGAACTTTGCAAGGTGGGTATTTCTGATTCAGGGCCAAACAGCTCAGGAAGCACACCACCAAGTCCACAACACGTTCTGAGTCCGAGCCCAGGTCTTGCCTTCAAGGCTTCTTTGAGTTTCTGACTTCTGGGTGCTTTCTAAGTTTTAAATGTGGCCCACGGCTCTTAGTATGGGAGGAGGGGCTGGCGTGGCTCAGGGGCTAGCATTGGCCCTTTGAGGCTCTGGGGTCCTTGATCCTCACCAGAAGGGGAAGGGTGGTCCCCAGCATTCCCCCTCAGCGTAACAGATCTGATCCAAGGACCAGTTCCACTGGGGATGGGTGAGGGGGCTCCTTGGGGTATAGGCAGGACTTCGACCGAACTTGGAGACTCAGAGTCATTAACTGTCAAGCCAAAGAGGGTCTCAGTGGGCATCCAGGCTATGGGCTTTGGATGGAGTGATGTGGTGTGGCCAGATTATCTGAAGACCCTCCAACTGCCCTGGGTTCAGAGTATCCTCCACCACCCCCCAGAGTTAGGTTCTAGCATGTGTCTTTTGATAAAAGCTTCCCAAATGATCCATTACAAATCCCATCTCCGGGGAAAGAGTCCCTGATGTAGGTCCACCCTCTCACTTGCTAGGTGAGGAAACTGAGGTCCAGAGAGGGGAAGTGACCTGCCCAAGGTCCCACAGAAAATGAGCAGCAGAGCCCAGAGACCTTGTATCCTGATTCTCACACGGAACCCCACTCCTCAACTGTCACCCCTTCTGGACCTGTTCAAACCTCCAGTCCTCCTGCCTTTTCCCACCCATTCTGTCCTTTAGTGTCTAACAAAAGCCCTCTGGCCAAACCACGAATCTGACTGTACCCCTGTACTGAGCGTAAGATGACCTGTGATACCCTCCTGCCAGTAGAGCCTCTTGGAAACCTGTCCCGTGATCCTCCCGCCTTCACTTCCTGCAGCCTACACGCTTGCTCCCACGCTCCGGAGACAGCAGCCCACACTGGCTACCAGCGTGCTGTGAAGCAACTGTTCATTTGTCCTGAAGAAGTATGTCACGTTTCTTTTCACACAAGCATCTCACAGGTATCATTATTATTCCGGTTCTAGGTGGGGCCACCAGGAGACGTCAGTCATTCCAGCAGTGCATAGGGTAGAGCTGGGGAGGCTGGAAGCCAGGCATCTCTCCAGAGCTCACTCCACCCTGTCCACCCCCGCCCAGCAAATGCTGCTTTCGCCCTCCCCTCCCCGGTCAGTCCAAATGCCACCCTGCACCCCCGCTCCCCAGACTGGGTATGCACAGCCTCTGGGCTGCACGTGGTGACGGTCCTGGTGTGTCTGTGTCCCTTGCTGGTTTTTGTGTCTCTTTCCCTCTCTCTAGACTCTGGCTGTTGCAGTCAGATCTTCTCTCAAACCTGACTGTCTGCATGGGAACTGACAGCGCGGGCCCTCGGAAGATGTCTGCCAAGTGAATGAATGAATGAATGAATGCATGAATGCATAAGGAACTCAGACCCAGTACCGGGAGGGGTGCCCATGACCACACTCAGAAACTGCAAACAGCCTGATATCCGTGTGCGGGAGGCAGGAGAGTGAGCACAGGGTTGTACCAACGAGCACAGGATTTGGGCCAGAGCGCCCCATCTTCACAATGTCACTCACTCCTAGCCTGACTCCTTGTAAGGCCCAGGGCTTCCATGCCTCATCTGTGGCACGGGCATGGCCCCAGTGATAAGACCCCTCCTTCCTCCTTCAGCAAGCCTGAGTTCGGGCCCTGGGGCATGAAATGCAGAGACCACAATGGAGGGACGCCTGCCCTCTGGGAGCTTCCAGACCAGGCAGGTGTGGGGACCACAAGCAGTGGCTGGAGTGCAAGCTGCCCCCCATGAGGAGTGAGCTCGGCTGGCCCTGGGAGCTCGGGTGGGACTGCCGTGGGCTGGAACAGGGGGCCCCAGGCAGCAGGCCGGCGAAGTCCCGGCACATGTGCAGAACCATGACCGTGTCCCGTGGCTAGAGCTCTGGGGGCCACATCAGGCAAGAGTTTGTAAGTCACGCTGAGACGCCTGCCCCTCGCCACGGCACAGCGGGGCGAGCTCTTGTCAGCTCCCTAGCTCAGCCAATGTGGACTCACTTGAAAAGCCAGGGACGCTCCCTGCGGTGACATTCTTTGGGCACCCCGGGTTTGCCCGCAGCTGTGAGAGAAGTTTGATGTCTCCTTCATGTGGTCCCCTAGAACCAGAAGACAGGCCCCCTGAAAAGAACGGAAGCGTTGAATGTTGGAGAGAAATAGGGGTTGAGGGAACCTTGACAGAGGGAGAGAAGTCCTGGAAAACACCAGACAAGAGGGCGCCTGGGTGGCTCAGTCAGTTAGGTGTCTGCCTTTGGCTCAGGTCATGATCCCAGGGTCCTAGGATCGGGCCCCACATCGGGCTCCCTGCTCGGTGGGGTGACTGCTCCTCCCTCCCTCCCTCTGCCTGCTGCTCTCCCTGCTTGTGCTCTCTCTCTTTCTGTCAATTAAATAAATAAGATCTTAAAGAAAGAAAATACCAGACAATGCTTTGGACAAAGCATTTGGACTCCATTTGGGTCCTGCGGGGCCATGCTGTGGGCTGGCCTCCTGCTTGCAGGACAAGTTAGGGCTGGTGCAGGGCTGGGGGCCAGAAAAGGCGCTCTGCTCACGTGGGTGACTCCAGAAAGCTTGGCTGGGTGTCGGGCAGCACCGGATGGAAGGGAAAGGGACCAGGAAGCTGCTCGGGGTGAGGAGGTGTTGGCAGCACCCAGGACATGGGATGAAGCCTCAGACACTACGTCTCCTTTGGAGGATTTACAACCTACCGTAATTCCCAGTGTCTGCCTCCCCGAGCAAGCTGGAAGCCCCGCGAGGGCAGAGCCAGCATCTACCTTGTGTCTGTGTATCCCCAGGAGCTCGTGCACAGCAGGTGTCTCGCAATGATTTTGAATGATTCAAATTCCATTTCTTTTCCTCTCTCTTCCTTCCCCTCTCCTTCTTTTTCTCCCTCCCTTCCTTTCTTCTTCCCCTGTTCCAAGACCAGGGGAGAAATCTCATGTAATCCTTCAAATAGCACAAAGTTAGGTTAAGGTGTTGGGAGCTCATCTTCAAAATAATGGGGGCAGTTTGTACCCGTCCAGCTGGTAGCACATTTCATAATCATGGAAATAAGGCTCAGGAGCATTAAGTTCCTTGCCCAAGGTCACACAGCTAATAAGAGGCAGGGCTGAGATCTGACCCAGTTATCTTAGAATCCATAACATGCTTCCTCCTAAGTGAGGAAACTGAGAAGACTTGGCCCCAAAGAGGGACGATGCTGAGCCAGGATCTCTGCAGCCGCAGGGCTGGACAAAGGACTTGTCCCCGTGGGCTTCTGTGTCCTGGTCGGTGGGGATGAGGCTGAAGTATACAAGCAGGCAGGGCCAGGCTCCAGTCCGGTCAAGGCCACTCCTGGACGGCCTGGCAGAAACGATCCCCACCGGCTGAGCTCTGTCTGGTGTCTAAGTGTCTAAGTCAGCAGGTAGCTACTTCGTAAAAGATAACTAATAAGAAACCCTTCCTACAGGCACTTCCAATGGTTCTCAAACCTCTCTCTAAGGAAAGGTTTACACGTGGCTTAGAGTAACTGGTTCAGTGCTTGTGCTCAGTATTTCTTGTCTATCAGACCCTCCTCGGCCCCTGCTCCCCATCCTAGGCAGGGACAAGCATGTTTTATTGAGTTATTCCTTGGTGCTTGCCTTGGTGCAGGCCTACAGCAGAAGACGTCCAGCTGGGGTGTGGGCGATGGCCCCGTGGAGTGCCAGGTGTCTATGCCTTCCAGGCCTCCAGCCTGTCCTCCCAGAGCTTCAGGGAAGGGGAGGGAATGATTATCCATGTCTGTTCCTCTTTTCCCATCCTGGGCTCACAGTGGCCCCAGTGAGGGACAGGAAGAAAAGTGCGTTTCTGGAGGAGCAGCCCCGTCCCCTTCGTGAGTGGGCCAGGCAGCATGCCGGCGAGGAAGGGAAGAGTGAGGAATTTCCTGGAGCACTAGCTGCTTCTCTTGGTGTCCCAAGTGAGTCTGAAAGCCCGAAGCTTACGTGGTCACAGTCAATGCGTGTCTCTCCCTTCTCCCCCGAGACCTGCGAAAACGATGGTAAAGGAATTCAAACGCACCCGTTTGCGAGAACAAGCAGACTCACAGAGCCGCAACAGCGGGTCAGTGATTTCTAGGAACTGAGGTACTTTATGGGGGTGGGCAGCAGCTGGCGGGATGTGTGGGACCTGGCCCGGCGGAGCAGCCCATAGCTGCAGTCCTTGCTGGACGTGTGTTCTCAGAGGCGGCCACGTGTGGTGCTCACATGATCAGATGGCTTCAGCGTCCACTGTCCCTTCTCCACTACGAATTCTCTGTGTGCCCTTGGGCAGGTCCGTTGCTTCTTTCCAAGGCTCCTTTTTTTCCCCATCTGTAAAATGGAGAGACCATACTGGACACGTGATTCTTCCTGTGCTTGAATTTCCTGGAGTTGTGTGTGTGTGTGTGTGTGTGTGTTTTAAACTCTCAACATGTATAGGCACATAAGATTTGATTCTGATTCTGAAATGGGGCCAGGACATTTGCATTTGTTCAAAGGCTCTCCCAGGAAGCTTCAAAAGCCCCTGCTGCCTATGGTCTTCGAGGTCCCGTTCAGCTCTGACACGTCGGGATGCCCCCTCACCCCACCCAGGTGTTAGTTTGGAGAATACTCTGGGGCCGGTGTGGTCTGTGGCAGGGATATTAGACCTTCCGGTGGGAGGTCCCGGCACAGGGGGCTTCAGAGGAGGCTGAGTGTGCTTCTGCTGGAGACAGTAGGAGGCTCTCTATGGGCACCGCGGCATTTGGAAAGGGTAGAAGAGAGTCCCAGGAGGGAGACAGTGAGGAGAGCCTTGCAGGGGGGGGTCACTATGGAAGCAGCATCCCAGCAATAGGAAAACCAGCGGCCTGTTTGGGGTGATGGAAATACTCAAACGTGGAGACAGACATAGCACGAGGAGCCACCAATGTCCAGGTGAGGGCCTTGGGTGTCCTCCAGTTGGCAACGGGGAGCCGTGCACACCCTTGAGCTAGGAAGTGCATGATCGGAGGAGATCAGCCTCGCCAACCCTCTGTTTACATCCCGCCTCATGATTTCATACACGCGTTCGGCCCAGCCACCCCTTCTGGAGCACCTACTGACGTATCTTCATGCCCAGCCCGCCTCCCAGTGTCTCAGTGACCTGCCCACTTCACAGCTATAGAGGCACAGGCCCTTCCTGCCATCTCCCCACCCCCACCCAACTCACTCTCCTGACCCCACGATCCGGCTCTGCCTGGCATCTCCGAGGGAGTGGGCTCCCTCCGTGCCTCCCCGCCTGTACACAAGCCCCTCCCTCTGGTGGCAGGCCCCTTTCCCCCTCAGCCCACCTGCAGGATGTAAGCTTTTAAGGCGAGATACACACGACACCAGGCGAGATGGGCTCAAGGCAAGGTTTATTAAAGGCGCTCTCGGGCGAGGTTCCAAGACTCTGGAGAGGAGAGTCGGGGAAGTCGCACCTGGGCGGGGGTTGAGTGGGTCTTTTATTTGGGTTAAGACAGGGCATAGGTTCCCCTAGGAGGCCTCTGTGGTGCTCCTGGGCCGCTCCCTGTCCTCCCCCGGCCCCTCCAGATGGTATATCCGCCACTCACCTTACACGGGGTGGCTTTTACTTGTGAATCTGTGAATCCAAAGGCAGTGGCCCAAGGTCAGGTGCTGCCTCTGAATGGTGGCTGTCTTTCCTGGGGCACAGTGCCAAGGGGTGTTGACTGCTTGAACAAATAGAAATAGCAATGATCTGGTCTGGGCCCTGGACCTAGTGAATCTCACTGAACTCCCATTGCAGCATCTCCCCGGGACACGTGTCACTCTTCCCACCTTGCGGGGCATATTGACTGCGGATATGTGAGTTTGGACAACAGCTGATCGGCAGACCTGGGATTCAACACAGGTATGCCTCAGCCCTCCTCTCCTCTAGGGGCCAGCAGCTCCAGTCCAGGAGGGAAACACGTGGGGTCAGAGAAACCACAGGCGACTTCCTGTCCCTCACCTCTCTCCTCTTCCCACTCAGCTGGGACAACTCCTACTCATTCTCTCAAGATCCTTATCTGCTCCCGCACTCGGGGAAGTTTCCCCATCCTTCTCACACCACCCAGGAAAGGTGGGGGAAGGAGTGTTCCATGGGGTCACTGGGCATGAGTAAGTATCTCTCCTCCCTGTGACTTCCCCACCTCTGCACCAGGGCCTGGGAAACCCCACTCAGGTCTTCTAATAAAAGCTCCCGGCCGTAGGGGATGGGTCTTAGCTTCACCAGACACATAGGGACCACTGCAAAGAGGTCTGACCCACACTCTGCAGGATGAAGCTGGTCACCACGGCCCTGGTGTGCCTGCTGTTGGCTGGGCTGTGGCTTCAGGATGCGGACGGCAGGAGCAGTGAGTGTGGATGGAGTCACTTTGCTCCTCCTCGGGGTGGGGGGTAGGGTGGGGAGTGGGGACAGACACCCAGGCAGGCACTCTGGGCTTGTGGGCAGGGGTCGCCCTGAACTCAGTGCCTCTGTCTCTCCTCCTCTGGGAAGAATTTCTCCTAAAGAGGGTGAATGGAGAATGTGGATGGGGTGGGGACAGAGGTCAGTGGGAGCAGGTGTCTGGGGAGCATAACGTCTGAGCTGCTGGCTTTAGCAAAAGGAGACCCTGCCACATCCAGGGAACTCTGAGGCCCTTTAGGACAACCAGGGAGGCCTAAGGTGCACAGGAAGGACTGGGTCTTGCCTTTACCCGGTGGCAGATAACAAGGAGAGCCTCATGTCAGGACTGGGACTGGAACAGTGTGCTCATCACTGTCAGGCAAGTGTTGGGCCAGTGACTACCTCTCCAACTGGGCATTCCTTGTTGGTAAAATGGGACTGATAATGCTGGACCTCAGGGCTCTCGAGAGAAGATGGATCTAATTCCACGCACATGTAAGACATTGTGCAAACAATAAAATTAGGAGGAAGGAATCAGGATTGGAATTCAAGTCTCTTGGGGGTGGGGTGTGGGGGAGAGAGTGCAAACCCACACAGTGGGGATGGAGACCCGGACAGAGCTACAGGCCTGGGTAGAGACCATTCTAGAGAGGGTGGGAAGCCTCTTAGTTCCTGGAAGCTCTTTCCTTGTCCTTCCATCAGTTGGAACTCCTTGAGCAGTACCTAATCTGGCCCCAAAACCATGGACCACGGTTGGCCCTGCATGCACCACACTCACTGGGCCCCCAGAGTGTGGAGTCCAGAGCCCTCGAACCCAAATATTGGGCCAGAACCGTGCACTCATGGTGGGATGTCAGAACTGGAAGCACCTTTAGAAATCAGTTTGAAGAGTCTTATTTGACAGACGGGAAGTCTGGGGCCCAGGCGAGGGCTCATCCTGTTGAAGACCACACAACTGGTTTGTGGGGAGCCGGGATCTGAACCCATGTTCCGACCCTCTGCCTACATACAGAACTAGGTGATGGATGACATAGCCGCTGGGCTGGGTGTGGTCCCTAAGCCTGGGTCTGTCCCTGAAAGGGATTTTTTTTTTTTTTTTTAAACCACTGGGATGAGAGGAATGAAGTCCACGTTCAGAAACAGACACAAAACATTTTTGTGCTTCTCTTCCAGTGCATGTGTCATCCTCCAACTGTTGCTTCGTCTTTGCGGAGAAAAAGTTTCCCCAGCATATAATCCAGTGTTACAAACCCACCAGCTCTACCTGCTTCCACAAGGGTCTAATGTGAGTGTTCCTGCCGGGTCAGCCTGACTCCCTCCTCCAGAGAGCAAGCAACCCTCCTGGAATTAGAAAGGAAGACGCTAGATGGCGCTGTTCCACAAGGTTCAGGTTTCTAAACCTGGAGAGAAGCCGCCAAAATCTGGGTGCAGAGCCCAGCATGGGCGCTAGGGGGAGCGCCGCGCTTCGTAGCAGGTGCCAGGAAAGATAAGCACCGTCTCCCCTGCCCCATGCTCCTTCAGGGACTTGTGCTTCTCGGAACCCCAAGGAGCCGAGTATTATATCTTAATATTTTATGCCCAGAAGAAGAAATGGCTTAAAGGCTCTAGGAATTACTGTGCAGTGGAAAAAGTGAGGGGGTCACAATTAGTTTCTGCTTCCAGATTTGCCAACCCCGAGTCGTGGGTGACCTTGGGCAGGTGATTCTTCTGCCCAGTGATTCTGGGTACTCCTCTACACTCGTTATCTGTGAAGTGGAGTACAGATGAGAGCTGCGTCACAGGGTCATTACAAAGTTAGATGGAGGTGGCTTACCCCTGCTGTTCGGTATCTATAAAGCATTCATGTGTATTACCTTGGCTAGCCCTCTCGGGGCGCCCTTCTACAGTATCATGAGCACCGAAGTTCAGGGAAATAGATTTGTCTGCGGTCACCCAGATAATTAAAGTCAGAAGTGGTCTATAGTTTGGTTGGGCAGTCGCCAAGTTAGAGGGGTGGGCAGGTCAGAAAATAAATACACACACACATACGCACGCCCACTCACAGTGAATCTAAAGCAACGAGTGAGGGTTCCAGATGGACATAGACACATGGAAAGATGAATCGAGGGCCCTCGGAGATATTCGCGGAGGGGAAATTTCCATACTAGCTGATCCTGAGTGTCTGCAGCCTTTACCCTACCCGAATACAATGAATCACACTCTCCAGAAAAGGGAGAAACTCAATTTAATAAACTCTCCCTGAAGCTTGGGTGTTCCTCCCAGCCTATCCCTCCCGTGCGCTCCCCAAGTCTCCTGCAGTGCCTTCATTTTACAGGCCCAGAGGGAGCAGCTTGGGGGCATCCCCAGGGCAGGGGGCGGGGATGGGAATGTGTGTGGCAGCCCAGGGGCAAATCATGTGACCCAGCTCCCCCTTTGTTCTTTGCCCACAGAATCAAGCTGAAGGGTGGCCAAGAGACGTGTGTCTTAGACTCAGCCACATGGGTTAAGCGTCATTTAAAAACTGTGAAACAGTGCCCGGTGAAGTGAACGTGAGAGGGTTTCTTTCCACCCTGGACTCTGAAGATGGCGTGACTTCCCCTGTCTCCCCAGCCCACCCCAGCCCTTCTGCCCAGCTTTGCCGGGTCACAGAGGGTCTGCTCAGTCCTGATAAGCTATGTTGTTGCACTTTATATATTTAAATGCCAGAATCTTCAATCCCTGCTTCCCTTGGCTTCCTGGATCCCACAGGGATTTCAGGGTATAAACTTGACTGGCAGTGAGAAGCTGGGGCCAAAGGGCTGGTGGCCAGGAGTGGCTGGGAGATATGTTGGTACTGATGCCAAAAAAACCTGACTTCTTGTCCCCGAGAACCAATAAATGGCTTACATGTCTCAGCCGACTGGCTTTGTCTTTTGGGGGCTGGGTGGGCATGAACGCTTGGTCAGGGCCGTGATAAAGATTCTCGGCTTCCCCTGACAGCAGCAGAGGGCACAGTGAAGCAGAAAGCAGGAACCCAGGGTTGGGGTTCCAGAAGCCACAGCTGCTGTAGCTGGAGGGGACCTTGTGAGGTCAACCATCTGTAAGATGTTGCTGGCCCTATTTTATAGATGAGGTGCCTGACAGTTGGTGAGGGACAAAGATGGGCCCGAGGATACAGAGCTAGTCAGATCTGGTGTTAGAGCCCAGGACTCCTGTCTCTAGGGCCGGAAAGCTCTTCTGTGTCCCAAGTTGCCCAGTGATGGCCTGACACAGCATCAGGGGTGCAGGGGTGGGGTGGGGACACGCTGTCAACCAGGCAGATCCTGCAAAGTTGTTTAGCAGGACCTCCTCTTGTCCAGGCCTGAGTGGATCCTAGGTCTGACAGAAATGCCAGCCCAGCTCACATGCAGGAGGGAGGCAATCCTGGGGAGAGCCGGAGAACCGTTCGCCAACATCTGGGAAGCAGAGACCCCACCCTCATGAAGGGGTAACCACAAACTCCGACGTGCATCACGCGGGCCCCCAGGGAGAACAGCAAGGGGGGAGGGAGTGACGTGCATCACGCGGGCCCCCAGGGAGAACAGCAAGGGGGGAGGGAGTGACTTGCTGATTGCCCAGAATCTCAGGATTGGCCCCCTTTGGAAGACCCGCTCGGTGGCTTTGGCGGGAGAAGTTGCCGTGTATTGGGCTGGGAGAGGCGTCTCTCCTTTCCCCAACATTGCACGTGTCACAGGTCTGGTCTGTTCTTCAACTGCCTGCTGCCTTCCCATGACCGCCCTGCTTCCTCCTCTTCCCTCTCACTGGGGCCACTGTGGAGCAGTGAGCTGTGCTCAGCTCTCCCCCAGCTAACTCCATCCTAGCTGTGGCCCCAGATCACTCTGCCTGGCCTGCCGCTGCCCTCCACCCTCCGACGGTCCCTCGCTCCTGCCCTCAGCACTGACTCCAAACTCCGCACCCTGCTGCTCCAAATCCTCTACAACCACACCTCCAGTTTCCTCTCTAAAGGACTCTACCTTTTCTGTTCTGGAAGCCAAACTCTGGCCATAGGTTATGTTCACTCCAGGCCCTCTGCCGGCCTTTCCATCCTGGGCCTTCTCTAGAAGAATCTCTGTTATGACCGTGCTCTGGCATCCTCCAGGGTCGATGCTAACTAGGACTCGGTCATCTCATTCTCCCCACGGAGGTCAGGTGCGTGTAGTGTCTGGATCACTTCAAGGACCGCTTGGAGCGGGGAGGCACGGTTGGCAGAGACCAGTTAGGAGCTGATGTTAGGGGCTGGAGTCATTGTTCTAGAACATGCTGGGCGGCTGGGTTGGGTTCTCTGCCGCAGTCAGATGAGCCCAGGTCAGCCACCAACCACCGAAAAGGTCCATCCCCAGCCGTGTTCCTCCAGCGCCCTCTGCCGGCCACCTGCTCCCCCGCCTTGGAGCGCCCCTACTGGTTGGAAGCTACCCTCCCCCAAGAAAACACCACCACCAGGGATTTTAAACACCGTGTATTTTCTGCAAAAAGTCAACAATCCTTGGAATGGGATTCTCCTTTCTGTACTAACATAATTAGCTGAACCTCACATTCCCAAGGCCCTCCCTGCCCCAGATGGCAGTAGCCCTTCATCTCCGTGATTTGTAGGTACACGCGATGGCTGGGGAGTTGGGCAGGAGTCAGCCACACAGCCTGCAGCTTACAAGGGATGGAACCAGGGCTTATGACAGGAAGCAACCGGCTCAAGGCCTTGCTTAAACAAAAAAAAGTCCCCAATAGTCAAAATAAATCCCAAACCAGCAACAATTCAAGTAACATTAAATATTACTTAAGACATAGTACATTTCTTTGCATCACAAAACAGAAAGCACCCTATTCGAAACTATAGCAAAATTAGTCCAGGGTCTAGCTGAGGAGGCTGGAGGAGGAAAAACAGTCGATTGTTTCTCATACTTGGCTGCGTCTAAGTGGGACTGGAAGAGTTCAAGTCTTCAGGGCATGAGATTTTTTATTGAGCTGTTTCACATAATCCTGGACCCACTTCTCCTTTGGGTCAGCACAGATAGTCTTGGCCAGTTTTGTGCTGAAGCTGTGGACGAAGGACGGCTGCACAGTTAGGTGGAAATGAGGATTTTGCCCAAGAGATGCCTCACTTGACCCTTGAGCCCATCTGGTCCACCCACTGCAGGGAAGGGATCCTCCCAGGGACGGGAGGAAGTCGCAGTGTGTAAAGAAGGGGATTCTGGAGGTAGTCACTTTTCTCGGAGGCCCTGGAGAAGCTGGCCTGGCCTCGGCCAAAGCAACGTGGAGACTGGGAGCCAGTGCCCATTCAGGGAGCAGATGGCAGAGCCTGTCTTCTCTGGGTTCATTTATGATGCAATCATGGTTTGGTAAAATCTTAACCCCTGAGTATGGGATCCCAAATGGGTCAATGGGTCTGTCTTCTGGGGTGGAACTTCAGATCAGGGGACATGGGCATGGGGTGGGGTGCGGTCAGGGAGGGGGCGAGCAGGGTTTTTCTACTTACATGACAGCCTCCCGGGGACAGTGGCTGCTGGTGATTCGATAGCTCTCCAGCTTCCGCAGGGGGATCTTCTTATTGTTAAATGTGAAACAGCAAGTGAATAGGGAGCTGAGTGCATCTAGAAATAAGGTCACAGAGAAAAAGCCAGTTTTTTATCAGCTTGAATGCAGCAGGAAGCGCCTATAGGGAAAGGAAAGGAAAGAAAAGGAGAGGAGAGGAGAGGAAAGGGAAGGAAAGAAAGGAAAGGAAGGGAAAGGGGTCGACAATGATCTTATCCACCTCAGGTCCATCGTGCCTGCCCGGAGCCCTGAGATGGCGGGAGAACAGGAATATCGTAGCAACGCATTGTTGCTGACCGGGACAGGCCGGTGGCACGGGTCCTAGCTCTAGTGCTCTAGGTACAGAGTTTGGGAAGCTCAGCCAGGCTCAGAGAAAAGGCCCTGGGTTTGGAGTGAGCAGCTTAGGTTTCCCTCTGGCTCTGTAATGGCTGGAAGTGGGTGGGTGGGACCTCTTCTGTCCTCAACTTGGCCTTCGGCTTCCCATCTTTACAATTAGACATTCGTGTGAAGCTCTGACGGCTTGCACTGCTCGGATAGGCTCAGAAGTGGGGCATTTCAGCTTTGGGCTTGTTAGAAGGAGAAGAAAACAAAAAGAAGGTGAGAGGACGGGAAGGAGGGAGAGAGGGGCTTACCTGGCTGGGCAGGCACCTGGGGACTGAAGGCGGTGGCTGTGAGCAGCAGGCAGAGAAGTGTAGTAGAGACCTTCATGTTGGCGGGAAACAGGGAGCTTGGGCTGAGCGAGAGCTGGGAGTGCCTGGGCTGGTCTCAGCCTCTTTGCAGCACGGGAGGCTCTGCATGCCTTTTATAGGGAGCAGAGAGGGTAGGAGCTCCCAGAGGGATGTCTGCCTGGGCAGGGTCATGGTGAATTTAAGATGCAGGACGCTCCTGAATGTGCTGAGCTGGAGGTTGGCTACCCGAGTTTTCCAGGAATTTTAAGAAGGAAGCTGTGGGCTGCAGCCGGGTAGGCACTGTTTCCTTCCAGCTGCCCAGGCCACAGAGCGGAAGCAGGAGCACAGATGGGCCACCACTCGCCACGGGTGTGATCCAAGGAGCTGTTCCGTGGCCTTGCTCTCTGCACAACCAGAGAGTGAGTGTGGCGTGAGGGCTTTACACGGGTGATGTGTTCAATCCGGACCAGGTGCAACCCGTTACCCTCATGCCCATTCGTGGGTGAAAACGCTGAGGCACAGGGACCCGAAGTCACCAGCCCAGAGCCTTGTGGGAAGTGAGTGATGGTGCCAGAAGAGAAAGCTGCTCTGTTTACATACGATCACCACGGCCTCCCCCTGCTGTCTTGAGTGCAGAAGACTTTCTCCAAGCGGTTTTATGTGGAGGTCTCATATCTGAGATGAATCAAAGCCAGCTTCTGGGGACAAGGGCTTAGTGTCCCCTTCTGCCACTCAGGCCCAGGGGGCTATGGTTTGAAGCCCACTGATGTGTCCAAGCCCCTCGTTTTCTGGAAGGACCATGGGGTTTCTAGAGCTGTTGCCGGGAAGGGAATCGCAGGGTAGAGCAGAGCGGGCTCTTTGTTTCTGTGCCTGACTCCTGCTCTCCCCCTGCAAGGAACATGTAGCTGAGCTGGAGCTTGTGTGTGGGGGGGTCCCCCATGGCCTCGGTGGGAGGGGGAAAGGCCTTGGACTGCAGGAGACTGCCTGGCAAGCCACTTGGCCTGAGTGGTCCTTTCCCCACGATTCCTCCTAGCTCCCAGATTCTGCTTACATTCTACACCTGCCTGGAATCCTTTCCCCTTGGCTTCCTAGTCTAGTGGGCCTTTCCCCTCTAGCAAAACGAGTCCAGTGAGGGTAAAAGCACAGGAATAAAGAGCTAGGATTAGTTGAAAAGCTAATTTTCTAGAAAAGCTAGGATTTTCTGAAACAGAAAATCATATATACTAGAAAGGATGGATGATACTCAAAGTCAGTTCTTGGACAAGCCTACAATGGTCTCCAGAGACTGACTGTGGAAAAGGCAAAAAGCACAGGTCGCCACAGCAGAACAAAGGATGAGGGTGTCACCACAGAGCCCCTAGACGCCAGAAGGAAAATCAGACCTGTAGGCCAATAAATTTAATTTAGATGAAATGGACGGTTTCCTAAAAAAATATAACTTACCAGACTGCCAAAGAAAAATGGGGGAAAAAAAAGTAATTCTATAACTACTAAAAAATGGAATCAGTCATTGAAAGTCCTCCCATAAAACATCCTCCAGCTCCAAAGACTTTAATAGCTAGTTCCTTCAAGCATTCCAAAAACTAATAATTCCAGTCTTACACAATTTGTTCCCGAGAAAATCAAAAGAGTGTGCACTCCAAACACATGTTACGAATCTTATGTAACTTTGACACAAACACTTGGTAAGAGCGACATGAGAAAGGAAGACTTTCCCTCCAAACACACATTCCATTCTTGCCCATCCTCTTCTCTGGTCCAGGAAGCCCACCTGTGTGGATTACATCCCAGTGGCACTGTAGGTCTTTTGGGTCCGGCCTGGGCTTGGGCACTAGGGAGCCCCTCGGGGTGTGGGAGAGAGGGAAGAGTAAAGTGAGGAGCTGTTCTCTTTGCTGCCTCTCCTGGGCATCAGCTTGGATGCAAACTTCATCCAATGGCTTTCATTTCTCTCCTGGGGGGCATTGCCTGAACTTTGGTCCTTGTTTCTAGGGGCAGTCCCCCCACTGTTTCTAGCCTCAGGGTACGAAAACACCGCTTTGGTTTCTCCACACTCAGCCTGAATCTTGCTAAATGGCCTCTTTATCAGTCCCTTCACAGGTCATTCAAATTTAAGTGTAACCTCTTCCTTACTAGGACCCTGACTGGCATAAGTTTGGGCCCAGGACCAGAACCGGTTCCTGGAAATGGTCTTTCCACATGGAATTCTGGGACTGGGTTGCTCATACATTTTGGAAGCATCATAAAAGCATCTGTTGGCAGGGTGATTACTTAAATCATCACGGGTGTGGCAGACCGTGTTCTTACAAGCCCACCGGTGATTCTGCTGTGCACCAAAGTTTGAGAATCATGGAGTTCCAGCATACCCGTGGCCATCTCTGATCTCTAGCGAAGCCACCAGAGAACCTGACAAGGGATGTGTCTGCCAGCCTCCCTGGGCAGTGCAGTTAGTGGATGGCTGAGCTGCTTGAGCCTTTGGACTCCTTCCTAACATCCCAGGGAAGTCCCAGCATTAGAGCCTCGTTAGTTGCAGTCTTCCTTTTAAGCCTAGCTTCTAATCAGCCCATCTAAATGAGCGTTAACTTCGCTTGTGGGTACTTGTGCCAACACACTGAATCCCGAATTTTCAGCAAGGACGCCTAGATCGATGAATGGGACCGCCTGAGCCTTGAGTGTTATTCTCACTCGTAGCCAGTCCTACACATGCACCCTGAACTTTCCTCCAAAGTGAGTGGGTGGAGGGACATCCAAACCCTCCTGGCTATCAGGACATCTGTCTGTCCTTCCCTCTGTTCAGGACCTGGTATATCTCATAGGAGACTGTTTAGGAACCTGGGATCTGGAGTCAGTCAGGAAGGCTTCAAGTCCTATATCCACCATGGTCCTGGTGGATATATGTGACTTGGGGCGCATCACTTACCTCTCTGAGCCTCTAGGAGGAAGCTGATGATTAACTGTTACCTCGTTGTGATGTCGGAGTTGAAGGTAATGCAGGGAAAGTGCTCAGCACAGTGCCAGTAATCTCCATTTCTAACCAGGAAGGGGCCCATGCTAGGGAAACCATGCTGTCATTTAGGTTTGGATCTCGGTGGGAAGAGTGTGATCCAGGGTGGGAGAGGCAGGACAGTGCTGCTTAATGAGCAGTAGAGACAAGGTGGGTACGATTACCCCAAAGAGCCCCAGGGCTGGAGGGGTCAACAGCAGGGATCTGCCGTAGCGATTATGGGGTCCCTAAGCATGAAATGGATGGGATGCTTACAAGATGCTGCTTGACTTTAGGCAGAAAATTCTAGATTTCATGGGCAGAAACCCAATATAAGTTCTTATAGGAGAGATTCATGGCCTGTTGCCTAGTTACCAGATCCAAACCGGTGCAGAGACTTGGAATCCCCAGACCAGGAAGACCAGGAAGGGGTCGGCAATGCCAGGTTGCCAGGTGAAATACAGGATAGTTGGTTAAATTTGAGTTTCAGATAAACGATGAGTGATTTTTGTAGCATAACTTAGCCCTTGGCAATATTTTTGCTAAATCTGGAAGCTCATAGGCTTCGCTAAGCCTTCCCCAGAGGAGCTGGCCGTCATATAACCAGGACCACTCCACACTGGGGAAAGGAATCCTGAGCCCTTCTGGGATTATGTGATGAGGCCTCCAGATGGATGGTATCCTCTGCTCAGAGTGGGAGCTCGTGGAGATCGGACTCGAGTCGGTTATGTTAAGAGTGGACCTGCCGCTAGCTCTTTTCCAGCCCAATGATCTTTATACAATAGAAGTCTCCCAGAACTATAGAATCTGTGATTTTAGGATCATTTTGTTGCTGCAGCATCCTGGCCTCCAAGCATCCTACAAGCTGCCTCCAGGAGCTCTGGGAAGTCTTAGCGCCCTGCCCTCTTAGATCAGAACATCCTGGAATTGCCTTCACTACGCAATGTTGTGGTTTTCAGAAGTTTGTTTACCCACTGAGGTCTATTCTCATGGAATTACTTATTGGCAAGCCATCATCTATCATAGCTTAAAACTAAAACTGCTCAGGAAAGCAGGGCTGGGGCACCCTGGACTTACCCTTGCCCTGTCTGTCTCATTTCATTCTTTAAAGCTCTAAGGAATATTCAGATAGTACAACCTTATCACTTTACAGAACTGAGCTCCGACTGCTGGAGTGGCTGATGAGAGGGGAGTGAGCCAGCAATGACTGGCATTTTCTGCCCTCCAGGCTGGCTCTCTCCAGAGAAAGGCAAGCCTGCAGAGGAAGAGAATACCACCTTCATGGCACTGAAGGAGGGAGGTCCCTCTGCCACCCCTGGAAACAGTGCAAGACTGCTTCTTTACTCCTTCCTTCATACCACCTGCTCTCTTATCTCTGTATTCACTTAGAGTATCCCATCCACCTACAATGTTCTTCTTCCCATCTGGCCCCAACGGGAATCATTTGGGGCCTTAAATTGTGTCTGGTTGTGGGATGCCTGGGTGCCTCAGTCAGTTAAGCGTCTGCCTTCAGTTGGCTCAGGTCATGATCCCAGGGTTCTGGGATTGAGTTCTGCATTAGGCTTCCTGCTCAGTGGGGAGCTCGCTTCTCCCTCTGCCCACTATTCCCCCACTTGTGCTCACTCTCTCTCTTTCTCTCTGACAAATAACTAACTAAATAAACTCTTAAAAAAATTGTGTCTCGTTGAGGAGGTTTCTAGCCCACACAGATTTCACATTTCGGATTGCTCTGAAATGGATGGTTTAAAGAAGTTTTCTTAACAGAAAACTGAAGGACAAACCATAAAGGAACATACTGATAAATGAACCATATTAAAATCAGGAGGCTCTTTTCATGCAAAGGCATCTTTAAGGGAGTGGAAAGGAAAACCACAGGTTATGAGAAGGTATTTCAATTTGCACACCTGACTCTTCCTATTCAGAATACAGAAAATACTTCTACTAATTCATAATAAAAAGACAGAAAATCTACAAATGGACAAAGTCTAAACCTAGAAATCTAAAAAATGGACAAAAGACATGGCCTGAAACTTCATGATAGAAGATATCCGACAGACACTTGAATAGATGCTCAGCCTCCTTAGTCATGAGTAAAGTGAAAATTTAAGCCACAGCTATGTGGATTATGGGGAATTATGCTCATGCAGAATGGCTAACTTAAAAAGAATTGACAGAAAGAAGTGTTGCAATGCCAAATGTGGAAAAACTCTAGCCCTCAAACATTGATGGTGGGTGTGGAAGTAAATCGATGTGATAGGTTTGAAAAATATTTGGCAGTATTTGAAAAAGGATTTGGTGGTTGAAAATATACACACCCTATGATCTGTGTGTGTATTTCCACCAATCACCTACTGGCTATCTATCATCTACTCTCTGTCGATCTACTACCTATCGATCTATCATTTATCTATCATCTACTTGTAAATTCTTGAGTTTGTACCAGTACCTCCAATTTGAAGTTCAACATAACATGTGTTTTTTTGTGTTTTCTTTTTTCTCTAACCTTCTGACATTCTTACGTTTAGTCTATGGAAACTTCTCCAATATTAAGTGACTTGACTTCCATTATCTTCAATACATTTACTTATTTACTAAATCCCTATGTCAACATTCTCCTAATTATGAGGTTAACTTAGTCCCAGTCTTGTTGGCCCTGACGTGGGAGCCACCCTCTTGGACCCACTCTTATAAAATATGTAGTTGAGTCCATGGTCTTGCCCCAGCCCTGGTGAACACACCAACCAAATGCCTAGCTCATTTCCTGGCCCTGACCCAGTGAACTTGTCTGTTGAGATCCAATTTTGACCGAAGGGAAGGAGAACAAATATTGACTCTATGATACCATGACTTAATTAAGCAGAGCCTGAGAGAAGGACCTGTGTGCCGATAGTTCTTTTGGAAGTGATCCCAGACATCAGGACTGAGTAGGTACCATAGATGAAGAAGGAGGAGAAGACAACCCAAGTATGCATAATTCAAGTCAGCTTAGAGGGCAACGGGGACTGATTCTCCTGAGATTACCTGAGAAGCCTATGGAATGGGTCCCAGAATCAACCTCTGGGAAGAAGGGAGGCAGAAGTGTTTGGACATCTGTCTCCATCCTGCATTGGTGGAAGATTGTCACCCAAAGTGTTTCCTCTCCCACACTTCTGAACCTTGGGCAAATGTGCAGGCTGAGCCAACTCTTGTCCTGAGAAGACACCCCAAAGAGGAACCTGTGGGCGGAAAGCAAGACATGAGGAGGACACTGGCAGTGGATGCCGAGAGAGTGAAGTGAATCACGGCCTTGGTTGATCCAAGGGTGAAAGGTTGAGCCAAGGGTGAAATCAGAGGTGCGCCCAGGAGGAAGTATGCCAGCTTTCTGCTACTTCTCCGGTCTTCACCCTCAGTTGACAGGGGAATAAATGGGTTCATAGAAATGAAACACTCAGCATGAAGAAGTGGATTTTTCAAAGCACTGGTGTCCAAGTCAGGCCATGGAAAGCATCAGCAACTTAAATGAGATGACGCATGACTTAGGATAACTATGTTTAATGTTGTGAACAAAGTTTGTTGTGAGTTAAATATAATGGCACAGTCACGGAGTACAGCTGGCTGGGCAAAGCTCAGGGAAAATAAGCAGACTGTATCTTGACTGTGGCCTGGGGAGTCAGTTTAGGCTGGGTCTCCATCCTTTAGTTGGGGATTCATGGTGCAGCTCTTTCATGAAACCAGGGGTCCAGGCCTCATTAGCCGGCTTGTCCTTGAGGCTGTGGAAGAAAGATTGGAACTGCATGTGGCCCTTGTGGCCAGCTCACTCCCAGCTGCCTTATTGCTCCTGGGGCATGAGTGTGCTACCTTGGACTTCAGTGGAAAGCTTGTCTTCAGACAGGTGATATATCTGACCGGTGTTTGCCAGTAGGCTGGGCTCCTGGCTGGCACAATGATTTTAATCCAGGTCTCTTCCTTCCCCATTCTACCGTAGCCAACAGGCATGGCCAAGTTTCCAAGAGACGTAGCTCCTAGAACTGGAGAGGGCTTGTGAGGTCATCTGCCAGGTCCCCTCGCTTTCTGCCCGTGACACAGTACAGGCTTCCCTTTCGTATGGTGCATCTTAATGCCAGAGAGAGAGAGATTGACATTGACTTGACTAAGTGACACAGAGTCAGGGACAGTTCTGGGACCAGAACCCAAGGGTCATGCTTCCCGGTGCACTGAGCTAGTGGCATCTCTCCACGTGATCAACCATGCCAGGCTCTGCAGAGCTGCGTCATCGAGAAAACTATCTTCTTTCCCTCTGTGAGGGATCTGGTATTGGTGCTTTACTATGGTGGGCGTCATATTTGAAAATGGAGCCAGCTATGTTCATGTAGTACAAGGGAATCTCGACCTTAAGAGACCAGTAAGGAAAGGAGGTCCCATGCCTTCAAACAAATGCTTGCAGATTTGGGGGATTTGGGGCTGGAGATACCTTCATTCTGGGTCTTAAGGACGCCAGCCCTCTAAATAGTTGCTTTGTGAGATTGTATGAGAAGGCCTATGTCCCAGGTCAAATGCTTTCCCTCTCCAACCTTTGACATAGCACTCCGTCTTGCCCATTCAACCCAACACCATCCGCATGACCAGCCTGCTTCACCTCCTCTGCACTGTTATAGGGACGTGCCCTCAAGCTCTTCCTCCCACACTCCTCCCCATCTTTGGATTCCAGGTTATCCTTCCTCATGTGCACCTTGCATGACACTTTCTTTTTCTCTTATTTCAAAACTTTTAGTGCATCTTATTTTTTCCCAGTGTTCAGCTAGATGGGAACTCCTCCCTCTGCCCGGGCTCTTGCTTCCCCTCCTGGACCAGCTCAGAAGAACCTTGTCATTTCCCATTGCATGCCATCCTTCAAGACCAGTCCTGTTAAGGATGCTTCAGGGAAAATCCTTAAAAGAGCCCCTAGGTTGTAGACATCTAGGTTCCTCTAGTTCTAAGATAAGAGTCTGAATTTGAGGATTAATTAGATGGATAACACTTGTGGCTATAGAGAAAATTTGAGGCAAGAGGAAGACTGGACAAAGGGAGGTGTGACAAGAAAATAAATGGGCAGGTGACGTTGGGGACTGGAGCCAAAGGGCAGGAGCACCCGGATTCTTTTTTTTTTATAAAGATTTTATTTATTCATTTGACAGATAGAGATCACAAGTAGGCAGAGAGGCAGGCAGAGAGAGAGGAGGAAGCAGGCTCCCGGCAGAGCAGAGAGCCCGATTCGGGGCTCGATCCCAGGACCCTGGGATCATGACCTGAGCTGAAGGCAGAAGCTTTAACCCACTGAGCCACCCAGGTGCCCCAGCACCTGGATTCTCAGTTGCATCTGATACTCTTCTTAGAGGATGGCCCCTCGACCCCAAATTGCCAGTCATTGCTGCCATTTTCTGCCTCCCAGCTAAATGTGACCCCATGAAAAATAAGACCAAGTAGCTTAGAGTCATATATTTATTTTTCTTTGAAAATTCCATAGTCATTAAATAACATTAACTTCAACCACACTGCACAGCAGACATTTGACATACACAAGATTCACAAGAATACAGAAATGTTTCACTCTGATGATCCCCGGAAGGACCTCACAATACTATAGACACATTGGAGGGAGAACAACTACATCCTGCCATGAACTTGACTGAGCTCACAGAAAAGAAAACATGCCACAGATTCTGTGCTTTATGTTCACTAGGATTTATGGCAAATAAAGTCAAAATGTTGATAACTTAAATATCATTAAATATTGTTTGAGAAATGTGCTTTAAATTATTATACAAAATGCCTCTTGTTGTGCATTGTAATAAAATAAGATCACCCTGCCCTTGGGGAGGGTTAGGGGAAAATAAATAAGATTTTCTTCAGTCTCTGTCTCTCGGTCCAGGTGCAAAGGTTCAAGGCTTCTGGGTTGAGGACTTTTGGTCCAGGTGCTTCATGTTATCCTGGACCCACTTCAGCTGGGGGTCAGCACAGATCTCCCTGGAAGCTTTGGTCTTGAAGCTGTTGTGGGGAGAGAGGGTAGTTAGACGGAGCCCCTTGAGGTGTCTGTTGGCTCCTAAACTTGAGGAGTTCATAGGTGAGGGGGCTAGATAGGGACAGGTGGGAGGGGAAGGATGGGAGGATGGGCTCAAAAGAAAATTGCTCATGCTATCCCAGGGGAGACCCTCAGGCTGCTGGCTGAAGGAACTTGGATGATCTGACCAAGCTCCTAGAAGGGGAGCCTGGAGGGAGTATGGATATCCCTCCTGTGGGCTCAGTTTCTCCATGGGGTAAAGATCCCTTTGGATTAGATGGTATATTTATCTGACTCATTTGGGCATGAATCCTGATCTCTTTCTCTTGTACAGAACTCAGAACTTTCGGCAGAGGGGGCTAGATCATGGTTCACTTACATCACAGCTTCCTGGGGACACTGGCTGTTGGTGACCCTCGTGTAGCTCTCCAGCTTCTGCACGGGGACCTTCCTTTTGACCACACTGAAGCAGCAGGTAATCGGGATGGAAACTGATCCTGAAAAACATTTTGCGAAGAACGAGAGTTATAGGGCGTCATAAACATGCGTTCACAAGCGCAGATGAAGGAAGGAGAAGACAAAGCCAACACAGGACCGAACACTCCTACGTCCAGTGCCTTAATCCACATTCTATGGATAAAATGGTAGCCAGGAGTCCATTTTCTCTATGCAAGTACTGGGTCCTCACTGTTGACTGGGGATGAAGAAATGACACTAACCCTCTGGTGTCATTAGGAGGGTCTACTGACCCAAAACCTCTGACACCAAATAGATAAGTTCTAAGACCTTGTTTCCCAGCGTTCTGTCCCCACGGGCTCTAAAGCCAACCGGTGTCACAGGCTGAGAGGCCTCTGGGTCCTTTTCCGCCTTACGTAGTCACTGGTACATGGGCTATAATCCAAATTTTGAAGCCCCGAGCTATAGATCTTTTTTTCTTTCCCTCCACTACTGCCTGAAATGTCCTTCACATCCTCAATGAGAAATGGTCCCCACATCCCCAAACAATGTAAGGGTCATTGAGGTAGTGGTTTCGTTGAGTGTCTCTTCCACAGGCCGGTGTCAGGAAGGACCATGGGGACTAGCCTCAGTGACCCAGGCATCTGGTTCTGGCTCTGACTAACTGTACCATGACAGCTCTTCTCCTCCCCCTTGTTGGTTTCACTTTCTCCATTTCTGTAGTGTAGGCTAGGCAGCAAGCATGGGATGACTCATGCTGGGATGACAGTAACAACAGTTATAAGATAAGCCTTAGGATGAGAGGGCCTTACCTGGCTGGGCGAGCACCTGGCTGCCGAAGGCGGCGGCCGTGAGCAGCAGGCAGAGAAGAGTGGCGGAGACCTTCATGTCGGCGGGCAGCAGGGAGCTTGTGTTGTGAGCACTGGAGGTTTCTGGATTGGTCTCAGCCTCTCTGCTCCTCTAGCTCCTTGGGCCACCCTGCCTGCCTTTTATAGAGAGCAGAGGGCAGGGCCTTGACATAGGACTTGGAATGAGCTGACTAGGCACCAGCTCCTGGGGGTGATTTCCAGACAGTGGAAGAAGGAAGCTGAACAGTTCCCGTTGTTCATTTAGACTCTGTGGAGCAGAGGAGAAAAGGAGTGAGTTGTGCCTAGCAAAACATAGGAAGTGACCTCATGGGACGGAGAAGGGCTATGAGTTCTTTGGAATGGAAAATGATCCTTTGGAAAGGAAGAACGGCAGCTGAGGTCAGAGTGGAGTGAAGACAATCAAAGGCCTGGCCCTCTCTGGGGCCCAGGAGGCCTAGGATGGGGCCTTAAGTCTTTGTCTGAACGTTGTATCAGACTCAGGGCCCAGGCATCCTAAACTAGTCAGGCTCTTTTAGAACACCACACAGCCTGATGGAACCCTGGTGGAACGGTGGAATCCAGAAAAATCTTCGTCTTGATGCCTTGCAATCTTATATTATGGAGCATGAGGACTGGACAGCATGTACTGACCTTGTAGGGTGGTGGTTTCCAAATATTTTCTTTAGACGCTAAAGTTTCTTTCCAGGTGAACTCATTTGGAGAAGCCTGATAGTTCATGTAGATTTAGGTAGAATGGCTCTGTTTGAGAAAGGCCTTCAGTTCCCTTTGTTTACACACAGGGCAGGCAGGGGTGGGGAGGGAAGGGAAGGAGCTAGGCTTCAAACCACTGATCTCCTGTGCTCTCTTCCCCTCCTGTGTCTGCCATTACAGTATCCTGCAGAAATTACACTGCCCTGACGCGCCCCTGTGCTCTTCCCCCAAATCTTTTTACTTTCTCTATACGTTTGCTTCCCAGAGTGTCATGTAGCCGGAATCATACAGTATGTAGCCCTTTCAAACTGGCTGCTTTCACTTAGAAATATGCATTTAAGGTTCCTTGGTGTCTTTTCATGGTTTGGTAGCTTATTTCTTTTTATTGCTGAGTAATATTCCACTGTATGTATGTATCAGTTTGTTTATCCCTTCCTCTATTGAGGGACGTCTTGGTTGCTTCCAGTTTGGAGCAATCCTGAATAAAGCCTGCTATAAACGTTTTTGTGCAGGCTTTTGTGTGGACATAAATTTTCAACTTATTTGGGAGTGCTATGGCTAGATTGTATGGTAAGACTATGGCTAGCTTTATAAGAAGCCGTCAAAGGGTCTTTCAAAGTGCCTGTACCCTTGTGCATTCCCACCTGCAGTGAATGAGAGTTTCTGTTGTTCGACATCTTCATCAGCTTTTGCTTTTGTCAATATTTTGGATTTTAGCCACTTTACTGGGTTAGTCATATCTTAGTGTTTTAATTTGCAATTCCCTAATGACATAGGATGTTGAACATATTTTCATATGCTAATCTTCCATTTGCATATCTTCTTTGGGGAGGTGCCTTGATGAGGTCTTTTACCTATTTTTTTTTGGTTAGATTTTATTTATTTATTTGACAGACAGAGATTACAAGCAGGCAAGAGAGGCAGGCAGGGAGAGAGAGGAGGAAGCAGGCTCTCTGCGGAGCAGAGAGCCCGACGTGGGGCTCTATCCCAGGACCCTGGGATCATGACCCGAGCCGAAAGCAGAGGCTTTAACCCACTGAGCCACCCAGGTGCCCCCTTTTACCTATTTTTAAATCATGTTGTTTGTTTCCTTATTATTGAGTTTCTTATTATTGAATTTTGATTTTTTGTATATTTTGGACACAAGTGCTTTAATGGATATGTGTTTCACAAAGAGTCTCTTCCAGTGTGTGGCCTGTCCTCTCACTCTTTTAATGTTGTCTTTCACATAGTAGTTTTTCATTATAATGAAGTCCAATTTATCAATTATTAATTTCATGGATTGGGCTTTTCATGTTGTATCTATGAAGTCATCACCAAATCCAAAGTCACAGTTCTTGGAAATCAAAAAGGATCCATCAAATGAAGGGAATTAAGTGTCATATCCTCAGTCTAACCCTGATTTAGTCAATAACTAGCCAATGACTTATTCAATGTGACATGGACAAACTTTGACTCTGAGAGTCACTGTCCTCATCTATAAAGTATGGGGTTTTGACAAGTTCAGGGATGGCAAATAGTTTTCAATCATGTATTATCTTGGTAGAGTTATGGTGGATAATCAGAAAGGTTTTCTGGAAAAACCAACCAACCAACCAACCAACCAACCAACCGTGAGGCCTTAATTTGGGTTACTGAATATAACGCCATGATTAATTACTGATGTCAGCCATAGGAAGTGGTACTTTCTATGTAGCACAATTTCTATTCCTGGGTTAAATAATACTTCAGCTCTTCTGTAACTTATTTTGTCTGTGATTATATGCAAAGGATCCAATCAGAGACGAGGGTGGCTAGTATGACAGGAACTGGCAGGGCAGTGTTTTCAACTTTCAGTCCTGGGAGAGGCAGAGTAGCCTGGTAGTTAAGATCTGGATTTGGATACTAGGATCTCTAATATCTGTCAGAGAAGAATCAAGTAATCTAATTTCTTTGTAGTTTAAATTCCTCACCTACGCTTTGTTTTTCTTATGTGGAAATTGAGATTACTGAGAATTTTGAATCATCTGACACCAAAAACTTACTCAGTAGAGTTCCTATATAGTAAGTGTTCAATAAACAAGCTGTTAGCAGTAGTCAAATACGATGAATGTTGTATCTGGAACAAGCTAGGAAGGGACTCAGAGTGTGGTTCTTGGTCTCTCACACAAGTTCTCCCTAAAATTGCTTCCAAACAAAGCTATGTGTTGGGACAAGCCTCCGGGAATGCCTGTGCTATAGATGAAGAAATAAAGGAGTCTCCTGGAAACAGAAAAGAAGTGGGATTCTAGGGTCCCAGCATGAACCAGGAGAAAGGAATGTTGTGGGGCCTTGGAGGAGCTGGGGGTCAGATCCCAGGGTTGATATGGCAAAGGACACTGAGGTCTTAATTCTACAGGGAATTTAGAGATCTTAGCCGGTAAGTCATGTCGATTATGCAATTTCCCTTTCTTTTTTTTAAACCGAATTCAAGAAATCCCAACATAAATAGTTAAAACGAAACTTTAGACCATGCAAGCTCAGCAACCATTCTGTCTAGCAGCTTGGCTGTGCGGTTCAAGGAAGTGGTCATTCTGCCTCTAGTCTTTCTTTTCCCCACGGTGCTTTCCCGGTGAGCATATTCTTAAAGCAGTTTTGGAAACCCACTTACAGCTCGGTGTCTGTGAAGGGGAGCCTCTACCTGTGACTGGCAGGGGAGAACCCGGCTATGGAAAGAGATCTGAATTCTTAGGCGGTTCTCGAGGGGTGCTATGGGATGAGAGAGCATCCTGGGAATCAGAATTGCTGCCTCCCTTTTCCAGCTCTGTCCCAAGTGTCCCCAGTGGTCATAAAATTATAGGATACATTGGAAGAGACATTTGCATCGAATGTAGTCCATTTACATGGAGTCCTTACAATGAGACAAAGGATTATAAAACTGAAATGATTTGTCATGGGTCGCACAGGGGCGTGACAAACCAAGACCAGTGAGCACAGCATGTCTGGATGACAGCCATTATGCAACTCAAAGTTAGAAGTCAAGGAGCAGGCTGAGAACTGCAGAGAGGTGCCTGGAAGGCCCAGGGACCATGTAATGTCCCGGTCCCCTGGTCTGCCTGTAATATCAGGATTCTCTGGACAACTGTTAATAAGATATGTCTTAACCACTTCAATATAATGACTCAGAATCTTTGGAGATGAGGTCTAGAATCCTGTTTGTGAAATACTCAGAGTGATTTTTAGTCACAGTCAGTTCAGGAGCCATTAGGTGATAGCCCAAATGTCTCATTTACAGATGTGTAAACTGAGGCACAGGGTGGGAACATGATTTGCCCAGAGTCACTTGGACAATGTGGTAAAGAACCAATACCAGAACTCAGAGAGGCAGTCACCACACCTAATTACGCATTGAGCCCCTTTGTTTGATGCCTGATACAGGCAGGTTCTTATTCTAGCCAAGTCCCCAGGATCTCCAATGTTTTGTGTCTGTAAGTCCATTTCGCTGGGAGAAGTGACTGTGGGCCCAGCTGGAATGTCAATGATTTCAAGAAGGATGACTTGATAGGTCTTAACAACAGCAGCACGAACAGATTCTGTTGGGCTTGAGGACATGTACCCTGGTGGGATAAGCCCACCAAGCCCTTGACCTCTTCATTCCCACTCGATGCGGAAGATCTGCTTGGCACAGAGGATCTTCTGAGACTCGGTAAACTCCATGGAACTGACTAGAATTTTAGGATAAACTCCTGAACGGTGTTTGGGGAAAATGCCTGGGTTGAGGAAAAGAGGTAAGCAGGGTCATTGGACTTAATGTGAAGGCAAGACTGTGCTATTTGGGGAACGAGGACACTGTCTTAATAATACTGAGCTCTTCACTTGCTCCTGGGTCTTTGTGGGGAGCCATTGGGATGTGGATAGAAGTCTCTGGGCCTGCTCTTTGGTTTTGTGCGGGGCATTTGCTATGACCCTGGGTTTCTGGTTGGCTTGATGGAGTGGATTCTAAATACTGCCTCACCCTACTCTGTGGACCAGTGTGGTACAGTACAGCACAGCATCGTATGGGATGCCCCTTACCCAGCTTCCAGTAGCTTCTTCACTAATCACTGAGTGCCGGCTCTGGTACTGCTCCAGGCTTTCCTCACTCGGGCTGTCAGACTCTTTATCCAGGAACACCCTGGTCACCGTGGCAGGTCAGCGACCTGGAGGTTCTTAGAGCAGCTCTGCCTGGAGTGACACACGTCACTTCTGCTGACTTTTTATTGATCAAAGCGGGCCATACAGCTTGCCTGCTTTTGAGAGGGCATGGAAGTCTAATCCTACCGTTTGACACAAGAACAAGAACTGAAAATTTTAGGGGATGTCTCTCTGGTCACCACCACACACTCCATGGTATCCACCTCGGTTTATTAACTGCCAAACTTGGGAAAGAAGTGACTGTTCTGTGAGATAGTCCTGGATTGAACAACTTCTATTACTTCACAGTCAAAATAGTCCATTCTTAAAAAAAATTTTTTTTGTTGTAACCTGAGGCAGATTGGTGGGTCCCATCATCTTTAGTGCACCTCCTAACATTCTAAATTAAGCCTGATGTATTATTTTTGTCCCCCCATCACTGACTTTTATATAAATGTCAGGGAACTTACTAATGAGGACCTTACCGCATTAACCACATCAACTCTATAAAGTGGGAACTTATTACAAAGCCCTTAATGGATACAGGTGTTAACAGGCCCTTAGGGCTATATTTTGATTTTATTATTTATGAAGATCATAATTAAACTTATAAAGCCCAAGAACCACTATGTTAGTAGTCATCGAGGAATGGGAAGGAGTCACTGTGCCATAAAATGGTCCAGGTCACATACCAAATAGTCACTATTTTGTTTATAGCAGCATAAAAAAAAAAGTGGGACCATGTAGTCTACCTAATTTAAGACTATATACTATAATCAATAATGTTCTGGACCAAACAGGCTTTATGATTGTTATGTCAAAAATAACTACTGGTTTTGGGGCACCTGGGTGGTTCAGTGGGTTAAGCCACTGCCTTTGGCTCGGGTCATGATCTCAGGGTCCCGGGATCGAGCTACATCGGGCTCTTTGCTCAGCGGGGAGTCTGTTTCTCTCTCTCTCTCTGGCTGCCTCTCTGCCTCCTTGTGATCTCTCTCTGTCAAATAAATAAATAAAATATTTTTTTAAAAAATGACTGGTTTTTATCTTATTTTATTTTATTTGTTTATTTATTTATTCTTGGTCTTTATTTTTTAAAGTTAAGAATTCAGAGCATTTAAGTCCGTTAAGTCCTGAAGCAACTTCAGGTCAGTATAATACACACAACTGTATTCCACCACACGAATGTGTGAATTGTACACACGCAGACGTGAAGCATCCCCCTCAAGGCATCCGCCAACACAGGTGGGAGGCAGTGGGCGGTCCTGGCATCAGAGGAAGAACACCTGCTCACGCCTGTCAGCAGCGACAGGGCCGGCCTCCCTCCATGCTAGGGATCGCCAATGAGAGATTGTTCTAGGGATCGCCAATGAGAGATTGTTCTAGGGATCGCCAATGAGAGATTGTTCTAGGGATCGCCAATGAGAGATTGTTCTCGCAACTTACAGCTCCCAAGTGTTCCGGTTTGGTTTTGTGGGGTTTAATTCAATTGTTTTTCCCACCTTAGTCTCTGAAGTTGCTCTCAACCTCCAGAATGGCAGGGTTCTGATGAAACTGTGGTTTGCTTCCCTGGGACTCCCGCCATCCTTGGGAATATGGTGCTTCCTGCCCTGGCAAGTCTCGGGTCTGATGTTCGCGGAGCACACTTCTTTCTCTCATCTCTCATCTCCTTGCCAAGCCTTGTCTAAGAAAGACTTCTGGAATGTTTCCCAGGCCCAGACTCTGACATCTTCCCCAACTCAGAAGACGCCAAATGACTTTTCATGGTTTTCAATGGTTGCCCACTCTTTAGGGTCACATTTAGGGTGACCAGCTTGTCCTGGTCAAAACTGATCGACCAAACCAGGCCTAGAATTTCTCTTTTCTAGCACCGCAAGTCCGGTGTCCCTGGAAATCCCTCAGTGCCCTCTCAGGAGGGTCAGTTGGTCACCCTAGTGCGGGTTTTCTTTCTTTCTTTCTTTCTTTTTTTTTTTTAAGATTTATTTATTTATTTGAGAGAGAGAGAGAGAGAGAGAGAGAACACATGGGTGAGGGGCAGAGGGAAAGAATCTCAAGGAGACTCTCGGCTTAGCATAGAGTCCCATATGACTCTGGGCTTGATCCCATGACCCTGACTGAGATCATGACCTGAACCAAAGCCAAAAATCCCACCCACTCTTAACCGACTGAGCCACCCAGGCATCCCCCTCTTTGTGTTTGAAATGCTAAGATTGAAAAAATAATAATAAATATTAAGATTGAACTTGCTCCTTTTATTCCTTTCTTCCTTTCACTGTGGGTATATATACATATGTATATACATATTTATATGCATATTATATATGCATATGTATACATATTATATATAATATATACATACACATATTCACATATACCATACACCCATATATCCACTTTTCCATGCACACATATACAGACATAATGTAGTATGTCTCCTTTTCACTTAAAATTGATAATATATTCTTCCAAGTCATTAGATATCCTTCAGTTGCTTAACTTTTAAAGGCTTCATACTGGTGTTATGTATGTGTGTGTGATATATGCACAGTAAAGCATTTCATTATAGTTGGGTACATATATATATTATTTGCTCTTGCTTTTAAAATAATTTTAATTAAGATTATGATGAAAAAGCCAGTTTAAAAATCTTGACCCACATTTTTGTTTCTGTATCTGTAGAATTAATATATCACAAAGTATGAAATGCTAAAGTTTTGCATATTGCCATATCACTTTCCAGAAAGTTTTACCCTGGACAACATTTATTATTTGTAATAAGCAGAATAATGGTCACCGCCCTCCACCCCCATTCTCCACTCCTAGTCCCCGGAACCTGGGATTATCTCACCTTACTTGGCAAGGGGGTCTTTGCAGATGTGAGTCAGGGTGTGGACCTGGGAGGTGGGGAAGTACCCTGAATTTTCCAGGTGGACTAGTTCTACTCACAAGAGTCCTTAAACCTGTGAACATCCTTTTCTGCTGCTTCAGTGACAGGAAAAGGAAGAAGAGATTCATACTGAGGGGCACTTGACCCAGACTGCTGGCTTTGAAGATGGAGGAAGTGAGCTCTGCGCCAAGGATTACAGTAGCTTCTAGAAGCTGGGAACAGCCCTTATCTGACAGCCATCAGAAAACAAAGGACCTCAGTCCCATGACCCAAAGGAACTGGGTTCTGCCAATCACCCAAATGATCGGGAAAACTGGTCTTCCTCTAGAGCTTCTGGAAAGCAGCACAGCTTGATTTGGTGGGATGAGATCCATGGGTGACTTCTGACCTTTAGCCCTGTAAGATAATAATTTCATGTTGCTTAAGTCATTACCTTTGTGCTGACTTATTATGACAAGAATGGAAAAGCAATACATTATCCTTTAAAAATGTCTGATGCTTTGTTAGTTAATTATTATCAAAAGTACAAGCAAAACTAACCTACAGAGATAGGATTCAGCCTAGAGGTTCCCTTCTAGGACCAACTGGATATCAACTGGCAGGGCAGGAGGGCACCGGGAAGACTCTGGGGTTTGGACAAGTTCTACAAATGTTGACCTGGGGGTGGATATGTGGAGTGTTTGCATGTACAAAATTGACTTAACTTCATTGAACTTCATGGTAGGGACGTATGACCTCATTAAGAAAGAAGTGAAGGGAGGCCATTGTAGTACCCGCCTCTTCAAATATTTATTGCTGGTTGGTATGTTTCTGGGTGCGCTCGGTGACTCATTTTTAACCTCGTGAATTCTCTGATCGTTTCTTTATTCAGGAGTTCAATTCTTTTTCTTATTTCTTTATACAAGGCATGGTACTTCTACCTTTTTTGTATTCCAGGGGTTGAGAACACTGCATCACCTCTCAGTGACACAGCAGTCACAGAACAGGATGCATATCCCCTGACCTCAGGATTTCCTTTTCGAAGAAAACAGAACTTGAGGCCTTCAGGATGGCAGTTTTTTTTTATGCTTCTGGGACTGTCCCCGCGGATTGCATCACACAGCACTGACCCACACAGAAGGCACAAGGCCACTGCTCCGCTGGCTGAAAAGTCCCAGCTGTATTCAGTCTCCAAAGACCTGGTTTGGTACAAAAGCCAAGAATGAGAGACAGCCGCGGAAGTCCATTATGAGGATGACAAGGGAGTTTGTGGAAATGCAAGCCTAATCCTGGCCTGTCTCCCAAGGAGCTATGTGACCAGATTAGATGCGGTGAGGTCCACCCTTCTTCACCTAAACAATGTGAGGATGAAAAGACCAGGGAGGGTCAGTGGTCTCAGTGCAAGTGTCAACCCGAGAGTGTGGTTGGAAATGCAGTGAGGCCTCCCCTTGCTCTGTGAGAATAGCGATGTGAGTTTTTACGGAAGTCCTCCCTGGCCACAGGGTTAGGGATGACCCCAGCTTGGGAACATGTGGGTCCATTTCTAGTCCAGGAGATAACGACGCCCCCCTCTATTTTATTCTTCCGTGATTATCTTCTTTCAGTGGGCCCAGTCTGAGACTCGGACATCCAGGAATCAGCTGGAAAGAGTTCCTTGCTGCTTGGCTCCAGGACTGGCAGGATGGTGGTCACAGTAATGAACTCTGGAACCAGGCCGCCAGGTTTTGGTTGTTTATTTCTACCTCTGTGTCTCAGTTTCCTTATCAGTGAAATGAGTGTGAGTGAAACAAGTTGACCCAGGGAAAGGGCATCGAATAGTGGGTTGTTGCCATATGGTAGGTATTTAATAATTTAGCTGTTATGCATGTTCATAACAAGTGGGTGCAGTGATCAGAGGAGGGGCCCCTGGTGTGGGCTACCAGACCGAAGTGTTCCCTTGGCTGTTTTCATGTTTCCCAAGGAGGATAGGGGACAGAGGTGGACCCCCAGCAAGACCTGTGCTGTCCATGAGGGAATAACAAGTCTCCTGGATATAGGGAAGAGTGGGGGCCCTGGGTCCCCGAATAAACCAGAAGCACCAAATGCTTTGGACTGGGAGACAGATCCCCAGGGAGAAGAGACAACGGGAGGCACCACGGCCATATTCCGCAGGGAGATCAAAGGCTGCAGCCAGCAAATTCCCTCGATTTCACAATTTTCCTTCTTTGGTTTTGGTTTTAAATTGGATTTGGGAAATCTTAGTGTGAAAAGCTAAAACGAAACTCAGGATTGTCCAAGTTTCTGCTGCTGCTCTGTCTGACCTCTGAGGTGGTCACCCTGCCCCCTCGCTCTCTGTCCTCTTACTTTGTAGTTAGCTGAAGCCAGCACAATGGCATGCTTTCCTCTAGGAGCTGGACAATGAGACTGCAGTCTTGACAATAGGTCAGTCGTGGGCAGGGATAGATAGAGCGTAGGAAAGGAGTCTTCTGCAGTGGAAACTCACCTCCACCTTTGTAAATTCCTCCCAGGGAATGTCAAGGTCAAGGTCAGGTGGAGGAATATCCAGGAATTAAAGGTCCTGGCTACCTTTTATAGCTTTCCCCCAGATTTATCCAGAGATCACAACATCAGAGCAACAATGGGAAGAGACTTAAAAGAAAAAGGTGATGTGCTTCTTGGCAGGTTACAAAGCTAGTGCGTGATGAGTCAGGAGTGGCGATGACCAGTGGTGAATGGGTGAGTCAGACAGGTCGTTGCAAAGACTACCGTGCAATTTCAGCACAGAGCAGGCAGGACTGAAAGGTGAGAGCATGAAGGCATCTCAGGGAGCCTCCAGTGCCTGCTCCTAGACCAGCCTGTGCCGTAGCTCTCCAGGGAAACAATGAGAAAACCTGAACGAGGCACATTTCCAAAAGACCAATGTCCTGACCCAGTATCTCAGAATAAGACCAGGTGCAAGTGAATTCTATCTGTGCTCATGCACGTGGAGCCTACCTCACCCCTCCCCACCCTTACAGTGCCCTCCCTTCTGCCCCTGGCCAGGATGATTTCTGAGTATCAGTACACGTGGTGACGTCTTAGCCATTTGTACTCCAAACCACTGTGTGCTTCTATACTTTGCTGGAGCTTCCAGTCTCTTCCTGATGAGGTCCTGTGGCAGCAGCCACATAGAGCCATGGGACTCGGCAGGAGGATGAAAGAAGTTAATCTGGTTGCTGAGTGCTCCCAGGACTTTGGATGTCTTTGGCGGGGGCTTTGATAAAAACTCTGCCAGGGCTGGCGATGGCTGAATTAGGAATGGGTTCACGGTAACCTAGGCCCCGAGTGTAAATTTGAAACACTTTTCTTTCCCTCTCTTCCCCAGCCAATGCATGTGACAATGTTTTGCCCAGAGACATAGATTTTAGAGCTGGGGCAGGGGAATTGTGAGGTCACGTGCTGGATTCCCTCACTCCCTGCCTGTGACACAGCATCATCGTCCATTTAATGGACAGGAAAACTGAGCCCCAGAAGGGGACCTTAACAGGCTTCAGTGCATGGGGGAGTCTGGACTGCTTCTGTAATCAGCACCGATGTCTCCTGCTGCCCAGGCTGGGACTTTCCCAGTGCCCCAGGCTGCTAAGTGTGCCATTACCCATGGCAACCACCTTTCCCCAAGACTGGCAGGCATGAATCTGGCTAGTTGGTCTTGACCTTTGGGGAGGGGGCTGGTTTCCATACAAGTCAGTCCCGTTTTGGAAAGAGGAGCTGGCAAAGTTCATGTACAGGTTGGAATCTTAGGGGGACCCCCAAGAAGGGCAGACGCTGTCCCTAAAATGTCCCTGAACCTCTGTAGTTGGGGTTTTCTGAATAGTGATGGAAGAGTATGTTCCTCACGGCCACTTTATGATAGTGGGGGGCTGGATACCTGAGTCCCTAGCCTTCCCTCTCTGTCCCCTACTGAGTATCTTCAGTAAGTCTTAGCGTTTTCCATCCTTCCTGAAACTGTCTCCTCTCTTCTACCCTCCCCACTACTTCTTGCCTGAATCATGACCGAGACCCACATTTGGACCCTCCCTTCCATACCCCCTCCTGCCCACTGCCGCCCCCGCATTCTCTTGCTCAGACACACTTCTGATAAGGGCATTTCCCTTCCCTGTGGGTCAGGCACCTTCAGTGTCTTCTTCTCGCCTGCGGAACTGCACCCAAACTGTCCATCTTGATTTTCCTCTAAGATCCTCTAAAATAAGACTCCAGGCTTGCATCCTAGACTTTCTAGAGCTTTCTCCAATCCTGGACCAAATCCCAGCCAAGTTCTGTTTCTCCCCTCCTCTTCTCGTTGGCCATCCTGAGCCAATGCTGAAGTACATTCTCCTCTCCTCTCATGCCTCCTTCAGACAGATCCTCTTATGCCTTTTTCAGTGAAAAGTCTCACTTGTCCATTAAATATATCGTCCCCTAGCCTTCCTCTGAGACCTCAGTTCACAGAGGATCAGCATTTCTCTGGGGCTGAAGATAGATGGGTGGGACAACTAGAGGTAAGAAGAACATTCCTGAGGCTATTGTGGGCAGTCGAATGGGAGACTTTGGCTGGCAGGTGGGAGAAGTGGCAGGCAGCTGAGGCAAGGGATGGGTGCGAGCTGGCGCTAGGTGTTAGACCAGCCCTGCCTCTCTTGCACCCGTGGGGAGACTGGCCACAACAAAAGGCCACTCATCACAGCATGGTCCCCATTTCCTAAACCCATGAAGGTGTCTGGGTTTATCTGAACCTCTCTGCTCCTCTGGGGGCTCTGCCCAATTTTTATAGAGTTGCGATCCATTATTTTATAAGGAAGTAGAGAGTTAGGGGGAGGCAGGGGAAGCCTTTCCCTTGGCAGGGTCACTGTCATGCAATGATGAAATGAGATCTGAAATTGCAGAGTAGACACTGGGCCCCAGGATGGCCTCCAGCATGTAAGAAAGGCAAGCAGTGGGCTGGGACTAAGACACAATTTTTCCACCCAATGCTGGGCAGGGATGGATGATGAAAAAGGGAGTGTAGTCAACCCCAATCTAAGACTGGGAGATGTTTGGTGTTGGCTCATCTTCAGGGTTCCAGTTCCTCTTCACTGAAAAGCCTGTGCTCCAGAAAAGAGGAAGAAGGGAAAGTGGTCACAAGAGAGGGGAGCTGCTCCTGCCAGGGGCTCAGCGAAGCAGAGGTGTGAGACAAACCTGGCCGACTTTGCTAGAACCCAGGACAGTAACAACTTAGAACTTAGGCTTGATGAAGGATCTCTGGAATCCTAGTTATAAGGGTCTTGGATCTCAGCCTCAGAGGCTATCAACCTGGGTGGCAGATAAAGATTTCAGAGTGCTGTGGTTTTCCAAGTTCCTTGTAGTTGACAAAGCATTTCCCCAAGTGAGACTGCAGGGGGAATCCCAAGCTGCCATCCAGGGCAAATGGAGCAGTCTGCAAGATGCTGAAGTTGGAGGCCCCTGTCCCTTGGAGACCCCTGCCCCTCACAGCCAGAGCTCCAGCGAACAGCCAGGCATGAGAAGCACTGATCCAGTTAAACTCCTCTTCCCCTGCACACGCATCAAGACAGGGTTTAGGAGGCCATAGTCAAGGACCCTTGTGCAGACAGGCCTTCGAGGTGCTTTCTAGGTGCCGAAAATAAGTTACCTTTAGTGGAGGGTTGCTGTAGACTCAGGAAATCATGTGCTCCCGGGGAATGGACCACTGAAGCAAACACTGGCTTGGACGCATTTTTAGGGACATTTGTCCAGATGCCCCCACATTCTGTGCTCAGCCCTGCTTTTGACTAGGGTCCCTCTGCCCCAGCAGACAGTCTTTGTTGAAGATCTATGAAAGATACATGGATGTGGGAATGACACAGGGGCTCTGCCCAGGGGGACTGGACACCTCTTGTGGATGTCACATCAATAGGTCAAGGGCTTTGGTCTTCAAATTAGGCATCAACTTCCCTCTGGGAGCATCCTCGAGGTAAAGGCCCAGAACACTCCTGTCCTGGGACCAGAGGAAATGCCTACGTGTTTACTAGATGAAAGCCTGTGCTCATCAACCATGGGATGTAGGAAAGGATGTGGAGTAAGGAGCTAGAGCTCAGTTTCCCCTTCTGGAAATGGGGTTAACAAGTTGGGATGGTTAAAGGGATTGATGCCTGATATGTGTTCTGAAGAGCGACTTCTGTCATCCCCGATTCCCCGCGCCTGCACCGACCGTCCACTAGAGGGAGCCAATCCTCCGCTCGGAGGAGAAGCGGGGGTGGGCGTGGGGAGGGGTTGTGGGTCCCCCCCACCACCCCCGTCCGAAAGTGAATCTCAGCGGACTCCCCGCTGAGTGTGGAGCCTGAGGCGGGGCTCCATTCCAGGACCCTGAGATCATGACCTGTGTCGAAATCAAGAGTCCGGCCCTTAACCCACTGAGCCACCCAGGGGCCCCAAGGAAGTTCCTGATAAGTTTATCAGTCATGACTTTTAGGGACCTCAGAAGAAGTTGCTGGGAAGGGGCTCAAAGTGTAGTGTAAGACAATGGAATTCTCGTATTCCTCCCCAAACCCGACTCAGGGTTTCAAATCAGACGTGTTGCCGTGGGCGCGGTTTTCTAGGAATACCTGTGTTTTGGAAAAAGAACCAGGAGGAATGCCAGGTCGGAGGGGGGGGGGGCGTGTGTCCTAGAGGAGTCTGGGGACGGAGTGATGCCCGGCATCACAGCTGGGTGTGTACTCAGTGACGCCAGCCAGGCGGGCTGTTGTTTTCATTTTGCGCATCCACCCCCAGACTTGAGCTCTCTGCTGTCCGGGGAGCTTCTGCATGAAATGTTAACCCCATGTCTCCGACCATCTGGGGTCGGCAGCTGTTCTGCCTGGTTCAGCTGCTTTCTGCAAGGAGGCGATGTCTGGCTTCCTTCTGTGTTCTCTCTCGGTGACCTCCCAGCCAGCACTCACCTAAGGCAGATGTCATTCGCATTGCTGCTGGTGGGTGGACAGCTGGAAGTCTGTGATCGGGAGTGACTCTGGTGGGAGATGAGTCCTCTGTCCCCTTTGGAAACAGAGCCCCTGGCTCCCTACCTGGTACCTAAGGAGGAAGAATGATTAGGTGGATTGTGTCCCCCTGGGAATCCAGGCTCCCACCTTTGTTTTAGGGCTCAACTCCAATTTCCCCTGAGACCACACAACTAGAGGAACTGAGTAGGACCTCAGAACAAGCTGTCTTCCACCCTCTCCTTTTCAGATGGAAAAACCAAGGCCCAAGGACAGAAGCAAAATCCTTCAGGCCACGCAGAGTAGGAGAGGCCTCGGGTCCCAGAGCCCCTGTCATCTGCGGTATGTGTTCTCCCCATCCCAGGGCCTCTGTTCTCCCTCTACAGAAGAGAACCAGTGGGCATTTGCTCTCAGCCTTTCCTGAAGTTGCTTGGAACTCCTTGGAAGGAACATTCTACAAACTCATTTTCCTGCAGAATTCAGCCTGCAGCTGCCTTGCAGTAAATAATAAAAAATGGTGGCTGTTTCTGGTACGTCTGTGCTCCGTGCCAAGGACTCGGGAGTGTGTGCGTGTTCTCTGATTTAATCCTCCAGATCAACCTCTGAGATGAGGGCTCTGACTCCGCTCATTAGAAGGATAAAAGAATGAGGCTTAGAGAAGCTAAATGCTTTCGTCATGTGAGACGGAGCTCCATGAAAGTGAGAGCTGCCTCTTTGTGCAGACATAACTTTGAACTACGCTGAACACACACCCACATGCCTTTGTCACAGTGCTGTCTCACCAGTATCTCAAATGATACTGGTGGGCACGTCAGTCTCTTCTTTCCCAGCAAAATTAAGCCAGTCTGGGGCAAACCAGAGCTAAAGCAGGTCCAGGGAGTACAATAGCGGTTCAAAGTCTCCCCAGCCCCAACCCTAGAACGTGGAACTAGAGCCTTTGGGGGAAGATATATGCCCTCGATCAACTCATTAGTACTGTATATGCCCAATAGCTAAAAATCACAGATCCAGGTATCAATAGGAATGACCCTACTTACTATCACTCCCAAAGACTCACTTGGGGGACATTGTGTTTCCTTTCCCTGCAGTTGAGAGCTCTGTGGGTTCAGAAGTCCTGGTTCCCTAAAGAAAAAACAGGCTTTCCAGCAGGAATCTCATTAAACTTCAAGCTGTGGCTATACCCTGTCTCATTCGACTTGCTGGCTAAGAGACCCACAGGCAAGGAGAGGAAGGAGTGACCATCGTGGTGGGGCAATTACCCCAGGCCAGCAAGAGGAGGCAGAGCTGGATTTACCCGATGGGGGCAGGGGAAACCTGCTTGGCTCCCACGTGATCCACTTGGCCGAATACCTGTTGTTACACCTTCATCCAATTTTGATGGACAGGTGATAGCCTGAGAAGAACAGAGGACGAGGGACTGAACTCCTCAGGAAGGAGGGTCTGAGTCAGCCTGAAGTCACACCACCTGGACCAGGAGAGGTATTGGCTGAGGTGGAGGGAAATCTAGAAGGAGTGATCGAGGAAGGAGTCGGAAGTGTCTACGATTCTGATCTTAGTTTCAGTGTGTATGTGTGTGTGAGTTCCAAGCGGTTCTCTGACACGTGCTGGGTGTTCTACAATTCAACTCACTTCTGACACGATCTGCCTGGAGATAGCATCGGACCTCACGGGGCAAGGACTCCTTCCTATGAGACTGCCCACACCTGCGGCAAGAGAGGTTTGTCACCTGTGCTTCTGAGGGACAGGCTGTAGCGTGGAGGTTCCCACCACCCGCCTCCTCGGGTTTGATTAATGTGCTAGAGTGGCTCATGGAATTAAGAGAAACATTTTTACTTATGGGATTACTGGTTTATTGTAAAAGGATTTCGCTCAGGAAGAGCCAGATGGAAGAGAGCCATAGGGCAGGGTGTGGGGAAAGGGCATGGGGCTCCATACTGTCTTGAAGGGCACCACTCTCCCCAAATCTCCACAGACTCAACAACCAGAAGCTGGCTGAACCCTGACCTCCTGAGGTTTTATGGAGGCTTCATTACATAGCCGTGATGGATGAAGCCACTGGCCGTTGGTGATGCCTCCATCAGTCTCCAGAGTCCCTCTCCCCTCCTTGGAGATTGGGGGTCTGGGACTGAAAGTTTCCAACCCTCTAATCACATGGTTGGCTCCTCTAGCAACAGACTCATTCTTGGGTGGTTTCCAAAAGTCATCGTATTAACATAACACAAGACGTCTTTAACACTCTCATTACAGGGAACTGAGGGTTTTAGGAGGTCTGTGCCAAAAATAAGGTTGAAGCTCAAATATATATGTCTTATTATAAATCATAATATCTCAGTATTATTTACAGCCTCAAGACCAGCTGCGGCAGTGAGGAGGGGGCCTCGTTCACCCTACTAGCCCTCCTCTTACAAGTTTCGTGAGAAGAAGAGTCCCATCAGATTCCCAGAGGAGTTTTCTAGGACCTATTGTATAATCGAGTGGGTGTGCATGCAGCACAAGGGCTGGGGCATGGTGGATTCCCTGGTGGGCAGCCAGATTCTCCCACCCAGGACTGTTGCACTCCTTCCCCAGCTACTGAGCGCGTGCGTGGGCAGCCAAATGCTCTGAACTGTTCGAACTGCCCTTGGCTGATGAGGGCTGTATTGCCTGGAGTCATGACCTTTTCCAGGAGCAGCTAGCCCCCAGTGACAGACTGATACGGGGTATGAAAGCTGGGTCTTCCTGCCCAGTTCTAAAGCTTCCTGTGGGACTGGCCAAGTTCTGCATTGTGACTTCTACAACACACATTCTCTCTGTTGGGTCTTGCCTCTTTACCCTCCAGTAGTCTCTGCATGACAATTGCCATCAAAGGGTCTGCTCCCCAGAGAAACCATTTGATGATATCTCTGGTTCTGGGTTGGGCATCTGTGTGCCATCAGAAGACTTTAAGACCCCCCACCCCCACTCCGCCAATACTTCATGCCCACAATTCCGTGCTCCAAGGGGCAGGGAGTTAGGTTTAGGATTCCTTGAAAGAATAGATAAAGGGTTTGGCATCAGGGATGTGAGCAAATTCTATTTAGTCTTTCGCAAATGGAAGGTACTTTTCTTCCCATCTGCTCTCTGGTCTTGATCCCCTCTTCAAGACTTGCCTGGCCCCGGCAGATCTGCTGACCCAGTGAGCTGTCGTGTGGTCTCCCTGCTGGTAGTCTGTTGGTGTCTGCCTCCTGACTCTGGGAGGTGATACCCTGATCGGCGTTCAGAGCTGAAGTCCGCTAGGTAGCAGGAGAGGTTGGGAGGCTTGCTGCCCCTGAAAGGAACTCCAGTGATTTCTCTGAATGGGTGCCATTCCCTAGAACCAGAACTTCTCTGCTGGTTCCTGGCATCTGTACTTCTACCTGAGGCTCTCAAAGAGAATCTTCTGAGAAAGGCTCCGTCAGAAAGAGGGTGGGCATGTCAGGAACCTTGACCTGCCTGACTTGGGAGCGTGCATACAGAACCTTTGCCTAGCCTTCCCTGCTCCAGTGGGTGGAGATAGTCATGTGTTCCAAGAAAAGCGCTCTCAGAGCAGATTTTGTGAGGTCCTCTGTCAGAGTTCTTAGTTCCCTCCCTGAAACTCAGTTATTTTCAAATGATGGAGGGGGTTAGTCGAGGCCCAGGGTAACAGTGAGAGACACAGGCTCTAGGGATAAAATGGAATTCACCTGTCCGCCTGGTCAGTGTTCTTCCTAGTGCCCCATGCCGACATTTACATCACCTCGTGTCACAGCCACTACACATAGTGATCCAAGGTTGGCTTTGGTGCAAGTGGTGGCCCTTGGTGCTATGGAAAGCAGTGAGCCTGCTGGATGGAACGCGGAGGTGGGGGTCATCGGGCCTCCAGACTGGCAGCCTCAGACCATATGAGGTTACACCAATAGGGCACTTGTGACCCTTTCCTGCTAGGATGACCAGATGCTTTGGGAAGGTGTTAATTTACATATGTTGTCCCAGCATAATTATTAATTAATCTTAATTAATTAATAATTTATTATATAATATACATTATATATTCTATAAAATTAATTATAATTTTATTATAAAGATTAATTAATTTTATTCTCAAAACTGTCTTAATTGGGGGTGATTAAAATGACATGTTGATATGACATGTTCATCTTACTTATTACTATAGGAGTGGAGCACAAACTCCTCACCTTCCTAGACTGATTGACCTCAGCCTTCCTTCCCAGATTCCCCCGCGGCCGCACCTTGACCCTGACCCTAACACCTTCCCAATGTGCTTCCACCCAATTTGATGAACACATCACATTATAGGCCTTTGCTCAAGCTGTACCTGTGTCCTTTCTACCAAACCAGAAATACCTTTTAAAAAACCCCTGCACTGGTCCACCCATCAAAACCTGGCTGAAGTCCCAGGAGGCAGCCTCTCTCAGTGCCTGTAAAGCCTTAGTCCCTATAAACTTCTCGTCAAGGGCCATCTAGGCTTCCTCTGATTTCCCAATGTTTGTATTGTCTGCGTATTTGCGGCTGGAGAGCAATCGGGGCGGAAGGTTAGGCGTAGGGAGGACAGACACCACAGGTTGTAGCAATAGGCTGGTAGAGAGGCTTGGGGCAAGTGTGAGGTTGACCAAGAAAGGCTTTGTGATGAGAGTCCTTCTGAGTTAAGTGGCTCAAGTACTTGGGGTCTGGGAAACCGCTCTTGGGGGCCACAATCAGAAGGATGGAAAAGGTGTGTCTGCTCCTCTCAGATTTACCTTGAATCTCATTGAAGACCAGTTGGGCCAAAGGCCATTTGTCAGGAACACAGTCCCTTCTGCTCACCCCACAACCATACCACTCACCCCTCCTTCCATCTTTCTCCCCCCACCAGCTCAATGTGGATTCCCCACAAACATTACAAGTGTGAACCGTGATGAAAAATATCTATTCTTATATATTCTTAAAATAACATTTACTTTCATTTAATTTTATGAATCATATCCTTGGTTTATAAGAGCAGTGTTTTCTTAAAAAAACAAAACGTCTTCATGGGAATGATCCTTGCCAGGACTTCTACAAGATTCTAGGGAGGTAGGGAGATGAGGAGTCACGTTACTCATACTTTGCGAGGGTTGAGTTGGGGCCCACAGAGCAGAAGGGACCTGACCCAAGCTTTATATTTTAAAAATGACTGATACTCGTGGCAAAGAAGTTTTAAGATGTAAGTAACTTAAATGCAGTGTGTTTTATTAAGATGATTAAAGAAAAGCTTTTCCTCTTGGAATGATGATGAGATGATCTCAGAATGAATCTTAGGAAGACCAGGGAAAATAAGTCAATCATTTCTCAGGCTCTGGTTTGGTTTCAAGAAGGTAAATGTTTATGACTTTGATTGGGGTCTTGGGCTGAGTACCTCATGGCATCCTAGAAACACTTCTCCCTGGGGCCATTTCCCTTGGCCTGTTTGGTGGGAGAGAGGGGAAACAATGAGACAGATCCTCTTCAAAAGTTGTGTTCATCTAACTCTAAAAATTCCAGGACCAGGGGCAAATGGGTTGCCATGGGAGAGGAGGAAGGGGACGGAGGAAGGAGGGGAAACTGGGGGTTAGCTGTCCCTCCTGATGGCCCAGTAAAACCACCCTTGCTCATGACTCAAAGAAACTAGCATAAACTGAACAAGTCTCCAGGCAGGGAACTAGGAGTGAAGATTTCCTGTTGTGGAAATTCATGGATTGGATTACAGATGTCGAACTCTCAGAGTCCATGGCCCCAAGTAACTTTGACACAATCCTTGTACTTCTGCCCCTGGGAAATGAATTTGGGGATTGGGAGAGGGTGAGTTTTTTTCAACTTATATCACAGTTTTCTGCTGCTGGTGATTCTTCTGTAGTTCTGTATGACTGAAAGACTTCCTATTGGCCACATTAAAGCAGCAGATTGTTGGGCTAGAAACTGAATTTGGGGGATAACTAAATAGAAAGGATGAGCCATTAATGATATGTAGATACTTAAAAGCATGACTTTGTAAGAAAGGAAGGATTGTTTCAGAGACGGTAAGGAAATGTAAGAGGTGCAGGTAGACTCCATCTGCTCTGAGGTCCTGTGTCTCTGCCTTCAATTCAGTGTCCCCAGCTGGGACCTATCCCCACCAGCAAGGGTATGGGAAGATCTTGGTCAATGAAATAAGCTCTATTTCTGTCACTATGAGGACCTTTGTGGCTGTGTGATAGTCCCAGTACTGTTCACCAAATAGTCTTCATTCGCTGCTTTCTGGATAGTTGGTAGACTTTCATTTCGTGGTTGCTTTTGGTTGATTGGGACCATTAACTAGTTTTGACCAGTAAGTGAGGAGATAAAGTAGCAAGCATCATTTCTGAGCCAGAGTTTGAAATTGCCCATGCAAAAATCCCAAGAACATTCTTTTCTTTTATCACAATAAGCAGTGATATTCCCAAAAACAGCTGCTCCTCAATCAAGAATCCCAAGTCTTGGGGCTCCTGGGTGGCTCAGTGCTGCCTTTAGCTCAGGTCATGATCTCAAGGTCCTAGGATAGAGCCCCATTATTGAGCCCTGCACCAGGCTCTCTGCTCAGTGGTGAGCCTGCTTTACCCCCCTCCCCCTGCCTGCCTCTCTGCCTACTTGTGATCTCTGTCTGTCAAATAACTAAAAATCTAAAAAAAAAAAAAAGAATCCCGAGTCTATGAGGTTAAAGCTCTGGCCCATACATGATAGATTTTTGGTACAGTGATATTTGGTACTAATGTTTGTTGTTCTAAGCCACTGGTAATTTAGGATTGTTTGCTACCACAACACACATTATCTCACTAGGATTGACATGTGTAATTAGCCTAAGTCATCAGAGGATGGAGAAATGAGTCATGATACAAATACCCAGGCCACATTCCTGAGCAGAGTCAAACATGTCACCCTGAGATTCTACCGAGACCTCATTCCCCTCCTCTCACCGCTGCTCATGACGGTTTCCAGAAATGCCTGGGTTGCACTTGTGGGAGACGCGAGGTCTCCAGGTTTTTGGCTGATGTCGTTGAGCAATTATGTTTCCTTGGTAGATATAATTTCACAACTGCTGGGTGATTAGAGGGCCTTATCAGCAAGCGACTTTCCATTTTTGTGTTTTCCTTCCGGGACTTTGGATTTAACATGGACCGCAGACACCTAGATAGGAATAAACAAACTGAATCTTAGATGTCCAAGTTCAGTAGCTGCCCCATCCAGCTGCCTGGATGTCTCCAGTAGTGGGGGTGGCTTCTTACTCAGAAGTGACCTAGGCTGGATCCACTACTTTCTCTGGTCTGGTGTCTGAAATATGTGGGGTGTTGGCGGGGAATGACTGAGTGATGGGAAGGAAATGAGTTCCTCATTGTGAAGACAGAATCTTAGCTTTCTGAGTGTTTTCCAAAGAAGGATGAATGATCAGTGGAAAAGGATCCCAGGAATCAGGCCTTTTTTTTTGGCAGCTGTGTTCTAGACTTCCTCTAATAATGTGAAGTTATACACAGAATTGAAAGAGATATTGATTTTAACTTTTTTCTAACCCTACCTGATTTTTTAAGGTTTTTATTTATTTTTAGAGAGAGAAGGAGTAGAGGGAGGAGCACGGGGAGAGGGAGAGAATCTCAAACACACTGAGTGTGGGCTGAGTGTGGAGCCCAATATGGGGCTTGATCCTAGGATCCTGAGATCCCAGCCTGAGTAGAAATCAAGAGTAGGGCACTCAACCAACTGAGCCACCCAGGTGCCACTTAGCCCTATGCTAAAAAAAAAAAAAAAAAAAGAAAGAAATAGAGAGACCCGGGGACCAGCAACATAATCCCTAAGGCAACTTTTAGGCTGAGCCCGATTCTAGAACCTCTGTCTTGTGACTCCCCATGTTGTGAAACTTTTACCACATCGTAGCCCCTGGACCCCCTTTTCCCTTGTGCAAAACGGAACCAAGTATGGTGCGCTACCTCTCTCTCTCTCAAGGGTCACTGAGACTACATCTGCAGTTTCTTATTACTTTGGGAGGAAGATTACCCCAAATATATGTTAGCATAAAAATTCTAACCATGTGTCTGAACAGATATTTCTGCAAAGAAGACATCCAGATGGCCAACAGACACATGAAAAAGTGCTCCACATCACTCGGCATCAGGGAAATACAAATTAAAACCACAGTGAGAGACCACTTTATACTAGTCCGAATGGCTAAAATTAATGAGTCAGGAAATGACAGATTTTGGAGAGGATGCGGAGAAAGAGGAACCCTCCTACACTATTGGTGAGAATGCAAGCTTGTGCAGCCACTCTGGAAAACAGTATGGAGGTTCCTCAAAAAGTTGAAACTAGAGCTCCCCTATGACCCAGCAATTGCACTACTGGGTATTTACCCTAAAGATACAAATGTAGTGATCCGAAGGGGCACATGCACCCCATTATAGCAGCAATGTCCACGATACACAAACTATGGAAAGAACATAGATGTCCATTGACAGATGAATGGATAAAGAAGATGTAGTGTATATATATACAATGGAATACTATGCAGCCATCAACTCCCCCCACCGAAATCTTGCCATTTGCAATGACATGGATGGAACTAGAGGGTATTATGCTGAGCGAAATAAGTCAATCAGAGAAAGACAATTATCATATGCTCTCACTGATGTGAGGAATTTGAGAAACAAGGCAGAGGATCATAGGGGAAGAGTGGGAAAAATAAAACAAGACGAAACCAGAGAGGGAGACAAGACATAAGAGACTCAATCTCAGGAAACAAACTGAGGGTTGTTGGAAGGGAGGGTTAGGAGTGTTGGGGTGACTGGGTGATGGACACTGGGGAGGGTATGTGCTATGGTGAACTGTGAATTGTGTAAGACTGATGATTCACAGACCTGTATTCCTGAAACAATTAGTACATTATATGTTAATAAAAAAATTCTAACCATGTGTCTAACAATTAGCAAGTTCTCAGTAACGATGCCAACTTACTCAACATACACAAGCAGTACATTGCTTCATTTCCTGTGGGTTAATTTATTTAAATACTCCAACAAACCTACAAAGTAGGAATCCTAATTAGGTTCATTTTAAAGATGAGACAACAAAGGCTTAGGGAAGGTAAGCAGCTTCCTCTTTCATGAAGTCATTTATAAAAGTGAAGCCTGCTTTTCAGAGCTGCCCTGAGAAAAACCAAAGCTCTCTTTTTAAAAATTTTCTTACTGCTTATCACATTATCTTGTATAATCCTCTTGGGGCAACCAACTTGAGTCCTTTGCACGACAATGAAAATGGGGACAGGATGGTGAAAGTATTTCCGGGCATCAGTTGGTCACAGCAACGCCAGCCTATGCTTCCACGACAAGCACGGAAATCTCAGCATCTCACTGCAAAAGGTGTTTCTTTGTTGTTCATTTCACTGCCTGATATTGGTCAGGCAGCTTGCCCAAGGCACTCTTCAGAGCAGTAACTCAGCAATCCAGCTGCTTGTAAATGATAGCCAGCATCTGGGACATGGAAGCTCATGTTCCAGATGCTGTCTATGATTTACAAGCAGCTGGATTGCCCCATGTTCACTGAGGCAAGGGAGAGAAGGTTGATAGATTGTACAGGGGGCTTTAAAGAGCCAGGCATGGAAGCAATTTCTACCACCTGTGTCTCCCATCCTGTGGTCCTAAGTCATCCTATGGCTCCAACTGCAAGGAAGGCTGAGAAATGAAGAGGAACACATGAAGACTTGGTAAGAACTAGTAGTTTCTGTGCAGTCTGTCCTTTGCTCACTGCTTCTCAACATAGCTTAATGCAATCAACCAATCCCCGAGAGAGGCCAGCCCAAAGTCCTATAAAGTCATTGCACCAAAATAAATGCCCAGGATCTCTGGATGGCAAGTGGTCCTCTCTGTCAGGTGAGGGCATGGATCTACTTTGTTCAGTGACCTCTGAATTAAAGACCAGTTATTTGCCCCTGACATAATATATCAAGTTTGAGGAGGACAGGCGCTTGCAACCAACACCTTCATTGGAGGAGGGCAAGATGGCACACCAGTGGCCAGTGCTCTGTAGAGACCCTGCAGTCCTTCAGGCAGATGTTGTCTAAGTCCCTTACCCTCGGTTAGGCTTGATTCTGCAATCTGGGGAAGCTCTTTTGTCTTTTTGATCCTGGGTCCTGGTTGCTTTTGTGAGGTCCTTCCTTCTACATTATTTCTCTTGGCCACCTCTGAAGTGGGCATGGAAGGAGCATATTCTCCTACGGGGCTCTGCAGCCTTGGCTTGCTTGAAGTTTGTTTTCCTTTTGAATGGTCAATGGCTATGTGTTTTTAGTGCAGGATCTTTCATGGTTTTATTAGCAATATAGTCTAGTTCTCTTGAGAATTCAGTAGGCTTCTGATCTCTTTCCACCCAGCCAAATTTATCTGCCAGTAGTTACAGCCCATTTCTTTCTAGATACATTTCTCAAATTATTTTTCTGCCTTTTCCTCTTTCCTCCTTCCTCTTAATGAGGCTTGAAATGGCAGGGTGACAACTTCAATCTGATTTTTGCCTTTAATCACTTCGTCCAACTCAGGTTTTTTTTCCTGGATTTTTGTTACTGTAATCTTTTTACTTTTTCCTCCTTAAATTAAGCCTTTTCTTAATGTTTGGGACCTACAAATGACTACAAATGGCTTTTCCAACAATATAAGATTCTGTTTCATTGTTGCTTTAAAACAAGTCCAAGCTTTCTTGAGTTCATCTCTTTCTCTCAACACCCTGACCAATGCAAACAAAATCAGCCAATGCATTACTAATGCATATTTTAAAAACTCTCTTCTTGGAGCTGTAATTTCAGCAGAGAGGACCCACCAGCTCTGAGACTTTGTAACAAGATTCTCCATCGTTTCAACCTGAGATAGTTTCCTCACTGTCTGCTGCCAAATATCATTCAATGCTACACATTTTAGGTTTCTACTGGCTATACGCGATCATGATACCAATTCCTCTGTTAATTGGGGTTAAGCTAAGCTCCCAACGTCATGGCTTAATACAACAAAGGGTTATTTCTTTTGCCTGTCACAGAGTAGGGTAGGCCAAGTGGCTCTCCTCCAGTGGCTTAAGGACATGGGCTGCCTCCTTCTGAAAGCCGAGATAATCTGGAGCACGTTGACTCCAAGGTCAGCATGACAGAGGAAGAGAAGCCCAGAAGTATGAGCTGTCGTGGGGAAGTGGCTTACATCATTTTGGTCCTCACTCGGTTGGTTAGAATTCAGTCATATGGCCCTAAATAAATGCAAGGTAGGCTGGAAAATGCTGAAGAGCACATGAGCATGAAGTGGGCATTTACAACTTCAGCTCTTTCAAAGCTGGTGCATGTCCAATAACCAAGTCTAGGAGGTGGGGACCACCTCCTTTGGTGGGGACCAAAGGCACTCTTCATGTCTAAGCCAGAGGCACAGGTCGTACCCTTCACACTTCTGGAGACAGAGCTAGAAACCAGGCAAAAAGCTGGAAGGGGCACTTTGCCCACCCAGCACTCTGTATTAGAATCTTTGGTGATGGTACTTGGAAATCTAAATTTTTGTTAATATCTAAGAGATGTTGATGCCAATATGAGAGCCATAAATCTCCATGGATGGGAGCCCAGTCAGGAAAAATAACTTGCCCTAATTTACTAGGCACATTGGTTTTACATCCAGACTGATTTTTGAGTCCCATTAAACTCCATGTCCGGTTATGGATCAGCTTCTGTTCCTGGTTGTGGTTTGGAATTTCTCTTTAACGCTCTGTGTCCAAAGAGGCCCAATGAGGACAATGAGTTCAGAATTCCTTTAAAATGAAAAGACAGGCTTGACAGGGAGAGTGTAATCAGATTCCTTTAGGCCCTGGGCACACAGAACCCATCTCTTCTTGCTCGTCCTACGACCTGACACTGCTTGATATTTGCCTGGACCACAGGGCTTGCTGTGTTTCATCGCACTAGAGTATCCCTCCTGTGCGTGGTGGGGCTACCGGCATTTGAGATGTTTGGGGTTGAGGACTATTGGGAGGTGGGGAGCGAAGGGCTGTTGGACCTGGCCTGAGCATCCACGAGTCACCAATGAATTGTCTGCTTGCCACCAAAGTGTCCGATTTCTCCTGACACCTTGAAACTTCTATGGGAGTTTTGAGCGACTCTCTTTCTCCAAGAAGCTCAGCATGAAGTTATCAAGGGTTTTTTAGCATGTCGCCTTGTCCTGCCCTCCTTGCTCATACCCTTCTGACTCTCCTTGCTCTTCCTCAACATATAGAGATAGAGATCTTTCCACGACACGTGGTTCCCAGATGTGGAAGGGAACGTCTGAGGTCCTCTGTTGAGTGCCTCCTTGGTTCCTCAATGCAGGTGATACTTGTATTATTCTAGATTCAAGGGTTAGAAGAAAGAAAACCAGCCATCTGTAAGACTAAGGCAACAGCTGAGGGGAGAGGCTCTTGGGAAGGGTGTGGGATGGTGATAAAAGAAATGATTTTGGAAAGGAAGAAGGTATTTGAATGAATGGCTGAAGCTGATGTCAGTTAGAGCTGTGGAGTTGGCCAAACCTGGCCCTAGGCAACCTGACTCCTTGCTGTGCAGGTTAGCCCAGCCTGGGGACAAGCACAGAATCCATCCTATGCTCATTCCTCCAGAACACAAGCCCCACCTTCTGAAACCAGCCCTCCTTTCCCTGGTACTCCCACCAGCTTTATCTTGTCCTTTAAAAAGGCATCAAAGTCAAGTTTTATCCAAAAGTATATTTTATGTGAAAATTCAAGAGTTGTACATATAAAAATACTCTTATCTAGAATAATCATATGGTTTCATAGGGACATCTCCTCTTTAAAATGAAGTATATGTATATTTGCATTGATTCATGCAAAGATCTTCACAACATTACAATGAGGTAGAGAGGAAGGGAGCGTCCTGCAGTTTTTAGGGGGCTGAAGTCATGGGATATGTCCAAGGGTTTATATTTAAAATACATTCAATTCCAGAGCACATTAAATTAAAATATTAACAACTTAGAAAACATAAAGCATTACTTAAGAAAAACTATGATTCACATTATTACACAAATCTCATATTCCTTAGAATTATAATAGAACAATCTCAGAAGGTATGTTGGAAAAGATAAGGAACATAAATGAATTGTTTCCTGGGTACTGGCTTGGCTTCATTGTGGGCATGAGTGTTCACGGCTTTCGGGTTTGGGTTTTCTTGTCCAGGTACTCCATGAGATCCTGGACCCACTTCTGCTTGGGGTCGGCACAGACCTCCCTGGCCAGTTTGGTCTTGAAGCTGTGGGAAGAGAGGGTGGTTAGACAGAGTGCACTGAAGATTCAACCTGGGAGTGTAACTCACTCTGTGGGAAATCGGCCTGGTCCATTAGCCTGGGGTGATGTGGGAGGATGGAAGGAACTTGGGGGAAGCTGCTACTTTTGTTTGTCTGGGGGAAACCAGCCCGTCTCCCGGATGAAGGAACCCACATCTGAACTAACAGCTAGACAAGGAGCTGGGAATGGGAAGTCTCTATGTTCTTCAATTCCCTTTTCCCACAAAAAATTTCTGGGATTGGATTAGAGCTGGTCTAAGCATCTGGGGGTTAAATTCCAACTCATCTTATAATAACTCTATCCACTGCCTGGGAGCAGAACTCAAGGTCAAGGGTTGAGTGCGGGTGATCATGGCGTCACTCACATCACAGCTTCCCGGGGACAGTAGCTACTGGTGATTCTTCTGTAACTCTTCAGCTTCTGGATGTGGATCTTCTTAGGGGCAAATCTATAGCAACAGGTGGCTGAGCTATTAATCCCGTCTGTTGAAACAACAACAAGGGTTATTTAAGGTGTGTGCTGGGACTTCCTATTTGTAAGGCAGAGAACAGTAAGGAGGAGAGTAGAAGGAAAGGGAGCCTGGCCACTCTAAGTGCTGTGTCTCCGTCCCGAATCTCTCAGACTGTGAAATGGAAGGATACCACGGCTAACTGAGAGGGGAAGAGGAAGTGGCGACAACTCTGGGTGTTGTTGGGGGGCTCATAGGATAGCCCAATTCCTCAGGATGGGGGGCCGCAGCTGTGGGTCCCCCTCTGGGCTCTGAGCAATCTAGGCCTGGTTTTGAGTTTCCCTGATCCCCGATGTCTCTGCGGAGCCCTGTCTCTGGATGCTGGACTGAACAAAGCACAGGCTAGATTCTGGGTCTTCTCCTTTCCCCTCTACTACCTCTGGAAATGCCCTGTGCACCCTCCACTAGAGTCCCCCTCTTTTTGGTCACCCCAGTTCCCCCCAAACATGGCTACAAGGAGCAGGGGCACTGAGAGGATGATGGTAGAGGGGGGAGACCTGGAAGGACTGGATTTGGGGTCCACAGCTAGAATTCCCGGGAACAACCGAGTGATCAGTTTCACTCCTTGTCCTTTTCTGACTCTCCTGATCTCCGAAAGTAGTCCTGAACGGGAGACTGTGGGTGGTCCTCCTGCTCTGGTGGCCCATGAGAACCCAGAGGTGTGGTGATGGGCTTCGGAGGGAAAGCGAGAGGGGCTTACCTGGCTGGGCGAGCACCTGGGAGAAGAAGGCAGCAGCCGTGAGCAGCAGGCAGAGAAGTAGAAGTGTGGTGGAGACCTTCATGTCGGCGGGGAGCAGGGGGCTTGGGCGTGAGAGCTGGAGGTTTCTGGATTGGTCTCAGCCTCTCTGCTCCTCTGGTGGCTCTGCCCTCCTTTTATAGGAGCAGACAGGAATAGAAAGAAAGTGAGTGGGTGATAGGCAGGACTTCATTTGGAATGAATCACAGGATGAAATGGTGCATATGCTGACCCATTGCCCCGCCCTGGGAAAGATGCTAGAAAATGAGAGAGAAGGCATGATTGATGTTGGCCTGCCTTCCACCGAATTCAGGGCTGGTATGCAAGGTGTGGGCTATGCCCAGGCGGCATGTGATCTATGATTCTTACTAAGGGTTCTGCTTTTTTGAAATGAAACACTTCATGTAGAAAAAGAAAGGAAGTAGGGTTGCCAAATCAAAGAGGTGTAAGGGATTTCCCCAAATGTTCCTTTTCAGATAGCATCTCTAGGACACCTGGTTCCAGAGATCCTTTCCTGCTTTAAATCCTGCTGGCTTTTCTAAAATCCAAAAAAAAAAAATACAATAATAGAACATTAGCAGAAAAACAGGCTTCAGTATTCTTAGAATAATACCTAAAATTGTAGCATTTATTGTCATAATCAACTACCCTCTAACCACCCATCAGAAAACAGTGACTGAAAGCAAGAGCAATCATTGATTTTTGTTCTTGAATAAGCCAAGGCAGTTCTTCCTCAGGGTTTTTTTGTTTTGTTTTGTTTTTTGTTTTTACATCTTTGCAGCTGGGTGATGGCTGGGATTGGGGTCGTCTCAAGGCTGTCACTCAATGTCAGGTGTCTGAGCTGGCAGGTCTTAAACAGCTGAGGGTTGAATCCAATGGAATCTTCTCTCTCCCCGACCCCCATATCTCTGGGGGCCCCTCTTCATAGCTGGATGTGGATATTTTACATGATGGTTTAGTCTCCCAAGTTCAGAGTTAGAGAACACAGACCACATCTCTTAATTCAATGAACATACAAGAATTTGCAGACAGGTTTTTAAACCACTATCTGTTCCATAGGCTACAAGGCACATAATAAGATCATGGAATGCTGTGGTTTTTAAAATATGTGATTAGCTAGGAAAATATCTTTCCAAGTAAAGCAAGGGAGGGAAAGCCAAATTTATGAACAAAATCAAAGTATACCTACTCAGTTTGAAGCAGAGACAGGAGTCTTCACATCCCTTCCCCCACATGTATTTCAAGGATCCAAAGACTGGATTTTGAAAACCAGTCGTCTGACTGCCCATCTCAAGCTGCCCCTCTCTAAACACACACACTACAAGCTCATCAGCCAATTGCTTATGGTATCAATGAAAAAGAGGCTTGATGGGAAGCTCTTAGCTTTGTCCATCTTTTCTATTGTTTTTCAGTCTTTATTTATTTCTGCTCTGATCATTATTTCCTCCCCTCTGCTAATTTTGGGCTAAGGTTGCCCTTTCCCTGTTTTTTTGAAGTATAAAATTGGGTTTTTTATTTGAGATCTTTCTTTTTTTCTTCTTTGTCTCTTACAGCTTTTGGCTTAAAGTCTCTTTTGTCCACTGTAAGTATGGCTACTCCTGTTCTCTTTTGTTTTGTTTTGTATTATTTTTAAAAAAGATTTTATTTATTTATTTGAGAGAGTGTAAGAGAGAGCACGAGCCGGGATTGGAGGTTATGGGGCAGAGGGAAGGGGGAAGCAGGATCCCTGCTGAGCAGAGAGCTCGATGCAGGGCTCGATCCCAGGACCCTGGGATCTTGACCTGAGCCGAAGGCAGAAGCTTAAATGACTGAGTCACCCTGGTGCCCCACTCCTGTTCTATTCTGGTTTTCATTTGCATGGAATATCTTTTCCATCCCTTCACTTTGAGCCTTTATGGTCCTTCAAGTTGAAGTGAATGTCCTATAGGAAGCATATATTTGGGTCTTTTTTTTTTTTTTCTTCAATCTATTCATCCACATATGCCTTTTCTGGAGAACGTAATCCATTCAAATCCATTCACATTTGGTGAGTATCGGCAGGTAAGGACTTGGTAATGCCATCTTACTGTTTTCTATTTTGTAGTTCCCTTGTTCCTTTCTTCCTCTCTTGCTGCCTTCATTTGTGAATTGATTATTTTCCATAGTGGTATGCTTTGACTCTTTTCTATTTATCTTCTGCATAGGTATTACAGATGTCTATTTGAGGTTACCATGAGGTTCACATAATACATCTTACAGATTTAACAGTCTATTTTATGCTTGTTGCTTAACTTGGACAGCATACAAAAGCTTTACCCTTAGGGGTGCCTGGGTGGCTCAGTCATGGATCATCTGACTTCAGCTCAGGTCATGATCCCAGGGTCCAAGGATGGAGTCCCGCATCGCGCTCCCTGCTCAGCAGGAAGCCTGCTTCTCCCTCTCCCACTCTCCCTGCTTGCGTTCCCTCTCTCGCTGTGTCTTTCTCTGTCAAATAAATAAATAAAATCTTTTCTAAAAAAAGTTTTACCCTTTTATCCCTCCTTTTATGTTTATGTTACAACTTTACCTCTTTTTATATTGTGTAACCATAAACAAATTATTAGTTACAGTTCTTTTTAATACTTTTTTCCTTTACCCTTTATAGTAAAGTGTTTAATATATTACAGTATTTGAGTGTTCTGAATTTGACTATTTACTTAGTTTACCTAGTGTGATGTATATGTTTTCATGTTACTAATGAGCATTCTCTCCTTTCAGCTTGAAAAACTCCTTTCAGCATTTCTTGTAAGGCAGGTCTAGTGGTAAAATGAAGACTTCCAGTTTTTGTTTGTCTGGGAAAGTCTCCAGATATCCTTCGTTTCTGTAGCCCAGCTTTTCCAGGTAGTGTTTTGATTGGCAATTTTCTTCTCTCAGTGGTTTCACTACGTCATCCCACTGTCTCCCCACTATAAAGTTTCTGCTGGTAAATCCTGATGACCTTCCCAGGCTTTCTTTGTAAGTAACAAGTTTCTTTTCTCTTTCTGCTTTTACGGTTCTTTTTGCCTTTGGTTTTTGACAGTTTCATTCTAATATGCCTTTGGAGAAGAGCTTTTACAGTTGAGTTTGTTTGAGGACCTATGAATTTCATGAACTTGGATATTGAAATCTCCCCCCCAGATTTGGGATGTTCTCAGACATTACTTCTTTAAATAAGCTTTCTGCTCCCTTCTCTCTCCCTATCCTTCTGGGACTCCGGTAATTCACAGACTGCTTCTTTTGATGATATCCCATAGATCATATAGGCTTTCTTCAGGCTTCTTTATTCTTTTTTCTTTGTTCTTCTCTGATTAGAATATTTCTAGGTGCTTCTTCACAGTTCTTTCCTCTCCGTAGTCCACTCTGCTGTTGCTGATATCTATTGTGTTTTGCATTTCCTTCATCATGCCTTCCACTCCAGAACTTCTTCTTCTTAATGATTCCTCTCTCTTTATTAAGCTTATTTGGTTTATGTTTTGTTTTCCTGATTTTACTAAAAGGTCTTTCTCTGTTCTCTTGTAGCTCACTGAGCTTCCTTAAAAATGGCTATTTTAAATTCTTTCTCCGATACATCCTGGATCTCCATGCCTTCGGGGTCAGTCACTGGAAAATTATTGTAAGCCTTTGGTGGTGTCATGTTTCCTTGATTTTTCGTGTTCCTTGAAGCCCTGTTTTGTTTCTTTGAATTTGAAGTAGAAGCAGTAGTCACCTCTTCTGGTTTTCACTGACCGACTTTGGGAGGTAACGTCCTTCCATCACCTCTGCTAGTGATTTTGAAGCTTTCTCAGAAGTTCTATAGATAGGACTGTTCCATGCTTCCTGCTTCCTCTTGTGACAGAATTCTTAAGCTTGCATGCCTTCTCTCAGTCCTGCAGTACGCCTGGCTAAGTGCTAACAGTCTGCCATGCTTTCCCAAGGGTGGAGCTAAAGCCCATGTTTGTGGTCTCGCCCTGGATCACGGCTGCAGGAGCCTTTCTGTGCCTGCCCCCTAGCTGTCTGTCACAGCTTGCCCTTTTCCTTGTCAGGAACACTCACAGGAAGATAGCCATAGGTTGGAGGGGGTGTTTGGGTGAGGCTCATGGAGTATGGGGGTGCCCATGGGCTGTTTAAGGGGGATCTGCTGGTTTGACATCTCCAGTGGCTTGTAGGCAGGCTTCTTAATGGAGTCTGTGGTGCCATTAGTGGGATCCATGTCCCTTGAACACCGTCAGAGTCTTATCTGTGTTTGGCCAGCTCCTTTTTGCCCACTCAGTCATGCAGCTCAATGAATCAGTGCTTCAGAGGAGGCAGGAGGCAAATGGATCTCTTTGGCAGCTTTGTCTTAGCTCAGGAGCTGGGGAAGCTCCCCCCAGTGCTCTTGCTTCCCCCCACGGGAGAAATCACGGGCTGAGAGGGTCTCTCTTGGCTCTGGTTGGTGTCACTTTGGGGACGGAGGGATGCAGGTAATGTCAAACTGTTCTTCTTACCCTCTCCAATGCATGCAAACTTGACTCGTTGTTGTTGTTTTCTTTTTTTTTCTTTTTTTAAAATTTTATTTATTTATTGAGAGAGAGATCACAGTAGACAGAGAGGCAGGCAGAGAGAGAGAGAAGCAGGCTCCCTGCTGACCAGAGAGCCTGATGTGGGACTCGATCCCAGGACCCTGAGATCATGACCTGAGCCGAAGGCAGCGGCTTAACCCACTGAGCCACCCAGGCGCCCCTGTTGTTGTTTTTTTGAGAGTATGCTGGAACTTCTCTGCCTGAAACTTGGGCTTCCACAGATGTTCTTTTATTTGTAAGAGATTGCCTAGGGCAGTGCTTTCCGAGGAGCTCCCAGACCACAGCCAAGAGAGGTCCCTGCAGGTTCTGCAGCCAGGACTGGTATCTATATGCTTTTGACCCGATGAATGGGTGAGTGGCTCCTTCCTTGGCTCATGGTGCCAGATCCCACAGCCCCCAAAGGTACTTTTATCCATGGATAGGTGCAAAATTGTTGTTTAGGGGGAGATATGAACAAGGGACATCTTATTTGGCCATCTTACTGACTTCAGTCCTCTTTCTATTACCATTTTGTGATGCACAGAGAATACCATTTTATTAGATACCCTTTTATTCTGTCTTTTTTTCTTTAATTATATATATACATTTTAGTTATTTTCTTAGTGATCACTCTGAAGAGTAACATTATCATGTATCACAACCTGGTTAAGATTAATGCCATCTTAATTTCAAAAATATGAGGGGTGCCTGGGTGGCTCAGTGGTTGTTTAATCGCTCCATGATTTCCCTAAGTTGGAGATGACGTGGAGGAGGAGAGACTGGGGGCAAGTATCCCAGTTCAGGGGCAGTAGCATTAGGTTATGGGAAAGATTGAGGGCAGGGGTCAAGGGCTGTGAGAAAGGAGATAGGGGTGTTGCTAAACAGGGTACAAGGATAACTAGAATCTGGGCAGTTGGTCCCAGGGACTGGAGTCGTAGGACTAGAATGCCTGACTGGGTCCACCCTTAAAGATTCTTCTACAGTTACTCAGAGGAGCCTACCCAGTGGAAAAGACCTGGGTCAATCCCACAGTGTCATTCCTCCCAACACAAACCTACCCTCTGCAACCATATTCCTTCTTCCTCACCAAGATTGTGCTCAACTTTTTAATTTCCTTCAAGAAAACACCAGAAGCCAGATTTTGTACAAAAATATATATATGTGTATATTGATCAATAGTTACAGAATATACATTTTCACCATACCATTGTAAGCAATCTTTAGAATTTAAAACGTAGTCTTGCCTTAATGATCCTTGCAAGGATCTTCACACCAGCCCAGGGGTTGGAACTGGGGTCCCCAGAGGAAAGTAGTTTGTTTCCAAGTCTCCATATTAAAAAAAAAAACACTAGTATTCATGGGAGATAAATTTAAAACATCAATAACTTAAATAAGGTTAACATTACTTAAGGCATCGTGTGCATATCAATACAGTTCATACCTTTTGCAATTATAATAAAATATCAGAGGGCATTTAGGGTAAGTTAGAAGAAAATAAATTAGTTTCAGATTCTTCGGTTTTCAGAGTGAGTATTCATGGCTTTGCAGTTTGGGTCTGGGTTTTCTTGTCCAGGTGTGCCATGGAATCCCGGACCCACTTCTGACTGGGGTCAGCGCAGATCTCCTTGTTAAGGAATGTCTTGAAGCTGCAGAGGAGAGAGGATGGAGTTAGATAGAGTCCCACTGAGATCTCTGCCTTGGACTCTAGCCCATTCTGTCCTGAGCAGCTGCCATGGGAACGAGAGGAGGAAGGCAGGTAGAAAGAGGGCACCTAGGCAACTGTCCCAGTTTCACCCATCCTGACTTCCTGCTAAGGAAATTGGGAGGATGTGTATAAGCTCCTGATGGAGAATGATGGTGGGGGTCTCATTTGACCTTGTGGCCTCAATATTCCCACTGGGCACCTTTGGATATTAGATTAGATGACCCACATCTCTGACTCTAAGTTTGTAAGGCTTTCTTCTTGCTCTCAGAGGAAGAAATGGACCAGGGAGGGCTGAGGTGATCAACTTACATCACAGCTTCCTTGGGACACTTGCTGCTGGTGACTTTCTTATAGCTCGCCAGCCTCTGCACTGAGATCTTCTTATTGGTGAATGTATAGCAGCAGGTGACTGGAGAATTAATTGCATCTGGAAATAAGACCACAAAGAAAAAGCATTTTAGGATGGACTAGATTCTTCTGATCTTAATTGTAGCAGAAAGGAGCAGTAAGGGGAATGCAAAGGGAAGTCAGGAGTAGAGGTAGGACTCATACATCCCAATATTTCTGCCTATGCTTCAGAGCTTGAATGTCATAGAAACTCAGTTTCCTCTACTTTATAATGGGTGCATAGCATTGATAATGAACGGAGGGAAGTGGGAGTTGTTAAAACTGGATAATTCCTGGGAGTGTCCTTAATCATCAATCCTGGGAGGAACAGATAAGCCAAATATCCAGGGTCAGGGAAGATCAGCTGAGGGTCCCCCTCCAGGCTCCAAGTTATGAGTTTCCCTGACCCCCAATGCCTCCGCAGAGCCCTGTCTCTGGATGCTGGATTGAACAAAGCACAGGCCAGATTCTGGGTCTCCTCCTTTCCCCTCTACCACCTCTGGAAATGCCCTGTGCACCCTCCACCAGAGTCCCCCTCTTTTTGATCACCCCAATTCCCCCCCCCAACCACTGCTACAAGGAGCAGGGGCACTGAGGGGATGATGGTAGAGGGGGAGACCTGGAAGGACTGGATTTGGGGTCCACAGCTAGAATTCCCGGGAACAACCGAGTGATCAGTTTCACTCCTTGTCCTTCTCTGACTCTCCTGATCTCCGAAAGTAGTCCTGAATGGGAGACTGTGGGTGGTCCTCCTGCTCTGGTGGCCCATGAGAACCCAGAAGTGTGGTGATGGGCTTCGGAGGGAAAGCGAGAGGGGCTTACCTGGCTGGGCGAGCACCTGGGAGAAGAAGGCAGCAGCCGTGAGCAGCAGGCAGAGAAGAGTGGCAGAGACCTTCATGTCGGCGGGGAGCAGGGGGCTTGGGTGTGAGAGCTGGAGGTTTCTGGATTGGTCTCAGCCTCTCTGCTCCTCTGGCTCCTGGGGCTGCTCTGCCCGCCTTTTATTGAGGGTAAGAGAGGGTGGAGCTAAGAGAGAAAGTCTGGCCCAGGGCAACATCATTCTCAATGAATGATGAAGAGGAATCAAAAATGTGCTGAGCAAGTGTGGGGCCCTGGGAGGTTTCCAGGAAGTAGAAGGAAGCAGTGAGTCTGGATGGGACACTTTTTCCATCTGCTGCTAAGACCAGCAGAAGTGGAGGTGGGCGGTGAACAGTTATGTCCAGAGCAACCACAGATGTGAACAAAGCAGATTATTCCGAGGAATTCCACTTTCTCTGAAGTGAAAACTCTGTAGTAAAAGAGGAAACAAGGAAAGAGAGGTCACAGGAGAGGACAGCATCTCAGACTCCCCCTCACTCACCTATCTTTAGGCAACAGCCCATGAGGTTTCCAAGCCAGGAATGGGTCCTGATGCCTTCTTCTTTTTTTTTTTTTTTTTAGATTTTTTTTTTAATTTATTTGACAGACAGAAATCACAAGTAGGCAGAGAGGCAGGCAGAGAGAGAGGAGGAAGCAGACTCCCTGCTGAGCAGAGACCCCGATGTGGGGCTCGATCCCAAGACCCCGGGATCATGACCTGAGCAGAAGGCAGAGGCTTTAACCCACTGAGCCACCCAGGCACCCCTCCTGATGCCTTCTTGCTGAGCTCCCCAGCAGCGTACTAAATCCATTTGCTTCTTAAAATCCAGGATGGTGGCACAACCAAAGCTTAGCAGGACTATAGGATTTCGTAACCGTAGAACCGAGTTCTAAGGATCACTGGGTTTAAGACTTGGAAGAAGCCATATAGATCATAGAGGGCTACAAAGAAGTTTCCATGTCATACTCAGACAGTGCTTACTCTGTGCTGGGAAGACCCTAAGCCCTTTACAAATGCCAGATCTTTCAATCCTCCAATCCCACCCTGTAGGTATTGTTAATTCCCATTTTATGGATCAGACAACCGGGGCACAGAGGGGTTAAATAACCTGCCAGGGTTCCCAGGGCACAGTGTCCGTGACTCATCATCCAGCTGGCTGTCTGCTGATACACCTGGGCGTCCTCTGTCCTCCACATCAGCCCAATTAGCAGGCATCGAAAGGCAAACCGAAGAACATTCCTTGTGGTTTATTTAAGTCGCTGTGGGATTTGGAGTCTGTGGTTAACAGCACAGGCTGCAGCAGGCACCAAGGGCATCCCTGCTGTGGGGGGCTGGTATCCCAGGTCCTTTCTGTTTCCCAGGGAGCACGAGTGAGCAGAGGAACAATATTATAGGATTCAAATGCCTGCCTTAGCACTATCCCCAGAAACCCCCAAATCACCATCATAAAACCCTAAAGACCTTCACACTGATTTCAGCAAATTCCTTTCTTTTGCAAATAAGATAGGATTCACTGAGGCCCCTTAGGGGCTGAGTCAAGCCTGAGACTAGAATTTGGGCCTCAACTCCCTCCTTCCATGGCTTCATGCTTCTGAGCTCATTTTGGCCATGGAAAGGCATGGAAAGATCTAGTGACTCTACTTTCTTAAAGGATTGTGGAGACGAGCCCTCTAAAAAGGCACGGAGCTTCCCAGAAGAAATACTTGCCAATCACTACCTGTGTGATAAGAAATGGGTCCTCCTGATAAGACACATGACCGTGTTTGGTCCACAGTTGGTGGTCAGCAATGGCAAGGAAAAGTGAGAGCCACTGGTTTGGAGTGCCTCCCAGCAGCCAGACCCTGTGCTGAGGGCCTTCCCAGCATTGCCTCAGTCCTCCAAACCCCCCATCTTCCTTGGGTGGAAACCAGAGGTAAATAATTTGTCCAGGATCTCACGGGTAAGAGCAGGTAGAGACGGGCTTCTCACCCAGGATGCTCTAACTCCAGAATCCTTACTCCCAGGTGCTAGGCTTGTCTCCTGATGGATGCTGGTTTCCTAGAGAATCTGAGAGCAGAGACTCTGCAGAGAGACCATTTTAGACTCTTGGGCATAATTGCAAAAACGCAGAACAAAGAGAACTAGTCAATATGTGTGCTGCTTGGCTTGTACCCCTCTCAGAGCCTTATTTTCATTCTGTCTTGCTAGTCCTCTAACCCCCTGCCCTCATCGAAAGCCCTCTGCATTTGGCTCAGTGCTCTGCCAGTCCATTCTTCTTGGATGAATAAAGCATTTTTTGGAATGTAGACTGTGCAGTTTCACCCCTGTCTTCCCAGACCACCTCACCTTAACTTCCAAGAAGTTTTCCCTCATAGTAATGCAAACCCTTCCCTAATCACTCAGTTTCCCCTGCCATGGGCTGGGAGGGTTGGATCCCATTTCCCTGAGGAACCCACCCATTCTTTGGGTTCTGTCCAGGTGAACAGGTTTAAAGATGCTGAGATCCTGGGTCAGCCATGTCACAGTCAGGCCTAGAACCCTGAAACCTGGAACCAAAAACTCTGGAGAGATGGTGAGCTCCCACATCTTCTCTTCCATGTGAGGAGACCGTATTCCAGAGGGGCGGGGGTGTGGGCAACTGACCAGGGTCCCACAGGAAATCTTTTTGGCTTTTCAGAGTATTTAGATGGACCTCTAGTGCTTTGAAGCTAAGTCTCTACTTCCAAGAAGGATTATCAGTTTTGGAAAATGACTTGGTCTCTGCGAGTGTGAGTCAGTAAACAGATCCAAGATGGGAGGGTGGGAATAGAAGAGAAAGTTTCTTGACAGCTATCTTCCTCCCACCTCCTCTGTCAAGCAGAGATGCTCGCCTCAGCTGGAAGGTCAGTCACGAAGGAGAAAAAAGTGGAAATTCCCACTCTGAGGCAGCTCTGGAAGTTCCCGGATCCCCTGGAACACAATGAGTTTGGCTGGAGCCTGCATTCCAGTTGCTGGGCCTGGAGCCAAGGCCATCTCACATGGAGCTGTGCTGGGAATGTCCCAGCACAAGATCTGGGTTGGGTCCCTGCTCAGGAGCATACAAGGGAAAGGCCCAAAGAAGGGTACTGAGGGAGGCAGGGTCAAGGTTTGGCAACTCCTTGAAATATACAGTCCCCCCAGGCCCCTGCCCATCCCCTCAGAGATGAGGAATGGAAAAGTTCTTCTTGGTGAATAATCTCTTTTCCTTCCTTCCAGTGGGCTGGTTCCCCACAGGCATCCTCCACGTGGACTTTTGTCATCATCTCAGACTCCCACTCACTGTCAGGGGTGACGGAAAGAGGAAGTAAGACTGAGCTTTCTAGAAATATCAGACACCAGCACCTGGCCCTCTGCCTCAGCTCTCTTCTGCAGGTCCCTTGCTTCCCCCTCTCCATCTAGCACAGTGCCCCCTTGACTGTGCTTTCTGTGTCCCTTTCCCTCCCCCGCCCTGCCACTCAGGCCTTTAAGTGAGACCCATAGTGGGCTCCAGGTCCTTCCTAGACACCTCCTCCAGGCCTCCTTCCAGGTTTGCTCTTAGCTCCAGGGATACCAGAGCTGATTTTCCTGGGCCCCCAACTCTGTGACTCCTGTCCTTTCATGGACTAAAAACCTTTGTTCTTGTGCAGAATCCCAGATGAGCACAGGACCTTAGAGATCCTCTCCCTGTTTTCTTGATGAGGAAAGCAAGGCTGAGAAAGAGGCCATGGGAGGCTTGGTTGGCATGGAAGGCGGATGGCAGAGCGTGTGTTCATTTCCAGGCTTCCAGTCCCCACACCCTTGTTCATAGCCCGCGCTGTCTCCCTAGCAGAGCATTTGTGCAGGTGGCACCAGGAGGGGGACTGGGGTAAGCCAACCAGACATGAAGCTTATTTTCCAGAAAGAGTGGTTAAGTATCCATGGGCTGTGGGGCTGAGTGAAGTTCACCCCAACCTTCCAGCTGTAGGGTGTCCTGGGCTGGATCGGTCCCAGGTTTATTTGCATGCAGGGCTCATGATACTACCTGGGGGCTGGGGGAGTGAGGAGGGGTACATGGTGGCGGACGGGGGTGGTCGGGGAGGTGGAGATAGCCTTGGGAAAAATTTACCTGCAGTGGCCTGGGTTGGTTGTGGGGAGGGAGTGGTGTCCCAGCCGAGCCAGGAGCTGGTCCCCTTAGACTCCCCTCTGGGCCAGCCCCCATGGAGCAGCAGTGAGGAGCTGCCCTGGGCCGGGGGCGAGTGGAAAGAAACTGTTGGGATAGTCACAGCGTGAGTCACCGCAGCCCCTCCGAGAGACTGTAGCCAAGGGGAGCAGAGTAGGGAAGAAGTCACTTTCCTCAGTTGGGGATCTCATTGCCTGAGGTGGCCTGAGCAGTGTCGGGGGGTGGGGGTGGGGAGGGTGGCTGGTGAGCACACTTGAGATGCCTGTGTGAAGGTGCTGACCTGGGGGTGGACCTTAGGGACATGGAGGTCCTGAAAAGCAGGCAGATAGAAACAGGAACATTTAACAACCTTACTGAATTTTTGCTTTCAGGGAGAGTCTGGAGACAAATGGCAATTGCAGACTGGACAGACAGGGGTATGTGAGTCCCCGCTAAGGGCTCTGGAAGGTTATGTGGTGGCTCCCTTAAGATGGGCACCCGGGTTGGGTTGGCAGGTTCTGAGGTTTGGGGGATTTTTCGATGGGGGAGAGGCGGATTTTGGAGGTGAATTGCAGCCACTGCAAATTTAAAGCCCTTGCATGTCCCCTTGGGATTTTGTTAAAGTGCGGATTCTGATCTCTGGGTCTTGGGTGGGCCCGAGATCCTGCATTTCCAACCAGCTGCCAGGAGATACTGATGGTACTGGGCCAGGGTCCTACTAGAACAACCTTAAAAGGACCGAGTGTGGGAAATGCTAGTCAGGTGTGGGGAATAGCAAGCAGTTCGTGCTGTCCAGCCCATGGTTCTTATCTGAGGCTTTTGGCTCTTGGCTAGGCTTTGAGAACCATCTGGAATTGTCTTCCACAATACACATGTGATTGTGTATTTCTCTAGAGAGAGTGACCATAGCTTCTATCAGATTAGCAAAGGCATCTGTGACCAAATAAAATTAAGTATCACGGAACCTATCAAAAATACAGAGTTGTGGTCTTCACCCCAGACCTGCTGAATCACAATCTGTACTTTTATGATGTAAACCTATATTTTTTTCCTAAGCTGTCCCTCCCATCCCTCCCAGCCATGTTTGGACAACCCTGGCCTAAAGCATGGGTACACAAAACAGGGGCAGTGCTGGCCAGGCTGGGTGGCCCCAGCAGAATGAGGCACAGGTAGAAAAGGGGAAAGAAACAAAAGAGGAGAAAGAGTGAGTGAAGGGCAAGAAGAAGAGGCCCCCTGGACTCATGTCAGAACCCCAGGGCCAGAGGCCCAAGTCTGCCTCTGTCTGGCTGTGTGGCCTTGCATAAGTCACTTGACCCCTCTGGGCCTCTTCTGTAAATTGTGATTAGTAAGACAGCTGTTTCCAACGTTGTCATGAGACTTGCATGAAATAATAAGCCAAGGGTGCTTTGTAAGCACCGTGTAAAGAGCTGTGTCACTCTGAGGACCTGAGTAAACTACAGCGGGCAGGCAACCTAGGGCGCCCATGCCGGCCCCAGCAGTAGATGCGCGTCCCTCCGCCTTCAGGTCGGGCTGTGGAAGTCAACTGGGCATGCGCGTTACAATGCGGTGAGGTTTCGATTTCCTAAGTTCTCTTTCATCCCTGTTGTCTTGTCTTCTTGGACAGAGGGAGAGCCTTGGGCGACTGAAAAAAAACTGACTGTTAGGACGGAACAGCCCCAGAGTCAAGTTCGGGCCCTGGCTTGTCACACAGCCAGCTCTCGCTGGAGAGCTCATGTCCCGACAGGCCCCTGTCTGCCCTCGAAGCTCCTGTGGCTCTTTCAGCCTCTGCCTCTGCTTCCAGAGCCCTCTGTGCCCCATCCCGCCTCGAGGCTCTCACCTGGGCTGGATCCCAGCCCCCCGATGCAGTGTCTTCCATGCATTAAGTTCTCCCGAAATACTGTTTGAACCTATAGCCGGTCCAGGAATCTCAAATAGTTTCCCCAGGTACCTGAATTGGAGGACGGTCTAGTGTCAGACAGGGAAATGAGTAGAGAAACAAGACTGCTGGCTTCCCGAGTTCCCCACAGCTTCTATTTGGGTAAGAGGTAGTGGCAAGGGTTGAGGGGCCACCAAAGAGACACTTTGGCAAGAGTGATTTTTAGGGGCCACGTGGATCCTTCTTTGGGGACGAACAGCTTCTCTCTTTTGGTTGCAAAGTGCTGCCTCCCGAAAAGCGAAACTTCTCCGGCCACAAAAAGCTCCTTCTTTGTTAATGGTTTCAGCTGGCGTGCTGGTGCGCTGGTGCAGCCCCGGCTGGCAAAGCTTTGGCTCTATTCATGAGCTTCTGCATTTACTGTAAGTCAGAGCCAGAGAAGAGTCTGCACGAGCACGCAGATGGTATCTGCCTGCGGGGGGGAAGAAATTGAGGGGGACCGTTGCGCAAAGCACACCCATTTTTTTTCTGACTTAAATGCAAGGATTTAAAACAAAGCGTTACCAAATCATTCAACTTTGCAACGTCCATGCTGCTCAAAAATATAGCCAAGGGAATGAGAGAAACTTCACAAGCACACTGCTCTCAGAGCTGTTGGTAACGGGGTGGGGATGGCAAGCAAGCAGGGGCCAGACACACTTGCGGGTGGGGGCTCGGGTGTGTGTTCACTCTTGCGTCCCCAGCGTTAACGCCTAGCCTTGGCCACACCACCACCGGTGGGATGAATGAATGAATGAATGAATGAATTCAGGGGAAATCAGGGCTGCTGGTGCCGTCGAGATTCCTCCCTGAGAATCCCTGCTGGGGTTCATTTAAACTGAGGAAAAGAAAGTTGCCCAGGCTTTCTGTGCCCTCCCAGATCAGTGCAGAAGAGCCGTGCAGACGCCCGTGTGTGCTGTGGGAAGTGCCTGGTGACACAGAGCTTAACTTTTCCAGAAAGACTGCCAGCTACGTTTTTCGTTTCTTTGTTTGGAGAAATCTTCCTGAGGCTGGAGAAGTGGGCATTCGTTGCATTGTGGAGAGTCACTCATGGTCCTGGGGGAAGTGGGGGGGAAAATGTTTGGTGGTCAAAGGGAGAGACTGCCCCTCCCGACACCCCTTGCTCTGCAGAGATGGGCATGGGGGAGAAAATGGATACACCTGCTCAAGGACCAAGAACTCCTAAGGGGAGAGGAACTGAGGCCCCCTCTTTTGAGTCCAAAGTGATCAGACACTCTCTCTGTTGAGGCGGTCAATCACGCTTTAAGGGCGTGTCCAAACCTGCCAGGGTAAATGGATGTGCTGCAGCATTGGGAGCCCCAGGGCGGCCCCGCGGTCAAGATTGGAGGGAGCACAGTGAGAGCAAGGAAGAGGGACAGACTTTGGGTGGTGCGGGGACAGTAATCCATAGTCACTGGCAGTGCCGGAAGTGATGGCAGCCAAGAGCCCTGGCCACTGTTGTTGAAATACCACAGCAGGACTTGGCAGCTGGAGCAAACGGGTCCCCAAGGTTCTTGGGAACTATGACAAAGTTGGGAGGGGACGCTTAAGCCCAGACTGTGAGATTTCCTCCTAATCAGGACAACTTGGGGTTCTGGTGCTTAACTGAACATCATAAAGGAACTGAGAATGATTTGCACCCCAAGATGACAAAAAGGACCATGTCAGCTACACACACATTTCTTTGCTGTGGGAAGTTCACTGTTTCAGCATCTCACAAGCTCCCAATATAGAATGTACTTCTATCCCCAAAGCTATGACACGCTGGGCCATGACACAATTCTGATTTCGTGACAATGATTACCATTAGTTTTAAGTGTTTACCGAATGTCTTCTAGAACTCCTGTGTGGTTAAGGAGGAATGATTTCAAAACTGTGGGCCACAAGGCACCCGTGACTCTAATTCCTCGCATGTGTTTTATGATTCATTGAATGCTGTGACTCTAACAAGAGCATCGCAGTGTACATGAGGCTGGTATCATCATCCCCGTTTTACAAGATGTGGACACGGAGGCTCAGAGGTTGGCTTGCTCAGGGATGAGGCTGCTGAGAAGCATCAGGGCTAGGACTGAAACCCAGGTGTTCCCACCCCAAGGCCAGTCTTCCACATGCCCGTCCAGTCCTTCCCTTCTGCTTATCGTCCTCTCCCTTCCCCCTAAAGCTCATCTCTGTCCATCATGTCCACAGAAGCCTTGGAAAGGAGGTGGTGGGTGGGTCAGGAGATGGTGATGAAAAGCAGGGGTGTAGAGGCACGAATAGGGAAGTCCTCCAACAGGTGCTGGGTCCCTGTTCAAGTGAATTCATCACATCATTTCAGCCTCTGCCCATGGCCACTCTCTGGACTTCGTCATCTCCCTGAACTTCTGCATTTCATGAAGTTCATCTTAGTAATCCATTTCTTTGACCACAGCCTTCTGCTTCCTTCCCCTTCTGCAATTCCACAGGCCCTGTGTCAGCCATTCCAGGGCCTCCACCCCTACCTGGCTTCCTTTCCTTCCCAGCTTGCTAATCTCTCATTTCCGTGGGGGTCCTGTCTCCCCATGGGCCAGCACCCCAATGCGGGCGACCCAAAGGCCCCCTAATTCCTGACCCTCGGGCCATTAGGCTGGCTGGAGTCTCGCCGTCTTGATGAGCACACCAGCCACACTGTTCCACGTGCCTTGTTCCCTCCATCTCTGAACCCCACAAAGGCACAGCACCCCTCACCGGGCCCTCGCATCTCGGGCTCTAGGCTCAGGACACAAAATACCTCTTGGAGAAGCAGAGGCTGTGCAGTGGTTAGAATTCCCTCCCTGCACACCCCCGTGCTCACACCCCCATTCTCATGTTATTGCCTCTCTTCTCTCCTGCTATAGAAGAGCTTGTCCCTCGTGTCAAGGGGCACTGATCCATCTACATCCACGAGCTCCTGCAGACTTTTCCAGAACCTGGCATTCTCCTTTCCTCCATGCAATTCCTGGCTCTCTCTTTCTATTCTCCCCTTCCCTTTCCCCAACCAGCAACGCTCAGGTCTTCATTGTTCAAAAAAACGTATTTCCCTTGTTCCTGCCTTCCCTCAAGCAATGCCATGCTCTCTTTCTTTCCTCCATTTCCTGGGAAAAATTCTTTCTTTCTTTCTCTCTTTTTTTTTTTTAAGATTTTATTTATTTACTTGAGAGAGAAAGGAGAGAGCAAGCATGAGTAAGGGGAGGGGCAGAGAGAGCGGGAGAAGCAGGCTCCCCCCTGAGTAGGGAGCCCGATATGGATCCCAGGACCCTGGGATCATGACCTGGGCTGAAAGCAGACACTTAACGACTAAGACCCCCAGGTACCTCAACCTGGGAAAAAGTTCTTGAATAACTGATCTCTATGTGTGGTCTCTGTATTCTCATCTACAATTAATTCCTCAAGCAGTTGCCATGTACTTTCTGCATCCATTGCTTAAGCTGAAATCCTTAGGGTCTCACTAGGGACCTTCTTATCTCTTCCTGCAGCAGAGTCTTCACAACTCTGATCCCAGGAGGGATCACTGTCCCGTTACCACTGTCTGCAGCCTGCTCTTCTGGGAAATGCTGCCCACTATTGTGTCCAAGGCTCTGTTCTCTTTTTGCGTTTCTCCCCGTTGCTCCCTGGCTTCTCTGCTCTGTGCCTCCCTGGATATCGCCGTTTGCTAGGCGCTCATGCTTCTACTCCCACTGGTGGCCCATGGCTTGGTTCTGTTTGCACGGTGAATAAAAAGAAGACAGTTGGGGCGCCTGGGTGGCTCAGTGGGTTAAGCCTCTGTCTTCGGCTCAGGTCCTGATCTCAGGGTCCTGGGATCGAGCCCTGCATCGGGCTCTCTGGTCATTGGAGGGAGCCTGCTTTCTCCTCTCTCTCTGCCTGCCTCTCTGCCTACTTGTGATCTCTCCCTCTTTGTCAAATAAATACATAGAATCTTAAAAAGAAGACAATTAATTGCTAACATGTAAAATCAGGTGGTTTCTCACTTAAAATTGGGGGTATCTGGTTTGTCTTGGTAGAATTGGGTCTGGCAGCACTGGGCCCACAATCCCATGTGGCAGTGGAGCGGCAGCTGTCCCTTTGGATAGAGCACCAGCTCTTGGCTTCCCTGGAGATGGCCCTCCCACCCCCACGGCTGCTCTGTTACTTGCTGCTGACCTCTTTCCACTCATGTATCTTCTCTACCTGGCTCCCGTGGTAGCTGAATGTGTTACCCTGGGTCTAGACTCTCTTTCCTCTGGACTCCCATATTCAAACTCTCATTATCCAGCAGAACTCTGCAGACAAGCTCTAGACATGTACTTCTCTCCTCCTACTGGGACTGTACACCTGGGTGTTTCCCACTTCCAACGGGACATCCTTCCTTCTTGGTATCTCCCCTTTCCCTCCCTCTCTTCCTTCCTTTCCTTCTTTCAACCAAGAAGCATTAAACCCCTGTGACAGATGAGACCTCTCTACCCAAGAGGACTTCGGAGAATCAGTTTGGTTGGGAGATAGGGTAGAGGACTGTGTTGGGGTTGGGCTTGCCTATGAGAAAATCTTTTTCCTTAGTTTATTCCTTTGGGGGCTTTGAGCAGAAAGTCTATGGAGAAGATTTTTTTTTTAGGTTTTTATTTAAATCCTAGTTAGTTACCATACAGTGTGATGTTAGTTTCAGGCATACAATACAGTGATTCAACAAGTCCATACATCACCCCGTGCTCATCACAACAGGTGCGCTCCTTAATCTCCATCACCTGTTTAACCCGTCTCCACCACCCACCTCCCTTCTGGTAACCACAGGTTTGTTCTCTAGAGTGAAGAGTCTGTTTCTTGGTTTGCATCTCTCTCTCTCTCTCTCTCTCTCTCTCTCTCGTCTATGGAGAATTTTTGAGGAGGGGTTTTAAAGTTCCCCAAACCATGCCTTGACGCTGTCTCCATGTGCCTCTGCTTCCAGGTACCGTGCTGAATGTGAGGAAGGCAGGGACATCCTGACCCCCAGCCCCGGGTCTCATGCCACTCCCAGACCAGCCTCGTCCACTAAGAAAGAATTCACCCATCTGCTCCCAGAGACGGCCAAGCTTGAAAGCAGAGCTTAGATTTCTACGCTCACCTCCTGCCACATCCATCTGGCCTCCAAGCCCTGTCTGTTGCATCTTTAGAAGCATTTCCTCTTCCTTGTCCCAAAGGACCTGCCTTCATTTAAATCCTATTAAAACAATTGAATATGATCTCCTGCCAAACAGAAGTTCCACCATCCGGTCCATGCTTTGTACCGATAGCAAATCGATCTACCCCAAGCCATCGATCTGGTCTACCAAGAGAGTTTTAGCAGCTCTCTGTTTTGACTTGACAAGAGTTCAACTCCTTCCTAGAGCCATTCCTGGAGCTAACTCCTTCCGTCTAGCCATCGGGCCAAGTGCCTGGCCATGGCTTACCTTCCAGACCACATCTCATGAGTTATTCCTTTCAGTTACTCTAGGCTGTAGTAACACATAATGGCTCATTCTCGAAGAATCCAGCCTAGGCTCTCATTGTTTCCTCTGCCTGGAATGGTTGCTGGGCCTTCTCCAAGAAGTCTTTCCAGACTCCTTTTGACACGCGAGCCTTTGTGATCCCTTATGTTACACTTTTATTTCTGTGATGCTGGAAGCACCTTGTATTTTTTTTCTTTTTTTTTTAAGATTTTATTTTATTTATTTGACAGAGAGAGAGATCACAAGTAGGCAGAGAGGCAGGCAGAGAGAGAGAAAGAGGGAAGCAGGCTCCCTGCTAAGCAGAGAGCCCGATGCGATGTGGGGCTTGATCCCAGGACCCTGAGATCATGACCTGAGCCGAAGGCAGTGGCCTAACCCACCGAGCCACCCAGGCACCTGGAAGCACTTTGTATTTTAAAGGTTCTTTATCTGTTTATCTACCACGCGACGCTGTAATCGAGGATAGGCAGGATCTATCTGTTCTCTGACTTTATCCCAGCACATAGGAGACGGCCTGACATTCATTCATTCATTCGCCATTCATTTATTCATTTACTTAACAAGTGGTAATTAAATGCCTTGTCCGTGCTAGACAGGAGCTCTGCACTAGGCCCAGGTTCGCTGAATCCATGCATGGAGAGCCTGGGAGTGTCGAGACCTCAGCTATTAAGGGAGTTAAAATCTGAAAGAAATCTGGCTCCGATGTTTGATGTATTTTGACTGGGTCTGAGCTGCCCTGGGCATCGGCCCAATGGACCCCTCCCACTGACTCAGTGTAATACCTTGGCTAAGGGGTTAGCTATGTGGGTCCTCAGCCGTAGAAGGGAAATGATAAAATTCTGACCCCCTGTGTAATGCTTGAGGTTCCTTTGCTCCATCACTTCTCTTCAAGGGCAGCTGCGGAGGAAGGAAGTCTCTCAGTTCTGGAAATTCCCCATCGGATGGACCGTTTGGCTTTGTGCCCACAGATCAGAATTAGCATCATTACACCTCCTACCCATAGTCACCCTGCGGGATGGGCAGGTCTGGGGACAATCATGCCATCACGGGGAGAGGTCAAATGACCTGCCCAAGGTCAAATGTGAGGACGTGCCAGAGCAAGGTTGGAAGGAAGCAGGTGTCCTGCCTCTGTGTTCTGAGCCGGCTTGGATTCCCCCCCACCCCCACTGCTTTGGCGGGCATCCTGGTGAGAAAGTGGGTCTGGACACCCAGATTAGAAACCGAGTGTGGCCTAGGGTAGGCTCTGCTCTCCCATCTCGGCCCACACTGCATCCTCCCCATTCCTGTCTCTCGGATGTGTTTTGCAATGCCATCCTTCTTCTATTCCTCGCTCCGGGCCAAACATCAAGATCCTGCTTCCCTTTCTAGACATCCGCGTCTGCTGCTCAGTTTTCCTTCCAGTGGTTATTGCTAGTTCTCCATTTCTCTTTCTCTCTCATTTCATTTTTGTCTCCTTGGGACTCATCATCCTAATGAGACATCCTGTTTTGAAGGATGACCTAAGTTTTTCCGGGAGTGCTTGAATCTGTAAGCCTTCTAAGAAAAAGAAAGTCATAAAAACCCCTCTCTCTTCCGTTATTTGCATCTGGCAAAACAAAGGAATCGCACCTGCCGAAGCCCTACTGGCTTCTCAGCCAGGCTCACGAGGAAACCAAGAGGCAGCTCTGACACTAGAGCCTTCCTGCAAGCCAACCAAATCTCAGAGCGGCTAATTCCTTGTGAATGTAAGAGACCACCTTGCCTCTGGTGGGCGCAGCCCCAGGTGAGGGGGCTGTTCAATGGGGGCACTGCAGCTCTGGGTTGAAAACAGAAAGGCGCCAAAGGGGACTTTCAGCACCTATGCCCCATCTTGGAGACTGAGGCTCCTACAGCTGGAGGAAGCAGCGACTTTCTCAAAGTCACACAGCAAATCAGTGACCACTAATTGGGGCTGCCACCTCGGTCTCTGATTCCTCTCCTGGGAAGGGGTCTTTCCTCTCCCACAAGGTTCTTGGAGCATAGAGGGCTCTGGTAAGTGAGCTGCAGAACGGATTCTGGATCAATCTCTCATGGTCACTTACTTCATGCCTTTGAGCTTGATGACATCGCCCAGAGGGGGTCATATCGTTGGGTCACATGCTGGCCACAGAGTCTTTGCGTGATTTCAGGCCTCTGAGGTACTGGTGAGGGAAACTGAGGCAAGGACCTCTTAACTATTGGTCATCCACGTGTCTGTCCCCAAACCACAGAGTCACCTGCTTGTGTCACAGAGTGGGAGATGCTCCGAGGCCAGCAGGGGATCCGTCCCCAAGGAAGAGCCATCCTCAGGGTTGCCACTCCCATTACTATGGTGGAGGAACACCACACCTCACAGCTGGTCAAGACTGGTCAAGGCCGTTTGCCTATCATCTCTCATTTCCCGGCTCCACAGCAACCCGGGGGGATAGACACTCCATGTTCCCCTTTGCCAGGTGAGAACTCAAGGCTCAGAGGAGTTAAGCACCTCAGACAGGGCCCTCTAGCTAGAACCCGCCAGAACCAAAGCTCTGAATCTGGGGTTTTTTGGCTGTCCTGCTCTCCCACACAAATTCATAGTCCTAAAACTCATCCGTCATGAGTATCTCCCACAGCGGGGCTTCCTCAGGTCCTCACAGCAAGCTGGTGAAGTCCCCCTCCCCGAGGGTCAGTGGTGAAGTAGCTGAAGTGGGCCACACGTTCGGGGCCACATGGCCCGGCCTTGCCCAGGCCCGCAGCCCCGAGGAGAAATCGGGAGCCCTCCAGGCTGACAGGCCAGGCTGGGACTTCCTGCCTAGAGGTCTCTTTCTCTCTGCTGAGTCCAGCTGGGCCTCTGAGAGAGAGAGGGAGAAGACTTCTGTAGGAGGAGCCTGGGGTTTCTTGTCCCCCTCACCTCTTCAGGACTTCAGGACCTCTGCTCTCCGGAGAGGGAAGCTAAGCCAGGAGTGGATAGCCAGTGATGATTGGACAGCAGGGCTCTTAAAGAAAGATTCCATTCGTTCATTCACTCACGCACTCACTCATTCATTCCTCCCCGCATCCTTTAACAAAGCTCTATAGTGATCTATTCTGCGAAAGGCACTGCTAGCTGTTTGGGGGTCTGGGGCTGGTAGAGCATGGCACAGGACTTCAAGGAGCTGAGTTTTGGTTCAGCAGGCTGAATAGAAAACTGTCAGTTGTTCTGAGCTCTTCCAGCTATAAAACATCCCTGTCCAGCCCCCTCTTTGCCATCCTCTTCTTTGGGTTCTTAAAACGTTTTTCCTGGGTACCGCAAGGCTCCCGGCTGGGCTCTCACCCATCCTCCACCCCAATGCCGAAGGCCCGAGATGCCAATCCATTGGGTCTCTTCCATGCTGAGAATCTCTCAGTGGTCCCCCTGAGTCCTCAGGGTAAAGTCCAAGCCCGTCAGCATGCCTATCCAGAACTTGGTCGTGGCTCGGTCCCTTCCTCTCTCTCTAGCTTCAACTCTCCCTTCAAACTTCAGGCACTCGGGCTCCAGAAAAGCCAAAGTTGTTTTCAGGGACTCCCCCCACCCCCTCCTCTACCAAGATCACACTTCTGGGTTTTTGCACATAAGACATTTTCTTTTTCTGGAGGCTCTTACCCTTCTTCACCAGCCAACTTCTACTCATTCTGCAAAACCCAGTTCAGAGGCCCTTTCCTCCTGGAAGCCAAGGCTAGAAAAGACGCCGGTATTCTACATTTCTTCAGCATTTAGAAATGTATTTCAGATTTTATCTATTCTCTTGGTCTTGCTAGTCTCCCCCTCCCCATTTATCTGGGAGACCCTGGTTCCCTAAGACATAGATAATGCCTGGACCAAGACAGTGCTTAATAATGTTCTACTGAATGAACACAGGGGAAATTCCAAAGACAGAAACTTATTTATCCTCCCTGCTCTAAAACCACTTGTAAACTGCAGCCAACTTGGTCCACCCTCCAGGGTGTCTGGAGCTCAGAAGGAAGGAATGTGTCTGTGATTTTCTGGAGAACAAAAGGGTTACTTTCAAGCCCACAGATGTGGCAAAAAGAAGGAGCAGCTGTTAATCATTGTAACTGGGAAAGTCCGCACACTTTCCTGTGGCTTTTCGCTACAACATAGGTCCTTGGACAGATTTCAAGAGGAAAATAACAAGCTATTTGACCTTTTCCTCTTGCTAGCCAACATTTTTCGGTCTCTGCTCCACAGCCCTGGATGGTTTCAATCTAGGATGATTCCATTCTTCCCACTCCGGGGCAAACTAAAGACTGGAGCTTGCAGAACTAGCCCTGTGCACAGGTGTCTTGCTGGCCCCCGGAACTGGGATCCGTGGACTTGCCACCTGTTACGTGTCTTGGGATCTAGAGAGAGCCATTGAGCTCCTCAGCTTCCTTCTTGCTGCCCTGCCATGGATTCATCCTTACTGCAGAAAAGCAGTAGAGAGAATGACAGTTATCAGCAGGCCTACCACTTCCAAGGAAGTTAGAAGAGGTGGGATATTTCCGCTGGATGCTTTACATCTTAATTCATGAAAATAATCAGAATGTCCCACCAGAATAGATACTGGGTCTATGTGGACCCATTAGACAGGGGTACTTCCTGCCTCGGTGAAGTTCACCTCTGTTAGTTCTCTCAGCAGATGAAAAAACTGGTCTGAGGGGAGGGGTATAAAGCGACTTGGTCAAGATCACACAATCAGCTGAAATCAGAACTGAAAATAGAATCTAGGGCTTCTGACTCTTGTGTGGTCTGCTTCGGGCACCGTCTTGATAAGTGACAGCCTGTACTCTCACTATCTAGCTGTCTGACACTGTGCAGACCTGTCTGGGCACATCACCCTGACTCAGAAACATGTCTCATGTGCGCCAGAAGCAACTTTGCTACCGGAACCCAGGAGTCCCATGTGCACCTTGGCCCGCCTCCAGCTGTGAACCCAGATCCCAGCCAACCCGTAACTCTGGGGATTTGGCCTGCCCACCCCATCTCCCTCTCCCCAGCTTCACCTCCCAGAGTCCACACTTAATGCTGGTTGAGACCCCATGCTCAGAAATTTGGCGTTAGTCTTTGGGTTTTGGATTTTTTTTTTAACATCCCTACATGAATAGACAGAAGGAAAAAGAGGGCGTTCATCCTAGGGGTACAATCTACCCTTGCCGCTGACGTTTCTGTGCACAGGACCAAATGCTGGGATCTGAGCTCCTCACCCACCAGCGGGTCCCAAGGGCCCGGAATTCTCCTTGTTAGGGTGTGTCGTTCAGCTAAAACTCATCCCGAGTTTGGGCATTCTACCTTTGTGATGTTTTCACACGTCTTTGTAAAACCGTTCTCTGACATACCTAGTGGTTTTCTTTAAAATGACTCACTTCTTTTTTTTTTTTTTTTACTTAAATACATGTGTTTTGAAAGGAAACATTTTATAACTGCTATAAATGTGAAACCAATATTATTTGGTATTCTTGCCATCAAAGTAAACATTGTTTTTCGATTGGAGCTGGATGCACTTGCCTGCATGATGTTGGAGCTCTGAGCTTACTCTCTTGTTGAAGAGAGGGAGAGGGAGACAGAGAGAAGGGGGAGGAGGTTGGTAAGTGCTGAGGCTTTCTCCTTGACTGGATCAAAAACGTTAGAAGACGGCTGAAAAGGGTATGTCTTTCCCTACTAGAGACTCGCTGCTGTTAAAGGCCCTGGTCTAAGGAAACTGTGGGTCGGGAGTCCTGCCTGACCCGGGGCTCGCCCGGGCTCATGGACACAGCATGGGGCTCACAGAGCTGATGTCCTGACAGTGGGATCTACTGAGGAACCACACATCTTCCTGAGGACACGTGGGGTAGAGCCCGCTGACCTGGGTCTCACCAGGGCGAATGGCCAGGCAGAGTGTGGGGACAAGTGGGCTGAGGGCAGGGCATCCTTGGAGAGATAGGTGGTGCTAATGGGTGCTGGGGAAGCCCCAAGGGAGACTTGGCTCAATCCGATCTGCCCAGCTGTGGCTCCAGGGGGACTCTGGGAGATCAGAGTGCGGGGGAGCTGGCCGCTGCCCCTAGAAGGGGACTTGGGGAAAGCAAAGTCTGGCCAAAGGCCCTCTGGGTGGCTGCACAGAGCTCCTCACGTGAACCTTGGGGAAAGGCCCTGGGGCTGAAGGACTTCCTCTTCTAATGGACAGAACAGCTCCTAGTTGCTATGCATTTCACAAAAGAGAAGGGAAACTTCCCAGAAAAACCACACGAGATGTGCTGACGGTGGGGCAGGGGAGGTGAAGGAGGGCCGCCGAGTGCGGTGGGTACAAGGAGTGTCCACGCACAGCGTGGGGAGGGGAGACGCCAGCACACGCCAATGGAACCCCACTCGCCAGGCATGGAGGCGAGGGTAGGACAAGCGTTCTCTCCTGTTAACCTCACCGTTTAATCATCTCTAGTGAACCCAGGAAGAAATGGAGACCCAGAGAGTCAGCAATGCCGAAAATCACACAGCTGGGGAGAGGTAGAGCCAGGAGATGGGCCAGACCTTGAGCTTCCAGGTTGGGAGCGTAGACCGGGCCTGGTTTGCATGTGGCCTGGCCTCCCTCTGAAGAACAGCTGGACTGTGGACAAGGTGAGGCTGTGCCTCTAACAAGCATAAGTTCACGGTCAACACCACCGCCCCCACCTCAGACCTGCGCTGCCCACGCTTTGATGCATCTTACCTTCATTCTGTGAAGCTACTCCTCTCCCCCTTTCTGGGGCAAGGTGACAGAGACTGCGAAGTTGTGTTCATGCACAGAGGTCCCTCTGGCCTCCCTCTCGTTCCATTCCTGACCGCCAGAGTGCCTGCAATGGCTTCATCCAATGCTCTGGGTTGGGAGAAGCCCTAAGGGACTGGGGGCCTGGATGGCAGCTGGGAGGAGGGACAGGGTAGCTGGGTGGCCTCACCTTGGGCCACTGGGCAGCTCCACCAGTGGGGCTGGAAAAAGTCCAAGGTAGTGATCTGCCTTCGGGCTCAAAGGACAGGCTTATTCATGCGGATGATTCTGCTTTTAGGGATGATAAACATAGATGGGAGTTTCCCAATTTCAGAGTCTGGGAGGAAATTCCAGGCTTTCTTTTGAAGGCTGAGAAAACAGAGAGACTCTGGCCCTTTGGAAGTAGGGACAGCAGGGGAAGCGTGGGGCAGAGGGGTAGGGGACATGCACAGAGGAATTGGGGCTTGGCTTGAATGCCTGGCCCCAGCTTCTTTGGGAATCAGTGAGGAGAGGGCAGCAGGGCAGGAAACATCAGGAAGCTCACTCTTGTGGCTGATCTTCCATCCCTGGCTCTGCAGGGCCATGAGTGTGTGGCTGTGTCTTGGCCCTGGTGTTGCCTCACTTTCCTTCTGTCCCCCTGCAGAGAACCGAGCCAAGGATGTTTGTGGGAAATGACCGAGAAGACAAAGTCCTATGGCGCTGGTCCCATGACCTTCCCCAGGGGATCCCCTTCCCATATTGTTGTCTCCCCAGTGGCAGTGACGCACGTGCAATGGGAGTCGGCGTCCAGGGGCTCCCATGATAGAAACAGCATGTCATCCTCTATTAAGATAGGGTCATAAAAATGTGAGTGTTGGAGCTCCCCAGCAGTGGATCTGGATATATTGGGCATACTGGGTTTACTGGGTGATCTATGGTGAAAATCCTGATCTGGAGTTCTCAGGGTCTCAGTTCTTGGGGTCTGATGGGAGGCAGAGGGAGGGAATGGGGAGCTAGGCAGCCTGGGGAGCAGGAGCGGAATTGCAGCTCCCGGGGGAGGCCAGGGAGGCTCAGCCAGGACAGCCCCCGCATGGGTAACTGAAAGGACTCTGGTGCAGAAGAGGGGCCCAGGTGCCCGATGAGGACAGTGGGTGGTGACAGATAGCCCGTCAGTGCCATTTACACGTGGGGGTCTTCCCAAGTCAGGGCTTGTACCTACTGTGCAGGGTGAGGGACGACGAGCTGGAATGGGTTCCTGGCACTTGGTATGAGGCTACAAGGTGCAAAAATATGCAAAGAAAGAAAAAAAAAAAAAGATCACCATTTGTTTTTCTTTTTACTCCTCCCAATACCTGCAAGAAATCCCTTCTGCAGCTCCCAAGAGAGAAATGTTGGTGGTTAAGGGTTTGAATCTGCACAGCCGGTGAGCGGCCTGTCCAGGGTCACAACACTGTTCTGCGTGACCTGAAGAATGTCTTGGGGAGGCCATCACCTTCCTGTGTGTGTGTGCGTGTGTGTGTGTGGGGGGGGAAGGATAAGTCAAGTGCACTAATACCTGTCCTCTGCGACAGGCTGTGAACCACTCGTGGGGGGTGCCGTGTGTCCCGAAGGGGACCCCCATCCCACGTACAGTGGCCAGTATGGAGAGAGATGGTGATGTGAGGGAGGTTCGCCCACTGAGAGAGGAAGGAGCGTCTCACGTACAAAACACTGCAAAGGTCGGCTTGGGTATCTCTCTCTTCCCCTAAGCCTTTGTCCAGACTGTCAATGACCGGGACCAGCCCTGGGACCCAGGCACGGCCACTCTCGAAGTTTCCTGGAGTACCTGGTGCAGACCAGGGCTTCTCAACACTGAGCTGGGCTGAACCATGGATCGGAGCCAAGGCTTCAAGAGGAGGGAGTTGACCAGAATGGGAACTGACTTTGACTGTGTTCAGTGGGATGCATTTGGACTCACTGCTCCTTACCTAAGTGTCTACAAGACAATCAGGGACTGGGTGAAATGTTCCACAAAGAGCAGAGAGAAGAGAGAAAAAGTGAGATGAGGAGGGTTGGGGATGAAAAGGAGAGAAGAGCGAAGGACTCGAGTTGGTTGGCCTGTGTCATCTTAGCAAGGGGCATTGCATTGAATCCTTGCAATGTTCACAGGCAGTGTGTTCTGCTTTTGCTCATCAGGCTGAACCTGGTGGCCAGTGAGCTACAGTGACTTTCCCGAGGTGATCTGGCTCATGTGTGACCTATCTGTCATATGCCCCCAAGACTGCTTGACTGCAAAGTCCAGGGTGGTGTCCCCTCCTCAACTCTTCCTCCCAAGACCGTCTGCACACTGATCCCTTCACCAGAGCATTCTACAGCGGTGACTGTCCATTCCATTTTAGTGACAGCTACTTCAGAGCCATCAAGGCATCGAGAGTAAGTCTTTCAGTCGAGTCAGAAGGAGGAGACATGAGCAGCTTAAGGAAGTGGACTATATGACTGGAAAAGAAGTGTAGAATGCCCTTGTCATGTTTTGGTGGCTACCACCCAGCCTCAGAAAGGCGGCTTCAATTAGAAGCCCATGTTCTATTTTTTATTTTTCCCTTCTTCCTGGTTTGGAAATACAAGTAGTAAGGCTGTATATAGCAGCCTTTCATACAACTCACGCATCTATTACTTTTTCCATGTCTCCAAGTCACTGGGTGTGGCTTGGTCTACTTAGTTCCAGAAACCACTTATAAGAGCCAGGTCACAGGAGTGAATTTAACCTCAAACCAGATCATTGGGTCTGTAGGACGTGACCTCTTTTTACACTGATGATTCATGTATTGAGTCAAAGTTGGGGTTTTGGGCCTTCTAGAGCCAAGGAGTCTAGTTATTGGGTCTTTTCCTCTCTTGGAGATGGTTCTTTTCTGATCGGGCTCTGTTTTATAAACTGCATGTAGAAAATGGAACATTTGACCGACCTTCCTTCCTTCCTACATTTATTTGAATGCGTATTACGCTCTTGCCCTTATCGTGAGGAACGAGGAAAACTCCCTGCCCTCAGGAAGGGTGTTCAGGGTCTGCGGACCCCCAAATTACTTGGCAAGTCCCAACATTACACCTAATGCAATGAGAGTTTGCATAGAACCCCGCATCCAAATCTGCCAAAGGAGGAAAACTTCAGTTACGAATGTTCAGAGCCTGCATAAGTCCTTTGCGATGGAAGAGGGGTTTACTCTGGGATCTAGTTCTTTTCTGTAGAGCCAAGATGGTCTCAGGGGACCAACATAGCCCAGCCAGAAACAGGTAGGCAGTCGGGACAGGTGTGAAGCAGGAAGGGGGGTGATCTGTTGTCTCGAGCTGAAGCCCACTGATGAAGAGAACATGGTAACAGGTCTCCTGGGACCTCCCGGGAGGTCCTCCCTCAGAGATGTTGGGAACTCAGGGCCCAGGGCTGTTGGAGATGTCGCCTTTAAGACAGTGGTGGCTGTGGCTGCCTTCTTGGGCCTTGTGGTGGTACTTCTAGTACCTCTAGGCCCCATCAGATCAGTTACCTGCACAAGTAAAGAACCATGATGTTAAATCATGAAGGATTTTCCAATAAAGTGGTTGAAGAGGGGGCGGAAAGGAAGCCAACTGGGCTTCAGAAGGGACAGAGGCCAATTTCCTTTAGTCTGGAGCTCCAAGTACAGCAGAATTTCCTGATTTCTTGTCTCAGATTTTAAGGCCGCCTTGGGGCTATCTGGCCTATGGTGTGTGCCAGAGTTTTGATGCTGTGATCTCAGAGCTGGACAGGGACCATCCCTTCTCCAGCCCCTGTCGTCTCCCTCCCAGAGTCTGATAGAGTCTCACACAGTTCTGGAAAAAGGGCAGTTCACCAGTAACTAAGAGAACCATAAATGGTTAACAGAATGGGAGCCCATGCTGCACCATGAAGGGGATGAGGGAGATTAATGTCTTCTCAACAATAACTGTTCTCCCCACCAGTTCCCAACTCAGCCAGTAGCAACCCCAGGCACAAATAGAAGGAAGGGAACCCTCTCCTTTGTTGGGCTTCTGATGTGAGTATTCTGTACCTGTGTGTGCACGTGTGTGTTGGAGTGGAAAGAGCTACCATGCTGTTGTACCAGTAGATTCCCAAAGAAAGCGGAGAAACAAGAGGCATTGGAGACCAGGTTTTGGGTGGGCAGGTACCTGCTTTCGAGTATGGCCGACTGTTGAGAGAAATTTCTGGACCCACACAAACTTTCCCGTGCCCTAAAATGAGTATGTTATTGCTTTCACTTAACCACAACCTCCACACTGCCCCCGGCCTTGGTCTCTGACTTGGAATGACAGACACGATGACAGATACGAAAATGAAGATGAATCATCCTCAAATTTTGTTCTTTTGATCGGTAAAATACCTGCTGGGCATGCAGGCTCCCATCTGTGACTGCTGTTTGCAACCAACCCATCAGGTTGCTCTGAGGACAAGCTCACGTTCCAGAAATTAACCTATCTATCTGCAGGAAAGGACATGTTACCGCAAGAGTCTTTAAGGAGTGTGCTTTGACGTCAATGTTCCATGAGAGAGGAAGGGATGAGAAAGGGGGTTGACAGGAGGACAAGGTGTGATGGAAACCATAACTGCTGTCATTGTCTTTGACACAACTCTCTGGGCCACCCAGGTGCACTGCCATCCTCCTCCAAGCCTGACCCCTTTCATGAAACTCTGGTTTTCCAGAATGACCCGAAGGCTTTCTAAAAATCCAGATTTCTGGGCTCCTCCTGTCAAGATCCGGTAGATATATGCAGCAGGGAAAGCAAATTTTACACCAGCCATCCCACTGTGTCAATGGCTGAACGAGATAATGATTCATTTCTCAACCCACAATCCAGTATAGGCTAGTGGAGGTAGAGTTCTCTGGAGCTGATATGTACATATTCTTCTCCTGGTTATTCTGGGACCCCGGACTCCCCCATCTTGGCTTCTACCCTTCCTTGTAGCTTCAGAGTCATCAGATAAGAGCATGAAATGGGGGGTGCGGAGAGGACACACCTGCTCTTAATTTCTGCAGCAAAGAGGTGACCGTGTTACTTCCATTCACCTCCCATTCGTGAGAACTGGTTCCACGCCTCCATGCCGCGCCCTGGGGAAATAGAGTCTAATGCCCAGAAGGGAAAGGGATCTTGGTGAAAAGTTAGCCAGTCCCAGCCACTATCTGAGATGGGGACATGCATGTTATTTACTACAAGCATCCTTGGCAACTCTAACAGAGATGGCGTGACACCCATATTCTTGAGAAACACTTAGCCACAGACACCTGCGTGGGTAATAGCAAGTGGGTGCTAATCCACTTACAGATCGTGGAGCCTGGCTCGTGGGGGCAGAAATATACAAAGCAAACCTCCAGAGCGATCTAGTGTTTTCAGGGTGGTGGTTCTTGTCCGCACGGAAGGTTCTTGTCCGCACGGAAGGTCCCCAGCTGCCGCTCCAGCCCACAATTCCCCATCCCAGGGACTGGAAGACTCCTCACTTATCTCGGTAACTTGAGTTCTTCTTCTATAAAGTGGGAATGTGAACACACGACATCAGATTAAGTCAGTTGAAGGGTCTATTAGTAACCGGCCATGCAGTAGGTATACGATAAATGTTACAAGTATTTAGCAGAGGGTGATCAAAGGGTTACCAACTTCCAGTGAGAACATGAATATGTTATGGGGTTGTCAGGGACCACTTGGACACTATGGTTAACAATATTGTATGTTTCAAAGTTGCTAGGAGAGTAGATATTACAAGTTTGTCATACAGTGGTGGGGGCAGGGAGAAATTGTAACTACATGAAACAGGTTGAGTAGACTCATGGCAATCATTTTGTGATACACGCACATATCAGATCATTGTGCTTACGAATTTAACTAATCCAAGATTACGTATCAGTTGTAAACTGGGGAAAAATTATCATCAAAATGAGAACGTAAAAAAACTTGTATCTACCACTGTAAGCTTGATAGTCTCCCAATACTTAAAGGTTTCATGGGTGCATGGGTGGCTCAGTCATTAAATGTCTGCCTTCAGCTCAGGTCATGATCCCAGGGTCCTGGGATCCAGTCCGGCACTGGGCTCTCTGCTCAGCAGGGAGTCTGCTTCTTCCTCTCCTTCTGTTTTTCTCTCTCTCTGTCTCTCATGAGTAAATAAATAAAATCTTTGAAAAAAATAAATTAAAAATACTTTGCTGGTGAGATTAGAGAATCTAGTATTTGACACTGTGTAATAAAATCTCATGCCTGGGTGGCTCAGATTTAAAAAAAAATCTGTCAACTTTTGAATGTCTGCCTACTTCCATAAAGCAATACTTTCCAAATGACCAATGTTTAATTTTTTTTAATTTGGTGAATGCTTTCATCACAATTCAACATATTTATGTAAGAGGGTTTCATCTGCTTTAAACTAATGAGAAGATGTTACTTGGTTTACTAGAAAGTGTCAGAATGAAAAATGAACAAAGTTTTAGGCCCAATAAACAAATATGGGAAGGATTGATTTGGCCCATAAGAGCCAGATCAGATCCTCCTGACTGCTTTGTTATGTAGTTAAATTGGTTCAATGCAGCATGTGAGCAATTTTTGGAAGCCTCATCTTAACGATGATTGCATGCTAGTTTTTCCAAATACAAAAAGAAAAAAAAAGTTTCATAGATATAATTCTGGCCATCTGTTCACAAAGGAAACAGGATTATTTTAAGTGAATTTTTAATTTTAGCATAATATTTTTTAAAAGATTTTATTTATTTATTTGACAGATAGAGATCACAAGTAGTCAGAGAGGCAGGCAAAGAGAGAGCGAGAAGGAAGCAGGCTCCCTGCTGAGCAGAGAGCCCGATGTGGGGCTCCATCCCAGGACCCTGAGATCCTGACCCGAGCCAAAGGTAGAGTCTTTAACCCACTGAGCCACCCAGGTGCCCCAGCATAATATTTGTTAAAGGGGACTGTTAATTGGGCAGGTATCCAAAGAGTGTCTGAATTTCTTGTACTTTTTTAAAATTAAAAAATTGTTTTTGTATTTTTTGACTTTCTTTTGTTTTTTAATGTTTTGTAGCTGTCAACACTGAGCTTTGGAGCCATGCAGACCAGGTTCAAGTCCTCACGCTACAACCTACTAGCCCTGGGGAATAGGATAAAGTCTATCTCATTTTTCTTGACTTCATTTTCTTATTTTTATAGTCATAACTGATACCAGTATCTCCATGAGGTTATTTTGAGGATTAAATCAAGTAAATTTTTATAAAGCACTTAGCATTGTGCCTGACCCCTAGGAAATACTCAGTAAATGTTTTCTGTTATTTTATATACCACCATCAACATCGCTGACAGATAACCACTAAACATCTATCTTGATTGCTATCTGAAGGAAGATCCCTTAGCTCGTGAAAGCAGTGTTAGTAGCAAGATAGCATAAAAAGAGAAAAGGGGCTTCAGGATAACAAACAAAGTACTGCATAAGCTGTTGTCCATAAGCTATTGACATAGGGAAGCTTATATTTCTATGATAGGGACTAAGCAATCTCAAAAACCAGGGCAGTAAATATTCAACGTACATTATAATTAGAACTCATCATCTTTTTTTCCTCATGTAAAATACTCCATATCCATCAATTTGTCAATGATTAATTTGCATTATGTGATCTACAGAAGAAATTTTTTCTAATTCAAATGTATTTTTCAATATATAGAAATCATTTTTTCCCAGTTCTACTTAGATATAATTGACAAATAAAATTATAAGAAATTTTTTTCTCAAAACGTATTTAGCAGAGGGCTGGGCTTTTAAGGTCCTAGGAGAATGATGAAATCCATAGTCCAAGAACGGATCCCACCCTTCTTATTCAAAGTGTGACACACTCACCAGCAACATTTTCCTCACTTGGACTTACTAGAAATGCAGGCTCTCAGGCCCCAGCTAGGATCCACTGACTCAGTATCCATAATTTTCCAGGACCCGCAGATGATTCTGCCGTTTGACAAGATATGCACACAAAGAGAGACCACCTCTGGCCTCTTTAGCCCGAGTCCCTGCATTTGAGGAAGACACGGTAAGAGAGGAATGTGAGCGGTGTGGCCAGCACAGATGGCCTGGAAGAGAGCAGATGGTGACAATCATGCTGGGAATTTGTGATCTGCATGACCTCACAGACCTGTTGGGCTGCCCTTGACCTTCCAATTGAGGGCGCCATTTTGGAGCTATCCTTCTCTCTGTCCTTCAGCCAGGTGTGTGTGGTCCATATCTTGCTGAGACCTCTCTATTATTTCTTAGAAAAGGTAACTTTCTTATTTTTGAGATTGAGGGATGATGATCAAGGACAGACCTACGCTCCTAGAAAAAGTGGACACAGACTGAGTGTTGAAGCTTTTGCATCCTAACTGGTGATGCCAAGGCTCTAGAGAAGATTGTGGCTCCAAATAGTTATTATGGAGGGGTACAGATATGTTATGCTGACAAAAGATTGAAAACAGATTGGACAATTAACGGAGGGGAAACCCCACAGTACCTACCCTTCGCACTGTGTGTGAAGAAGCCATAACCCACTCCCATGGGCCTGGAAGACAGCGTAAGTCAGCAGTCACATTAGCAATAAATAAAGGATCTCTGTCTCTCTCAGGTTATCTAAATTCTGTTAACTAAATAATAACAAACAAATAAATAAAAGAATAAATAAACAAAAAATAAATAAAACAAAACAAAAACAAACAAAATAGCAACCTTTTATTTGTACAGAGCTTTACAATTATTTAACAATTTATTTATATGTTTGTTTATTTTTGCAAATATTTATTGAACATATACTGTGTATCAGAAGCTGGGCCAGGTACCAGGATTACAGTAGTGAACGAACCACACATAGGCACATCTCAATGGAATTTATGCTGAAGTGGTTTTCCACCATAGTGGGTTTGCTGAAGTTCTGTTGAACATTTACTATGTGCCAGTCACTGGGCCAGGCACAGTAGCCCCCCACCTCCTGCCAAGGAATCGTCACAACAACTCTCTGACGTGGCACCTTTACTATCTCCTTTACCCAACTAGGGTTGATCAGAGTACACATGTCTCAGAAGTTCAGACTTTCCCAAAGGGATTTAAAAGCTGTTGGTGGGTCAACGAACAACCCACATTCTTGGCTGTCAGATGCTCACCCTTTATGACCTTGACCTGTACATATTCTGACAATTACAATGGACCTGAGCCTTGAAGACAGGGTAGGGTTTTAGAGATGGAGAAGAGCATTCCAGGAACTGGAGCTTGAGTAAGTGGGTGAAGGTAATGAAATGACAGTACCCCATGGGGATGGGGGATCATTTCTGGAATTAGGAGCCGAGGCCTCTAAGTGAAGTCTGCCCTTCAGAAATGATAGACATTGCCCAGGGTGGATAGAACACAGCGTCTGCAGAAGCCATGGCTGGAAAGGTTGGATTGGTCCAGATTGAGGGGGGACCTGTGTGCCACTCCAAGAAGTTGATCTTTTATCCCCTAGGCAACACTTGGAGGACAAGGAGGCCAGAGTTCTACAGAAGGAGATCACTCCCACGGGGTGATGGAGTATATTCTGGCATGGTGTGGCAGAGATGGTGAACGGTGCAAAAAGATGGAAAATTGGTTAGAGATCTGTTGCCATACCCATTCCCAGCCTCTCTACCCTGTCAGATAGTGAGCTATCCACTTCCCCCTTGCTGCAATGCCTAAACCTATCAAGATGCAGATTCCGATTGGACAGGTCTAGGATGGGGCATGAGATCCTGCATTTCTATCAAGGTCCCAGGGGAGGCAGGTGCTGCTTCTTTGGGGACCACACCGTGTGTAGCCAGATGCAGAAAGTGATGACAACACATGAAGGGACACAGAGCCAGAGGCCCCTGCTATGTGTCTGCGATTTTGCTGGGTCCTTTGCATTCTGTGTTCATTCAGATGCTTAAAAACCAAGAGACAGTTAGGATTGTAATCCCTATTTCACAATGAAGGAACTGGACCTCAGAGGGCTTGGGTATCTTGTTTAAAGTCACACAGACCCTTTGGTCCAGTCTCTCTGCAACAGAATAGACAAAATGCAGACAGACAGCCCGTGAACTTCTAATTAAATTTAGATTCTGTCTGCAGAAACCCTGTCGCCACATATGAACCACGAGAAAGAGTCAGTCATTACTCACATATGGAAAAGGAAAGAAGAAGCAGTTTTCTCTTTTTATCTCGTGACCAAAAGGGGTGCCTCTAAGGAACAGGCCTGCATGATGGCAGGTGAAGATAGGGAAATCTACCAGATCCGTGAAGTAAGCGTCTTTAAAGGCGAACATTTGATGTGGCATCTTTCTGCCGTGGGGAGGAAGCAGCCACGACAAGCCACAGCGGGTGGGCAAAAAGCCATTTGTATCTCTGTGTAAGCACTCCCGGCTGGGGACTCGACCTGGCAGGCAGCCCAGGAATGTCTCCTGTCTATGGTGGGAGAATTCATGATGCAGAGAGCACTCAGTTGTGTTAAATAATCTGTCATTGCAACATCCATGCCTGGGCTTTCCCGCTTCCTCCAGCCAGATCTGGAAAGCTAATCAGAGGTCACAGAAGGAGGTGAAGTTTAGGGTCTGGGCTGAAAAATGCCATGGGAACAGCAAGAAGCAGAGGCTGAGGAGGGCTCCAAAGTTCTCCCCCTCCGCTCCAAAAGAGGCTCTCTGCCCTTACTTGTGCTGGCTTGGCCAAGAAATAAGCCAACGCAGATTTGACCCACAGGGCAATGCTTGAGAGTTGACTTTCGGAGCCCGGTACCTGGCATGGCAGGAAAGGTTGTTATTTGTGAAGGATTAGGTCTTCCTCGAGGTGTTCAAGCCTCACCCTGGACCTAGTGAATCAAAATTTGGGGGACTGAGGATGGATCTTTTTTTTTAAAAGCAGTTTTTCCAGGTGATTTCTATGCACTTCGAAATTGGAGAACTACTCAGACTCTATTAGCAAAATGGGGAACACGGACAGTATAAAGAAGAAAATATAGGCTCCAGGGTCAGAGAATCCCAGAGTTGTGTCCCATCCCTATGGCAACCAGCAGCGTGACTTTGTGTGAATCACTTGACCTCACTGACTCTTCTATAAATGGGTTCATGACGATCTCTGCAGAGGATGGTTGCAAAGGTCCCATAGGTATGAGGTCTGCAAATGCCTGCTTCATGTCAAGTGTCCCGTAAATACTCAGGGACTTGATTTCAGCATCTCCCTGGCCCCAGTCTTGTTTCTTGTTGAAATGGCCTCAGGAACTCATCTACATAGGACATTCGCAATGAGGGTAGGCAGCGGAGCATGGGGAGATGGGAGGAAATCAGATGATGTAGTAGGATTTATTTTCATTAGGGTTGATGCTTTGCTTTAAGATGCTTTGCTTTAAGATGGATGTGACCATCAGGGCCTCAGGAGCCTGGGATGTGTGCTGACTCCAACAAGATGTATTTTAAAAAGACACAGGCATCAGTTTAAAAAAATAAGTAAATAAAAGGTTTGGGAAAGATATTGGCTTGTGATCCACAAATTTAGGGGCAAACAGGAGGCTCTGGATAGTCCTGGGTGGTCCCAGCCTGTGGCATAAGGGGTGCCCTTGGGCTTCATTAGAAGAGATACAAGCTTTGAAAGGAGGCAGTCAGATGCCCTTTTTCTCTCCACTGGTCTGAGCAGCTCTCGGGCCTTCCCACGCTGTGGGTGGTGGTGGGGTGTGTGTGTGTGTGTGTGTGTGTGTGTGTGTGTGTGTGTATCTTGTCCCTAGAGAAGAGGAAATATGGTGGTGAAGGAAGTCATGTGCTTGGGGAGCTGTTCAGGGAGAAGAGTGGTTTAGCTTTAATAAAAAGGGGCAATTGCAATGGATGTTTGCAAGATCTGAAAGTACCGGCAGGAAGTTGGGCAGAAGGATCAGCCTTAGGGACAATGGGTGGAAACTGCCAAGACTCAGACTTCAGTTCCTTCACGGAAGAACCCAGTAACTGCTTTATTGTTGGTAGTTCTACTGAGCATGCCAGATGGCTTTATGTCATCAACCCTTGGACAGCCTTGCCAACTAGGCATGCTTTTCCCCATTTCTCAGATGAGGAAATGGGTTCAGAGAGAGGAAGTGACTTGGCAAAATCATGCAGATCAGAAGAAGGGTAGTCAAAGATCTAAACCTCTAGACTCTGAAGACTCCTCTTGTTTCCCCTGTGCTGGCCTGATTTTCTGACAAGCAGAGGGGCGGGAGGGAGGGATGAGTTGGTCTAGAAGGTAATGAGCTCCCTGTCCAAGGATTCCACGAAGGGATTCAGTGAAAGTTGATCCTAGGAGTTAAGGTCTTAGACTCTGGAATCATATGCCACCTTCTAAGTAAGCCATTTGTGGAGGGTTTTTTGGTTTTTTGTTTTTGTTTATTTGTTTTCTGTTTCAGAGACTTGCTATAGTGTAAATACTTACCAGGGAACCAGGTACTGGTAATGAGGGCCCAGCAAAAGACAGCTTTTAAAATGGGCTAGAGTCAGTTGTGATGGCCTTGAAGTTTCCCCCCAGTCCTAAGAATGCACAGGTGGTTTTGGCGTATCACACATGAGGCAAGCCTTCCTTCCTCCATTCTCAAGATTCCTTGGAATTAGCTTTGACTCTAAGTCTCTATGACCAAGTCATTGTCAACTCCCAAGAGCTGACCTTTCAGTCTCAGACTTGGTATAGACTTTTGTGCTAGATTAAAGCCAGGGTCACCAGTGAGCACAGAAGAGGAATGCCAGTGGAAGTTGAAGGTGTCTTGCTTCTTGGAGCAGAAAGAGCATCACTTTGGGTTTGAATCTTGTGTCCTTCACTGCTTGATGGGAGCTTATGTAAGTCACTTAACATATTTGGGCCTTGGTTTACAGATCATTGAATGGGATTATCAACACCTAACAAAGCTATGTAAAATCTAGAAGGCTGCATATATGCACAGCACTGTGCATAGGCCAGGAAAGTCTTTTTATTTTTATTTTTTTAATATTTTATTTATTTATTTATTTATTTGAGAGAGAGTATGAGAGAAAGAGAGAGCATGAGAGGGGGAAGGTCCCTACTAAGCAGGGAGCCTGATGTAGGACTCGATCCTAGGACTCTGGGATCATGACCTGAGCTGAAGGCAGTTGCTTAACCAACTGAGCTACCCAGGTGCCCTAGGCCAGGGAAGTCTTAAAAGACCCAAAGTTCTCACCTCCGGCTAACTCTGAGACACTAAGCAAGCAGGAGGTGAAATCCAAAGTTGGGTTATAAGCACCAGCTAAAGTTGAAGGTATGACCCAACACACACCCAGGGCCCTTTGGCAAAGACTGGGAGACTTATTGATTCCACACATCTAGGGAAATCTTTGTCCAATCACTACTTAACAACAAGCTAACTGAGAAGGGATTTCTGTGGTCATACATAACAAAAATGCAGACTTCATAGAATTAGTTCAGAAAGATCACTAACAAACAAAAAAGAAACAACAACAAACCTTGGGGAGAGGAGAGTCTCTGATTTTCAGAGTTGCCACATTATATTATTCCAGATTTCAACAAAAGACTTGTGAGACATGAAAAGAAACAAGAAAGTAAGGCATATGCACAGGGAGGAAAAATCAATATAAACTCTCCTTGAGGCATCCCAGATAGACTTCTAGAGGAAGACCTTAAATTATGTATTTTAAATATGTTTAAAAACTAAAGGAGGGCGCCTGGGTTCTGGGATCGAGTCCCACATCGGGCTCTCTGCTCGGCAGGGAGCCTGCTTCCCTCTCTCTCCCTCTGCCTGCCTCTCTACCTACTTGTGATCTCTCTCTGTCAAATAAATAAAATCTTTAAAAAAAATGAAAGTAAAAAAATAAAAACTAAAGGAAACCATATCTAAAGAACTAAAGGAAAGTATGAGAATGGTATGTCACTAAATAGAGAATATTAATAAATATATGGGAGTTATTAAAAACAACCAATAGAAACCCTGAAATTGAAAAATACAACAGAAATGAAAGATTTCCTAGAGGAGTTTAACAACAAATTTGAGTAAGCAGGGGAAAGAATCAGGAAAGATGAAAATATGTCTGTTGAAATGATCCAGTCTGAGGAATAGAAGGGGAAAAAAAAAGAAAATAGAAGAAAAAAAAAAAGAACAGAAATTTGAGACTTACAGATCACAAAAATTTGTACCAACATACATAGAATGGGAGTCCCAGAGAGAGGGAAGAAAGAGAAAGATGACGAAGGAATATTTGCATAAATAATGGCTTAAAAATCTCCAAATTTGATGAAAAACATTAATCTACCCACCTAAGAAGCTGAATGAACTTCAAGTAGGATAAATGTAGATAGATCTACACCAAGACACATTGTAATCAGACCTTCGAAAGCAAAGACAATGAGACAATGTGAAAGCAGCAAGAGGGGAGTAATTCATCACGTATAAAATGTGCTCAATAGTATTAACAGCTGATTTATCACCAAAAACTACATAGGCCAGGAGGCAGAGGCTTGATTTATTCAAAGAGCTGAAAGCAAGAACTATCAACCAAGAGCTCTGTATCCGACAAAACAATCCTTTAAAAGTGAAGAAGAAATTAAGGTGTTCTCACTTACATAAAAACTGAGAGATTTTGCTGCTTAGCAAGTCAGTTCTATAGGAAATACTAAAGTGAGGGGCCCCTGGGTGGCTCCATGGGTTAAGTGTCTGCCTTCAGCTCAGGTCATGATCCCAGGGTCCTGGGATCGAGTCCTCCATCCAGCTCCTTCCTCGGTGGGAAGTCTGCTTCTTCCTCTCCCTCTGCCCCTCTCCCTGTTTGTGCTTTCTCTCAAATAAATAAATTCTTTTTTTTTTTAAGTACTAAAGTGAGTCCCTTCAGGCTGAAATAAAAAATACTAGGCAAACACTAGAATTCACATAAAGAAATAAAGAGAATCAGTGGTGCCTGGGTGGCTCAGTGGGTTGAAGCCTCTGCCTTCAGCTCAGGTCATGATCTCAGGGTCCTGGGATCGAGCCCTGCATCAGGCTCTTTGCTCAGCAGGGAGCCTGCTTCCTCCTCTCTCTCTCTGCCTGCCTCTCCGCCTACTTGTGATCTCTGTCAAAAAAATAAAATCTTTTAAAAAAAGAAAAGAAATAAAGAGTATCAGTAAAAGCAATATATAAGTTAATATAAAAGACAATGGGAATATATTTTTGGTTGCATTTTTCTTTTATTGTATTTTTATTTGTGTTTGTATTTTTATTTATATTTTTCTCCTATCTGATGTAAGAGACAGCTGTATAAAGCAATAACACTAAGTACGTGTTGATATAAATACAATGTATAAAGATGTGATTTGTATGACAATAATAGCAAAAAGAAAAACCCCACAGGGGCTAAGGAATGAAGTTATATGGAAACAACATTTAAAAAATATATTTTATTCATTTGACACAGACAGAGAGAGGGAGACAGTATAAGCAGCTGAGTGGCAGGCAGAGGGAGAGGGAGAACCAGGCTTCCCGCTCAGCGGGGAGCCCGACTCAGGGCTTGATCCCTGGGCCTGGGGATCATGACCTGAGCTGAAGGTAGACGCTCTACTGTCTGAGCCACCAGGCACTCCTTGAAACAACATTTTTAATATACCACTGAAATTTGGTTGATATTAACACAAACTAGATTATTATAAATTAAGATGTTAATTATAATTCCCAAAGCACGCAGTAAGAAAATAAATTCTAAAAAGAGTAGTTAAGGGGCGCCTGGGTGGCTCAGTGGGTTAAAGCCTCTGCCTTCAGCTCAGGTCATGATCCCAGGGTCCTGGGATTGAGCCCCGTGTCGGGCTCTCTGCTCGGCAGGGAGCCTGCTTCCGCCTCCCTCTCTGCCTGCCTCTCTGCCTATTTGTGATTTCTGTCTGTCAAATAAATAAATAAAATCTTTAAAAAAAAAAAAAAGAGTAGTTAAAGAAAACAGGAGAGGGTGCCTGGGTTGCTCAGTTGGTTAAGCAACTGCCTTTGGCTCAGGTCATGATCCCAAAGTCCCAGGATCAAGTCCTGCATCAGGCTCCCAGTTCCACAGGGAGTCTGCTTCTCCCTCTGACCGTCTTCCCTCTCATGCTCTCTCTCACTCTCTCTCTCAAATAAATAAATAAAATCTTAAAAAAAATAAAACAGGAGAATTTGAATAATGCATTAGAAAATATCTAATACAAAAGAAGTATAGAGCAATCGAGGAAAAAGAAAGAAAAACAAATGACAAAAATGGCAGATTTAAATTTTATTTGATTAGTAGTTACATTAAATGTAAATGTAAAGGGATTAAACTCTCTAAAGCCTGAGTTTGGCAGGACGATTTAGCAAAACATGATCTTCAAAGAAGATATAAAAAGAAAAGATACAAATGTCCAACAAACCCGTAAAAAGAGGCTCAACACCATTAGTCAGTAGGGAAATGCATATCGTAAGCACAGGGATACACCACTCCATACACACAAGGAAATAATAAAAAAAAAAAAGCAAAAATAAAAAAGATGGGCAATTGGAAGTGTTGGTGAGAACACGGAAAAATTGGAACCCTCGTACATGCTGGTGGGAACGTAAAATGGTGCAACCACTATAGAAACGAGTTCGTCAGTTTCCCAAAATGTCAAATACAGAGTTGCCACATTCCTCTGCCATTCTTCTCTGGGGGGCTCCCAAAGGAAACTGAGAACATACGTCCATACAAAAACCTGTACATGAATGTTCCCAGCCACGTAATTCCAAATAGCCCAGCAGTAGAAACAACCCAAATGTTCATCAACTGCTAATGGATCAGCAAAAATGTGGGACATCCGTACAATGGGACCTTATTCAGCCACAAAAAGGACATATATTACAACATAGATTAATCTGGAAAAACATTCCACTAAGTGAAAGACACCTGTTACGAGATGCCCCCTATTCCATGTGAGATGTCCAGAGGAGGTAAGTCGGTACAGACAGAAAGTAGATTTGTGGCTTCCTGGGGTGGGGAGAGGGACAGTGGCTGCTAATGGATATGGTATTATTTTGGGGGTGATGAAAATATTCTGGAGTTAAATGGTGGTGACGGTTGCACAACTTTGTGAATATGCTAAAACCACTGAATGAGCATGAATATTTATAGTACGGATTAATTCTCGATTTAAAAAAAAAGCCATGAGATAATGTGTGGTAGATCCCTGAATATTACTTGGCATATAAGTGATATTCAGTGAGTGTTTCCTCCTTCCCTCCCTCCCTCCTTCCCTCTCTTTCCTTCTCTTTCCCTTTCTCCCCTTCCTTCCTTTCTTCCTTCCTTCCTTCCCTCCTCTCTTTCTTTCTTTCCTTCTCCCTCCTTATTCTCTAAGAGGTTAATCTGGACTGCTTGCCTCTGAGAATCTCTGCCAGGTGACATCAGCTTTTTGGACCAAGAAGTCAAGTTCATAATCTCCATTTCCTGAAAGCCTGATATTCTTTGGCCTCAGACTCCCTTTCATGATTTACAGGCAGGTCTCAGATCATCAGAACTGGAACTCACTCCCGGGTCCTCTGGATATTGCCCACCCCTCAGCAAGCATGTCTGGAGGGACTGGACCCAGAGGTGTGAGGTGCCTGGGCCAGACCCACAACCAAGCTCCCACCTGGCCCCTGAGCTTCTATAGTCAATCTCTTTTGTGTCTCTCCTCTTCTGTCTTCCTTCTTCTGGTAGGATCCCTTGTGGCCCTGTCCAGAGGTGGTACGGGAGGTGTGATCAGAGGCCAAGCAACACTAGAAGAGTCGTGAGGCCTGTGTCTTTGAAGATGTGTGGGTAGTGACCCAAAAGAAAACAAAACAGAAACGCGGTACAGAAAGGCACCAGCATCCTCGAGCTGACGGCTGAGGAAGGAAGGCTGTTACTTCACTGGGAAAATGCTCTCAGGCCCCCGCTGCTCGGCGTCCCAGATCTCCAGGCTTCGTCAGGAAGGGAAGGGCTGGAAACGAAGAGCTCATTTCTTGATGGAAGAATGTGGAAAGAGAACTTGCATCCTGGAAGCAACTTTTCCCAGAGAGGCATTTCAGTTTCCATCTGCAGGTGTAAGGACGTGGGGAGGGGGGGACCCAAGGAGACAAGCAAAGCAGAGGTGGAGGAAGAGACTCAGTTCAGAGGAGAAGCCCACGCTGTGGGGGCAGGTGGGGTCTAAGTCTGTCCTTCTCTCCTGCATGGGGCCTCTGGGGACACCTGCAGCAGACCTGTGACAGAGCGCCCTGGAGGGAGCTGTGGAGTGGGGCGCGCCGGGTTAAGTGCTGGGTGGGAGAAGGGGCTGGAGGAGGTGGAGGGAAAGCTCAGAGCAGCCGTTCAGCCTGAAAAGTGAAAAAAGCCGCATGGAGAAAGTCACATCGTGGGGATCCTAACCCTGGGAGGTGGTGACGCTTCTGCCTTCTGTGCGTGGGATGGGGTCTGGAGTGATGGCTGAAAGTCAGGACGAGGTGACCTCACAGGACTGGTGACCCCAGCCCTGATGGGGGTTGGAAATCTCAACTTCTGAAATCTCAGAGGCCTTCTGGAACTCTGAAAGCTGGAGTACAAAGCGGTGTGTGTGTGTGTGTGTGTGTGTGCGTGTGTGTGTGGCCGTGGCCCCCCAATTCCCATGAGCTACAAATGTTTCTTTGCCACTGGCTTTGTTCCAGTCTCCTCCCGTGGGGACCCAGTACTGCCGTTCCTCTCCCCCATACACGCTCCCGTCTCTTCCCGCCATGGTTCCAACATGCGTAACTACACTGGCAAATCCCACGGGATGCTTGCCACCTGCCAGCTGTAGGCCACGGCCCTTGTCACTCCAGACAGGACTCTGCTTGCTTTTGCAGAAATAGCTCTGGGGCTTGGCCCGAACAGATGATAATCTGCAGTCCGCATCTCCAGCCCTAGCCAAAGAGCTGGAGGGAGAATTTCTGGTGCTTCCTCCCCACCCTACCCCTGGGACTTCCGGTGCACCTGGACCCCAGGTGGGGCAGGAGGGGGTCCTCTCCTTCTTTTCTGGGAACGGGTAATACAGACGTTTACCACTGGCAGTGCTTGTGCCTTTCTCCAAAAGCTTCTGTCTCCTGGGGGCCACCCGTGAGCCTCAAAGGGTAGCAGGCCCCACCGACTACTTGTTTCTGCTACAGCCTCTATATTCATAAACCAGGCATGTCCACACATCTAACATTCTGGATTTGTATCCTCAAGCTGGTTTGGAGACACTGAAGACCTTGAGCCCTCCAGGTATCTTGGTGGGCCCAGTGCTAATCCTTTCATCAGCCCTGTCCCCGCAGCCCTGCTAGGTATCCCAGCCCAGGGAAGCCATCTCTCCAACCGGGCTAGCCTGCCCAGTGCTGTGTCAGCGACGGGAAGACAATATGGCATTGTGACAATGGCATACAAGACAATATGGCACCAAGCACACACTTTGGCATCAGTCTGTAGGAGCTGGAAGCCTGGCTCTGTTGGGCTTAGACAGAGCAACCTTGGGAAGCTTCCTTAAACACACGGGTCTTGTTCTAGTCATCTATGAAACAGAGGTCATGGCAGGTTCCTTCCAGGCTCCTGTGGGGGTTAGATGTCTGGATCTATGATGCCTGCCCCGTGTGCGACACGACCAGGCTCCCTCTCTCCCCCACTGCAGGCTCTTCAGTCCTCTTCTGTTCTGCTCTGTGGACCCAGGCGCTCCTTCCCAGGAGCTGACTTTATCTTGCCATGTCCTCCTCCATGCCTAGACTGGCTCTGAGCCATCATAAACATCATTTTATCAAATACAGGGAAAGGCCCTCTTCTGGGCCCTCAGGAGCCTCCAGGATCTGTTCCTAAACTCACTGGCCCAGGCTTATTTCCAGCCATTCCCCATGGGACCCTCCATCCGGTCTAGCCAGCCTCTCCATTCTCTTCAAATGTCCTAACTCGTGCCAAGACTCTATGCTGCCCTCCCTCCATCTCCTTAAACCCTCTGCACTCTGGAAGGTCAAGGGCAAGAACGCGCCCCTCCCCCAGAAGTCCTCCCTGACTAAGCCAAAATTCTCTGCTACCCACATGCTGATTAGTCACCCACTGAATTCTGTCTCTGTGGTTTTATTTTTTCCGGTACTTGCAAATGATCTTACCCCCAACCCAAGAGCTCTTGGCAGAGAGGCCCCGTTGCTATCGTTTAAGTGTGGCACTCAGTAGGTACTCAGCAAAGGCTTGCTGGCTAGACAGAGGGACATCCCTGGGTCTTAGGAGACTCCTAAAAGTTGGGGATCCAGGCAGAGACAGCAGTGAGCCCCTGCATGCCCCCAGGGCCCCAATGCAACATGGTGGAGCGAGAAGCCATGCTTAGCCTCTTCTGGGTGTTTGGAAGGAGCAGGACTGACATGCTCTCTGCGGCCAGGAGCCTCCTTTGTGTCCCCCATGGGGCTTGGTAAAACAGCCACATAGTGAATAGTCCCCTGGGTAAGGGTCTGAGGTTCCAACGCCAGACCCCAATTTTACTAAGGGTGTCGTCTTTGCAACCTCCTCTCTCTCAGTGCCCCAGGTTCACCACCTGCGTTTGAAAGGGGACCAGAAACAGCCCCTCCTGGTTGTGCTGATTCAATGAATTAGTGGGACGTTGCTTTAATGAGCACGCAAAAGGATCACCTGTTGGAGGCTGCCTCGAGCTTTCTGGCCTCCAGGTGTGGACGGTGTTTGCTGGAGAGGAAAGTCAGGCTCGAGCCCCATGTCTTCCACATCCAGCTCGGTGTGGAGGTACATCGTGTCCCTTTCTGGGATCTGTTTGCCTGTCTGTGGGATAAAGAAACTGGAGGCCACCATGCAGGGTTGAAGCAGGTAGGATATCCTGCCTACCCAGCATGGAGAACAGTGCCTGGCGTAGGTGGGGCTCACGGGTGTGTACCTATCCTCTCCCCGGTAAGTCTGCCTTTTCTGCCTGTCAGAGACAGCGGCCGAGGGAGGACAGAGATCCTGAAGAGACCGGCCTTAAAAAGATCCTGAAAATTCAATTTGGTGTCTTTAGAGGCTGATGGGGGGCTGCTGCCATCTGCTGGATTAATTAGGAATGGAATCTCTCGTGCTCTCTGGTGCCACCTGGTGGTGGAAGAGGTTGGCAACAGAGCGGTTCTCGTCCGCTTCTGCTCTGGCTTGCTTGCGACCCCCTCCTCCCCTCATTCCTCCAGTGATAGGCCTCGAGGACCCCACCTGCTTTCAGTCTGTATCTGCTTAGGGCACTCATCCTGTGCCAGGTGTCCTATGAGCTGTCATGAAAAGATAAAGGGGACGGAAGCAATCTGGCAGAGATACATGGTGCTCATCCTTCAATCGCCATAAGAAATACCTGGGAAACCATTTTTTGAATCAAATTTATTGGTATACCATAAAATGGATGCGATTTAAATGTACGTCTTGAATTCTGACAAATGTGTATACCCATGAAACCACCGCCCCCATCAAAGTACAGAACATGAGCCTTACCCCTAGAAGGTTTCCTCGTGGCTTTTTGTAGTGTGAGTAAATCTGAAGATTTAATTGGCTTTATTAAAAGCAGCAGCCCATGTAGCAAGTATAGAGATGCTCCTAGTTGTACAAAAGGAAAGGCTTTTATGGGGAGGAGAGCGGGTCAAGCATCTTTTAGCAAGAGAAAAGAAAGAATTGTTACATGTCTTGGGGAGAAGGGAAAGGCAAGGTTTTGTTTAATGTGGATTATCAGAGTTTTAATGTAGATATTATGTAGATTCTGCGTACATTATGTAGATGTGTAGATTATGTAGCCCTTTAATGGAAGTTTTTATGCAGATGACTTCACTAGATTTTTATGCAGATTAGTTCACTAAAAGCAGACCAGGAAATTTCAGAGTGAGGTTAAAGGGTCACGTTCCTGGGATAGGTTAAAATTGCAATTAAAACCTCCGGTTTGCTCTGTAGGGGGCAAATGACTATTTTGGACTGGTTTCTTGCACCCCGGGAAATCTCTGATCTGGTTTCTCTTACCAGAGCTCAGTTTTGTCTCTTCTAGAACTTTCTGTAAATAAAGTTGAGCAATATGTATTCTTTTGTGTCAGTTTTCTCACCCACAACAAAGTGTTTTGATATTCATCCAGGCTTTTCTATGTATCAAGTTTGTTTCTTTTTACTGTTAAATGGCACTCAAATGGAGAAATATAACAGCATATCCACTCTTGTTGATAGACATTTGGGCTGTTTGCAATTTCATACTTGCCATGTTGCATAAGATTGTAGGAACATTTGTGAACAAGTCTTTGTGTGGAGGAATGTTTTTATTTGTCTTGGGCAAGTTTCTTGAGTGAAATTGATGGGTCATCAGGGTAGATGCAAGTTTAACTTTATAAGAAACTGACAAATGGCTTTTCAAAGCAGTTACTCAATTTTACATCCCCAGTGTGAGAATTTCAGTTTTCCAATAAGCACCAGTGATTAAAGGTTTTTCTTTTTTCTTTCCTCTTTCTTTCTTTCTCTCTTTTACTTTTAGCCATTTTCCTGTGTGTGATGTTTTATCACATTTTGGGTTGAATGTGCAATTCTTTTTTTTTTTTTTTTTTTTAAAGATTTTATTTATTTATTTGACAGACAGAGACCACAAGCAGACAGAGAGGCAGGCAGAGAGAGAGGAGGAAGCAGGCTCCTCACTGAGCAGAGAGCCCGATGCGGGGCTCGATCCCAGGACGCCGGGATCATGACCTGAGCTGAAGGCAGAGGCCCCAACCCACTAAGCCACTCAGGCGCCCCGAATGTGCAATTCTTTAATGGCTAATGATGTTGAACATCTTTCCAAATGCTTATTGGACATTTGTAGATGTTTTTGAGCAGTGATTATTCGAGTTGTTTGCCTATTTTTATTATTGACTTGAAACAGTGACTTTTATATTTTGGATACAAGTCATTTGTCAGATTATGTGACATTGCTTTTCAGATTCTTAGTGGTATTTTCTAAAGAGCAGAAGTTTTCAGTTTGAAGTTCCCTTTAGCAGTTGTTTCTTCATTCCTTCCTTCTTCCTTTTGCTTGCTGGCTTCTTTCCTTCCTTCCAGGGATGGTTAGTGATTTTTCTGTCTTCTTCAGTCAGTCTTTGCACTGTTAAAAAACAAAATTCAACAGAGTAAATTGGAAGATCTGATTGGCTTTATTAAATGATTCATGAATTGGACAGCATCTAACAAGTAGCAAGGAGCTCCTAAGGGACAGAAAGGGAAAGGTTTTTAAAGTCAGGAAAAGAAGTCATAAACAGAAAAAAGGATTATTTTAGGTGAGGTCACCCTCTGGGGACAAAAAGGTCTATTAGATGGGTGACCTCATCTTCTCTGGGGGCATGAAGAATGCCACATGATATACTACCTTATTGGTGCTCAAGAGAAGATTCCTGACCCAGACTGAGCAGTTAACACTACATTTCTGGGGGAGGTTGAAATTGTAATTAGGTTAGATGCTAAGCCTCAGTGTGCTGATGTGGGCTAGCATGAGTGATTGCATGTCGACCCTATGGTTTTGTTTCCAGCAGCAACAGCATTGGAAAGCTTGTCTCCTATGTTTTCTCTTTAAGACTCTATAATCATCATTTATTTTTTTTAAGATTTTATTTATTTATTTGACAGAGATCACAAGTAGGCAGAGAGGCAGGCAGAGTAAGAGGAGGAAGCAGGCTCCCTGCTGAGTAGAGAGCCAGATTCCGGGCTAGATCCCAGGACCTTGGGATCATGACCTGAGCTGATGGCAGAGGCTTTAACCCCCTGAGCCACCTAGGCACCCCTCATCATTTATTTTTTATTTAATGCTCCATCTTGAATTAATTTTTATTGTATGGTATAAGGTGGGAGTAGAGGCTTCTGGATACCCATAAAGCCAGTACCACTTGTTGAAAAGCTTACCTTTCTCCGTTGACTCACCTAAACTTTCTCCACTGAATTATCTTCGTTGAAGCTGCTGACCATACAAGGGTGGGTCTATTTCTGACTCTCTGTTGTATTTCCTTGATATATTTGACTATGCCAATGGCACGTGTTGATTTCTGTACTTTTATAGTAAATTCTGCAATCAGATACTGATTAACTTTGATCTTCTATCATAATTGTTTTGATTATTATAGGTCTTTTGCATTTTTAAATAAGTTACTAGATTGTCAATTTCTATAACAAAGTCAACTGTAATTTTGGTTGTAGTTTATTGAATTTCTTAGGTATGTTTGGACAGAAGTGGTGTTTAAGCTTCTATTCCACGGTATGGCTTTCCACTAATATTTAGGCTCTTTTTAATTTTTCTGTATATTCTCTCGTAGTTTTCAATCTAGATGTCTAGCATATATTTTGTAAACTTTATCCCTAAGTATTTCAAGCATTTAGATGCTATTATAAATGATATTTCTTTAATTCCATTTTCCATTTGTTTGTCAATAGTATATAGAATTACATTTTTTGGTATATTGATTACACTGGGTATCCTAAATCTTCAGTAAATTCACATAGTAATTCTACTGTTGTCTTTATAGATTCCTTAAGATTAAAAGTCACGATATGTGGAATAAGATAGCTTTCTTTCTTTCTTTCTAATCAGTACGTATGCCTTTTATTTATTTATCTTGCCTTATTATTCTGGCTATGATAGCCAATGTACTATTGATAAGTAGACCAGATTCTTGTTTTCATCCCACTCTTCAAAGTAAAGTATTTAATTTAGTACTATTACAGATTTTGTTATTTGTATATTTTTTGTTATTTTTTCCCTTTATCAGATTAAGGATGTTCTATCTTATTTTGAGTTTACAGTGACTTTTTAAAAAAATCATGAATTGGTATTGAATTCATCAAGGGATTTTTCTGTATATTTTGAGGTGATCATCACATGATTTTTCCTTTTTTTTTTAATGTGGGGAATTCATTTATTTTTAAATGTTGAAAACCCCTTGTACTGCTAGAAGAAACCTCACACAGTTCTGATGTATTATTTCTATAGCTTAGTCTTTTGAGAAATTTTGTTTATGTTCATGGATGATATTGGTTTATAATTTTCACTATTTTTTTATAGTGTCCCTAACTGGCTTTGGTATCAATGTCTTACTGGACTCACGAAATGAGCTAGGAAGTGTTTCTTCTTCCTTTATTTTCTGAAACTCTGAGGAATCCTATTACAGAAGCAAGCACCTTGCTCTAGAAGATTCTCAACCATGTGACTTTGGACAATTACTCTCTTGGATTTTATTTCCTCTTCTGTGAAGTGGAATTGGTTCTATCTACCCAGCTTGGTTGTGGGGCAGAATCCAGGGAGAGGTATCTGGACAACTGCCTAGCAGGGCACCTAGTGGGCCCTTGACACATGAGAAATAGTTTCTTCATTAACGTGATGATTATCACATCACAGAGGGATTGGAAACTAGCACATGATGATTCTCAAGGTCCTTTCTGCTATAAAATTCCAACACTCTTTTCTCTCAAAGAGCTTAACATTGAACCACTGGGTCACTTTTGCGGAGCGTTAAAAATTGATTTAGCTTTTAACTCATGTGATGCACGAGAGTCTCCAGATGTTGTCATTATTGACCCCATTTCTCCCTCTCACAGGTGAGGAGACTGAGGCTTGCCAGTTGGGGGATTTGCCAGAGGCAACATGGTGCCTTGGTCATCAACACTGAAGCCAGAGGGCTGGAGAGGCTCTCGTTCTCCACCTCATGGACACTAGAGGGCCCTCCTCACACTGTTTGGGGAGGCCCTGAGGAGAAGACCTTTTAAAAGGTTTCCAACAGAAGACTCAAGTCATGGCAAGGAGCTGTATTCTCTGCCCAGCAGTGTAACCTTAAGCACATTTCTGACCTCCCTGGGTCTCAGGCTTCCTATCTGGAAAAAGACAAGACCCACGACAGCCACTAGTTCTTGGATACCTAATATATGCTGGAGGTTTTACCACATGGTTCTCCATATGACTTATTTAATCCTCTGAAGAACCCTGTGAAATGATGAAAATATGAGTCCCAGGTAAGAAAAGTGGGGACAGAGAGACTAAATAATGTACCTAATTTACTGGAAAGATCCAGATCCAGAATTGAAACCCAGGATCACCTAACTTTCCTTCCCACATTAAAATCGACCAAATTATATATTTCAAATATGGACAGTTTATTTTTAGTTATACTTCAATAAAAAAATTTAGGCAGCCTCCGGAATTGGATGTGAAAGTTGAAGAGAGGAATGACACCAACAACAAGTAATACATTCACAGGAATATATATGTGCCAACATTCATCCAGCCATACGCTTGGGATTTGAGGATTTTATTGTATATAAAATATGCCCAAATAAAGTAATGCTGCATTTTTTAAAAAAAGCAATTAGACCTCAAGCCATAATTCTCAAATATCACCTGGATCTCTTACTGGCAGAAAAATAGACTGCATCTAAAATAAATCATTCTCTCAACTCCTGCTCACCTTGGAAAAAAAGGGCATTTTTTTGCTTATTATAAAAGCAATACATGCTCATTGTAGGAAAATTCGAAAATAGAGGTGAGCAAAAATATAAAAATAAAAGGCAGCCTTTGTTCTATGTTCAGATATAACAAGATTTTACACTGGCATATTTCTTTCCTCTACTCAGTGCCTGTGTGTTTATTCAGATGTATACCTAACTCTGTAAAATGCAGGGAGATTTAAAAAATGGGATCTTATCCTAAAAATTCTTTGATAATTTACTTTGAATACATATGAGTATTCCATGAAAGGCTTACTATACCAATGAATGGTCATCTAATAGAAGAATTTTTAAATTCAGTCCCATGATGCCTTGGGGTTCTTTGGAAGTGTCTCAGGTCCTGGGTGCTGACCGGCACAGGTGAGGGGGGAAGAGAAAGGTCAGGTGGGGGGCAGAATGGAGTGCACCCGCAGGCAGGTGAGACCCACATCTGACACTCTTACTCAACAGAGTCACTTTTTTATTTGTTCAAACATTCATTTCTCACGTAAGATTTCATTTAAAGCAATTCCATCACCAAAAACAATTTTAAAAAGGGAAATCAGGGGGGCACCTGGGTGGCTCAGTGGGTTAAAGCCTCTTCCTTCGGCTCAGGTCATGATCCCAGGGTCCTGGGATCCAGCCCCGCATCGGGCTCTCTGCTCAGCAGGGAGCCTGCTTCCTTCTCTCTCTCTGCCTGCCTCTCTGCCTACTTGTGATCTGTCAAATAAATAAATAAATAAAATCTTTTAAAAAAAGGGGAAATCAGAATAGAACATCATTCTAATTTCCACTTAATTTCTTTTCAAAATGAAAAGAGCTTGTTTTACAATTATAAAAGCAACACCCACACATTTTTCAAGATTCAAACAATTAAATAAAACAAATAAAAAATGGAAAGTCACCCATTCATCTCCCTACCTGACATTTTGGAGTGTGTGTATCAAAATGTACTGTCCATATATTATGCCCCATCTTTGTTCCTTTACACAGCCCATCTCCCACATCGTTTCTTGGTCGTTAAAAATATGATTCTTGACCATTTACTCTTTCTGTTATGTCGTTAGGTTATTAATAGACACAGAAAAGCTTCTAAGTTAAATTTAAAGCTTAAGGAGAATTGGGTTTTCATTTTTAAAAGTGTGATTTTTAACACATTGAATATCCACATAAACATTGCAAATCGAACACTGCATGTAAACAGGTGCCCCCAGCTTTAGAAGTCCCATGTGGGCTGATCTTCAAATCTAGAAGAGCTTCTGAAATAGATGCCCTTTACAGTAAAGGAAAGTGTGATCAAGCATTCCCAAAGGTCTGAGGGAGGAGGTAGTTTTGGAAGCCCCTCCTAGACCCAAAAGGGCTTTGGTATTGTTTGTTTTTTCTCAAAATTTAATGGGCTATGTATTTTTCCACCCCATGATTATTCAACCAGCCTCTTCTTCATACACACTTAGTTGGTGTCGAGTGTTGTTATGATCATAAAATCATAAACAGAACTGCAATGAATTTCCTTTTATGTAACTCTTTGGCTGTATCTTTGATTATTTCCTTAGGATTAAGTTCTACAAGTGAAACTTTCTGGTCAACCAGTATAGGTAATTTATGACTCTTCCTATATTGCCAAATTAGCTTGCAGGCAGGAAGTCCTAATTTAGAATCCTGACTTTTCATCTCCTCACCATTTTTGATGCATAAAAAAGAGCAGTTGGTATATGAAAAATGGTATCTCATTATTATCTTAATTAGTGTTCTTAAGTGACTACTGAGATGAAAGAAGTCTATGAATTTCTTAGACATTTTTGTCTCACTTTGTAGAATATATACTTTTATACTTTGTACATATTTCTATTGGAACGTATTTGTATTATTATTATTGTTTAGAAAGAACTCTTTATATATAAAGGGCATCAGTCATTTGCCCATATAGGCAATCTTGCTTTCCAATTTTTACTTTACATTTTATAACTTGATAATTTACATTATGCTCATAATGCCTTGTCTCTAGTTTTTCATCTCTTTTTATTTTTAGAAAGATCTTCCTCATCTCTCACTGCCAGGATTACCAAATAGCCTCATCTGCTTTATGATTTCATGGTTATATAAATATTTATATAAGCAAATAAAAATTAAAGATACACAATATAGGTACATATGTTGAATGTATCTGTACTTAATTGTAGTGGTGGTTTAAGGATGGCATTTAGTTTTTTCCCTCCAAACTAGTAAATAAATTGTCCCAACACTACTGTTGAATACTTCTCTTTTCCCTCACTGATCCAAAATACTTTCTTAATTCTATAATTAATTCCTTTATGTACCAAGAATTTTCTTGGCTTTCTATTATGTTTCATTGATCTATATTCTCAGTCTTCTGTTAATACCATTATTATATCATATCATATTGTATTACTGTAGCCTTATAATATGTTTCAATATCTGTTTTCCTTGATTTCCTTTCATCACTCTTTCTCTTATGAATGTTTTTAATATGTTTTTACTTTTTCATTGAAGTGCAATTCATGAATGACAGGTGCACATGTCACCTAAGTGAATGGCCTGGTACATTTTTACAAAATGACATTTGCCCCATCCGCAGGGAGGAGATCAAGAAACAGAAGATTAGCAGCATCCTAGAAATGCTACCCAGCCTTGAGTTCTCTTCCAGTCACTATCCACTCTAAGAGTGACTATGTTGGCTTTAATCAAAATTGGTTTTGAGGGGCTCCCGGGTGGCTCAGTTGGTTAAGCATCTGCCTTCAGCTCAGGTCATGATCCTGGGGTCCTGGGATTGAGCCCTGCATTAGGCTCCCTGCTCAGTGGGGAGCCTGCTTCTCCCTCTGCCTGCCATTCCCTGCTCTCGTGCTCTCTCTCTTTCCCTCTCTCACTCTCTCTTGAATAAATAAATAAAATCTCTAAAAAATTGGTTTTGAGCTTTATATGATAAGAATCATATAAGTCTGTCCCTTTTATGTCTGTCCTCTTCAACTTTACATTTGGGAAATTCATCCACATTGTTGAAAATAGTTTTAAATTGTGCATGCCCATTGCTATATAATCTTCCTTTATGTGATTGTACTATGACTTATTTATTCATTCTCCTGTTGATAGGTATTTCAGTAACTTTCAAGTTTGGGTTTATTACAAATAATGCTGCTATGTATGTTTTAGTACCATATATGAACACAGGCATACAAGTCATCAGTGCACATACATATGTGTGCAGTTCTGTTCTGTCTACTCCTGGAGGTGGAATTACTAGGTCCTAGACTAAGTTTATGTTTGGTTTTTGTAGATACCGCAGACTAGTTTCCCAGAATGGCTGTAGTAACTTACAATCCTGCCAACAGTGTAAATGACTTCCAGTTACCCACACTCTTGTCAACACTTAGGATTTTCCATCTTACTTATTTAGCCATTCTGGCATGAGAGGTATTGAAGTATGCATTTCCATTTCCATGATGACTCATGATGTTGAACACATTCTACAGTTTTATTGGTCATTTGTATATCCCTTCTGGCTAGCTGTGTCTTCTCATCTTCTGCCTTCTTTTCATTGGTTGTTGTGTTTTTTTTTTTAACCGATTTGTAGGAGATCTTCATACATTTGGGATTTATGTTCATTGTGATGTACATAGATTGTAAATGTCACCTCTTACTTTCCAGGTTGCCTTTTTACTCTTTTAATTGTATCCTTTGATGATGTCACTGAAATTTTAATGTCATCTACGACATCACTTTCTCTGTGCCAGTTAGCACTTTCTGTGACATGTTTTAAGAAATCCTTGCCTTCTCCAATGTCACAAACAGGTTTTCTTTCTTTTCTAAAGATTTTATTTATTTACTTGACAGACAGAGATCACAAGTAGGCAGAGAGGCAGGCAGAAAGAGGGGTGGGGGGGAAGCAGGCTCCCCGCTGAGCAGAGAGCCTGATGTGGGGCTCGATCCCAGGACCCTGAGATCATGACCTGAGCTGAAGGCAGAGACTTTAATCCACTGAGCCACCCAGGCACCCCACAAACAGGTTTTCTTATACAATCTTAATGGTTTCAGCCTTCACATTTAGATATGGAATCCATCTGAAGCTGATTTTTGTGTGTGATATGAGGTAAAGGGGACAAAATGCATTTTTCCACATAAATATCCCATTGGCCTGAACCGTTTATTAAAATGACTGTCATTTCTCCACCATATTAGAGATGCACACTGCATTTGAGAACACTACACAGCAATGAGCATAGACAATTTCAGGCTGGATTCAACAATACGGATGAATGTTACCAATATAAAGTCGAATGGAGGAAGACAGACACAAAAGGGACAGGCAACATGATTTTTGCCTGTCATAAATCAGGCAGCCATGAATGCGTAGGACTGTAATCTATTTTGTTCCACATCAGTTTATTCTTGTATAAATACAATAATGTTTTAATTACTAAAATTTCAAAATAGGTCTTACTATCTGGTAATATAAGTCTTCTAGCTTCGTTCTTCTTCAAAATTGCCTTAGAGAAAGCACTAGGTCCTTTCCATTATCCTATAAATTTTAGAATCAGATTATCAATTACTACACATAAACCTGCTAGGATTTTGTCTGAAATCACTCTTGTCTGTTTTTGATCTCCCAAATCCCTTTGGAAAATCCCTTTGGAGTCTTGATTTGGATTTTATTAATCCCATAATTTAGTTTGTGGTATATTGAATTCTTTTTTGATTATTTCATTGCTGTGAATATTGATCTCCCCACCAGACTATTAGCAACTTTTGGAAAAGGTCCCAGTCACATAATTCTTTTGTTTTCTGCATAATTTTATGGCAACCTATAGAGCCAAATAGCATTTAATGTGTGTTTCTTGACTAGACCTCATAGACTCTTGCAAAATGACCTTATCAAATGCTTTTCTCAAATATTCTAGGATGGATGCTCCTTGGTTTAATTCATTTGGCTGAATCATTCAAGTATGTATTAATTCACCTAGCACAGGCAGCTAGTGTAGACGGATCTTAAATGGATATTGACACACAGGTTATGTTGTACCATCTGTTCAGTATTTAGGCATCTCCTTTTTCCCTAGAGATACTTCAGTCCAGTAAAGGCAGTGAACACAAAACCAGCTACCTAAAATGTCATCTTTTTAGTGCTAGAGCTTTAGAGCAAAGGAGTGATGAGCTCTAGCTAAGAAAGTTGAAGTTGATGAGTTATAGTGAAGTTGACCATAGAACAGGGTCTTGAAGCATGAAGAGGAGCTCTCCAGGCACTAGAGCCCGGGAGTCCAGGAGAAGATGGGGAGCATTCTGGGCAAGAGGACAAAAAGATACGAAAGCATGAAAATTCATCCCATGTCAAAGAAGCATGAGTGGTCTGGAATGGTTGGGGCAGAACAGGTTGGAATGAGAGCTCGGTGAAGCTGAACATGCAGGGCATGGTCAGAAGATGAATGGCTTCTTATTCTAGAGGCGAAATCTATGACTTGGTGATTGATCAGGTGCATGTAGGTGGGGAGATGGCATCCGGATGCCCCGGTACAGGTTATGGGATATGCCTGTACTAAGCTCCAAGCTGTCCATTTGGATGATCGGGTAGAACGGATCAGCCCTTCTGGAAGTATTCTAAGACGTACCTGGGATCCACAGCTGTGGGAAAGGCATGGCAAAAAGCAGGTGGGGCTCTTTTATTCTCTCCGAATAACCACATTTTGCCACGTGACTTCATTTTACAGGATTCCTAGGCTCTTTTGTTAATTACTGCTGCTCTCCTGGAAAGAGAGAAGACCGGTTATTTAAGAAATACAAACACAAACTAAAACATTCCCTCCCCACCGCTGCTCTGAAATTAGACTGGTTCGTCAGATCAGATTGGCAAGGAGTCTTAAATCGTTTAGCACCAACTGCTCATTTGGTAGATGAGGAGGCCAAGTCCACGAGAGGAAGGGTGATGTATTAAGCAGTAAATGGGGTCACTGTGTACACCCGGATGTGGTGGGAGGCCGTCGATCGGCACCATAAGAAGTAAGGTAAAAAGTAAGGAGTCAAACGAGTGTGGACGCTGCAACCTACCAGCTGTGTGGTCTGGAGAATGTGAGCTTTTTCCAAGACCTAATTTGCTTGACTTCAAAATGGAGTTTTGAGAATTACATGCGCCACGGGCACAGTCACAGCGGTGGCTTATCCGGATGCCCAGTGCACGTTGGTGATGATGGAGATGAAGGTGATTCTGATGCCGAAGATATGGAGGAGGCGGGGCTTCCGCATGAGAGCGCCTGAGTTAAAATGTCTATTGTAGTTGTTTGACCATTAAAAATGATCTAACCTCTGTAACTGTCAAGTTAATTGTGTGTAAGACAGAGACCATCTTCATCTCTCTCTTGCACCATTTTGAGAATGAAATAAAATAATACACTTATTTAAACTACCTAGCACTGTGCCTGGAGCAAGGAAGGCACTCAGTCACGTTTGCTCTCTATCCGGCATCCCAAACTTCTTGCTTCATCACCTTCTCCTTCCCTTTGCTCTCTTCTTCCTTTTCATCCATCTTGGAAAGCGGGCCTTATTTTTATTTAACGCTATTTTGTCATTGATCCGTTAATCATGAATCTGGAAATGTGTGTTGCCATGATCGTTCCTGAGGCCTGTCCATCTGGTTTCTGCAGGGGGGAATTCATTCTCCGCAGTGTCTGTCCATCCTCCTGGGGCTCGCGGATGACCCCAGAGACTGCCACTCTCCAAGAGCTCCCTTGGGCACTACCCTCAGTACAAGGACCCTTACTCCGGGTAAAGGGTCGTCCTCCCGCAGAGGGGACCTGTGGCTCCCACCAGGCCCCCTCATCTCCATCGTGACAGCATCTGATGGATATAATGAATAATTTGTTGTTGGGAGGCTTGCTTCAGTAATTAAAACAATATTTTGTCTTTTTGGCTGGGTTTTGGTGGAGCTCCCAGAATGAAAGTGGAATGGAGACCTTCTGACTCTCCTCTCTGGACCCAGCTTTGTTTCTCTCATGTAATGGGGGAAAAACTTAATGATCCATATATTTAGGCATCTTTTGTAAAAACAGCAGGTCCCCCAGCTCCCATATGGATGTGCTCGCTTGCTGGCTGGCTGCGGCTGAACATGACCAGAAAGCAGGTCAGGGATTGTCATCAGACGAGTATAAAAAGTCAGTAGCCAATAAAGTCAAGTCCCGTGGCAAACAGAAGTGCATCGCAGACTGGCAAGTACCAGCCCCAGGGGGGTCTATCTTTTCTGGAATGGCCAACCTCCTCTACCTGCTTGTATGCCTTGATATCCCCAAAGTTGAGCCCCCAAACAGCAAAGAGCATGTATTTATTGCTTTAATGTAAATGAATAAGTTTGAGGATCTCAAAAGAGAAAATTGAAGACACCCAAGGGGGGTGACAAAATCAGAGAAATTGGGGTCACATAGTTCTCCGGATTCCCGGATTGATGCATGAAAATAGCACTGGGGTCAATGGAGGGAGGAGGAGGACAGGTCCAGGAGGGGCACAAACTTGATTGTAATTTTTTTTTACCTTATAGAAAAACAAGGAAGGAAGAAAATAATAGAGGAAGGAAAGAAGAACCACCAATGCTCACATCTCTACTTTGTTCCCAAATGAATTCCATTAGACTCGATATGTCATTCTAAGTGCGCCTGAATATAGCTGTGGATTTAGATAACTCTCTTCTCTTCTTCTGACCTTTATTATGACCACAAAAATTCTGTGTGTGAGGGATAAATAATGCATGCTTTCAGCCAAGAGAGGAAAGAAGACCCAAGCAAACATTGCAAAATAAAGTAAGCAGCATTCCTTTCTCCAGTACATTTTAACTCCTGACCCACTCCCATCTCCCACCCCCATGCCTGCCTGTTTGTACCCACCAAACAGGACCCCAAAACCTGGAACAAATTGCTAGACACCATAGGTTTGGGGGCCAAACTTGCATTTAAAATGCTTATAGCTATGGGGCACCTGGGTGGCTCCACTGGTTAAGCCTCTGACTCTGGATCTTGGCTCAGGTCTTGATCTCAGGATCATGGGTTCAATTCCTGCACGGGACTCCTTGGTGGGCATAGCGCCTACTTAAGAAAATGCTTATAGCTATGATATTTATGTGATCCTAAGAAAGTCCCCTTCCCCCTCTCCCCCTTGGTCTTCTCTATGAAATGGGGATACCCAACTTGGTATGCTCTAGGTCAAAGGCTTAGGAGAAGTAATAAATGAAGATGTAGGCAAATAAAACTTTGCAATGGCATCCTGGGGACCAGACAGAAGAAAGGAGGTATGTTCTGGTCAGCTGTGAGCCTCAGACATGAGGGAAAGCGTTGTAGGCAGAGGGGGCAACTTCTCAGCCTTAAATTACCTTGAAAGAGTCATTGAGAGCCTCGAAACCCAGTCTTGGCTTTGGATCCTCCAGCTGGCTTCTGTGGCAGCAGAGTGAATGAAAGGTCTCTTACCACACTTAGAAGCCAGAAGCCTCTGCTTCTTGCAGTTATAATAGAAACAGATGAAGGGACAGAACAGAAGCGAAAGCTCAAACTGAACTCAAAGTTGGACAGGACACAGGGTTATGCGTCTGTCTGCGTGTGTCTGTTTCCCACACGTGCCTGTATCGTGTGGAGGTGGAGGGACAGGGACCCTTTTCCAGTCAGGGCTCTAACAGAGAGCCTGAGCCTTGACCCTCAAGCCTTTGGGGCAGAAAACAAGGTGGGAAAGACAATGAACCAAGAGCAAAGGAAGACAATGTGGGTACTTATCTGTGGGAGGAAGTTGGAAGTCATCACAAAAATGAAGACTGGGGACTACATGCTCATTTACTCATCACCTCCAACTCCCCCATTACACATCTAAAGAAAGAGTTGGATGGTCAGGTCATTGGTTTAAATATAGGACAAGGGGGTTGGGGATGAACACACAGTGAGGGAGGAGGCTTGTCTAGTCTTTAGAAAACCGTGGCTGGAGGTGTCCGTGCAAAATGTCTTTGAGAGCCTTAGCCCGTGCTTTTCTGGGGGCATTTCTGATGACTTCTGGACAATTCTTCAGCTCCCTGTGCTTTGTCACTCTGTCCCTAAAAACATCAAAACTCAGAGACAGGAGAGAACTCCAAAGACGAAGGAAGCAAGGTCTGAAAAAGGGAGCAAGCTGTTTTAGGACACAGCGAAGGGGAGACCCAGGGCAGCAGCACACCTGCTGATACCCATGACCGTGACTTTCCCCCATTCTCCCCCTCTGGGCTCCCACCTCAGTGTTATCCTTTTCAGCGTGTCTTCTGTCTCTTCGATTCTCCATCTTCCTCCTAGACTTTCCTGTACCCCCATGTAAACTCGTCCTCAGAGCCTCGAGTCCCTCTAATGTTGACAGATCTAGGTAGAAAGGGGATGAGACCTCCTGGTAAGTAAGACCATCCCACCATGGGTGGGATGATTTTGATTTACCTGGTGTGGGTCTGCCCTGCCCCTCCATGCCTGCTTTGGAGATCTTTGGAAAGCTGAGCAGGCCAGGCCCCTGCTGTGGGCTTTCCCTTCATGGCCCTCTCCGCTGCTGCCCCAATATGAGTTAACTTCAACCAGCAAGTGGTTCTGTATAACCATCATGGAACCCCCTTCTTGTTCCCATTCCAGTTTCGTCCCATGTTTTGGAATGACTATCTCACAAAATGGATCAAGTTGGAGGAAGGGGACCGACTAGCTCTTCATAGGGAACCCGAGACAGAGCTGGGATGAAAATGTGGTAACCCAACACCAGTCCGAGGATATGGAAAACCTCAGGGCTCTGCCTATTGCCCAGAGAAATCCTTGACTCGGAATGCAAAGGGTAATTGGAGAACTAGCTCTGGGCTTGCCTAAGGAAGCTGTAGCAACTGCTTCTTCCATTCTTACTTCCTATTAGATGCAGCCTTGCCATTTCCATGGCAACTGGGAAGCTTCTTGGGTTTCACTGATTCATTGCTTGGGGAGATACAGGAGGACAGCTGGATGGGTTAAGTAGATACGGAGGCTGAGATGTGTAAATCTTCCCATTTTATCCTCACCTTGGGCTCTGGCAGGGCCACCCCACAAGCAGGTGCAGGTATATAAGGGTCATTATTCACTTTGTGACCGTAAGGCCCCAGAGGCCCATCCTGAGAGTCACGAGCATGCAATGAGGGGCTAGAGATCAGCACTGGAGACACTGTGGTGCTCAGCTGCCCGGGGAGCCCTGTCTGTCCTTAGGGCTCCCCTCCTCTCTGCCCATCTTTCTTCTTCCTCCTTTCCTTCCTTTGGCTCCTTCCTCTTGGTGGAGACCAAGCCTAGGGCCAGAGTCAGGGGAGAGGGATGCTGTTCTCTTGCTGGGGGCTGGGTGATACGGAGGGAATGGGAACTAGAGCGTAGAGGTGAAGAACAATGTCTACTTCCCAGCCCTGTGACCTTGAGCTCCAGCTTCGTCGCCCCTAAAACATGGATGGCAATAGCTCCTCCTTCTTAGGCCTGATGTGAGGATTCGATGCGTCCCTCTATGTGTAAGACTTAGATCTGTACCTGTCATGGAGATGGTCCTTTAGAAGTAGGAAACCTTAGAGGCAGCTGTGCCTAGGACAGCCCCATTTTACGCCTACTGCTCCTGCCTCACTATTTACAGTGCTCCCTTCCCATTTCAAAAGTTTCGGAGTTTGATGTGAAATATGGTGACCCTGTATACAGTTTTAGCTATTTTCTATGGGAAGTGGCCCAGTGTTTTGAGTGTTTTGAGTGGCCCAGTGTTTTGGGCTGGAAGCCAGAGGCTAGGAAGTGAGGTGTGTAAGAGTCTGGCTTCAGCAAACCTACAATAACCCAGTTCAGGTTCAACTCTCTGGGGAGTTTAGAAGAAACTGGAGGGATGAAGAAAACCCCATACCACTGAAGTTTTGCTCTTTCCAACCCACTCCCCCCTCCCTGGTGAAAGGTGCCAAGAGCCAAGAGGGTGCCACCCATCAGTAGCAGGGTCCTACCGGTAACGCACATTCAAAAGGCAAGTTTGGAGAACCCAGCACCGGTAATTGCTTTCTGCTCTGTCTCTGTTCTGTTCCACCAGCTAAGTGGGGTCAGGGTGCCTGGGTCTCCAAGGGCAGCCAGCAGGACCATGTGTTCCTGGATAAAAGAAAAAATATGTCCAGAGAGAGCCCACCTTCTTCCCTAGTGGAAGAGCCAGACTCTATCTCAGCAGAACATTGCCCCTGGTACTAGACTGCCCTTACGTTGCCAGAGTGGTGGGCTGTGAGCCTTTCTGGGGGCTGAGCCCTTGAGGTCCTTGTGTGGATGAACCTCAGGTCTTTGTCTGTCTGTCTATCCCATCACTGTGAGAAATACCATCTGTCATTCCAATAGCTTGGACCCTGCAGTCAAATCCCAGTTCCTCCACTCGCTCGCTGTGTGATTCTGGGTAGGTTTCTTGACTTCTCTGTGCCTCAGTTTTCACACCTGCAAGATGAGGATGATGTTGTATCTTCCCGGCAGGGCTTCAGTGAGGATGAGCAGCCATTTGTATGCCACTCCGGGCAAACACGATAGTAACTATCGCTGTTGTTTGCATGTTGTTTCCTTGTTCCTGTTGTCAAGGGGGTTGTGACCTCTCATCCCATCCCTTTGGTTGCCTTAGTATGATTTCATAGGAAAACATACCTCTTCCCGTGTTGTATGGAAGCATAGCCCGGACAACCTTGACATTCACCATTTCACTCCACAGATGGGGCAGACTCCGAAAACAGAACTTGGTATAGAAGGGAGTGCTTGGGTCTTGGGGAACGGAAGTGTTAAGAACTGCACAGATTCTGGAATTAGACTGTGGATTGAATGCCGAATCTTCGGATAACCATTTTGGGGGAACTAGCTAACCTTTTTGAGCCTCAGTTGGCTGATACATAAAATAGAAAAAAAACGGCATGGTCGGCACGAAGATGAACGGACGCGGAAGCTCTTCTCACCGTTTCTGGCACGTAGCAGGTATCCTGGAAGGGCCGGTTCCTCATCCCCTGCTGTTACTGGACAGCGGGGTCCTTGCGTTCACTGTCGCATCTCCCAGGTCTTCACGCACAGCCTGCGACTGAGCAAGTTGTCAGTGAGTAGTCAGGAAATAAATGCAGAATGAATAGGCTTTTTCATGCATTACATGCTTCCTTAAACATAAATGTATTAACTGCCTGCTTAGTGCATCATGGCTAATCACTGCTAGAGATGAAGGCTTTGAGGACTTAATGATTTTTGAAAACTATATTCAAGGTTAAATTATGAGTCAAGTCAAGCCTCGAAACCGCTGGAAGCAATTTCCTCATGTTTCAACAGTTTGCTAAGCCTCATCTGCTTTATTTATTCAAAGCCCACCAGCCCCTCCCTCTCCCCTTCTTCCACGTCTGGAGTGTACACATCCTAGCAACCCTTTACGAGATCAACCTGGAAAGGACGCAGGGGCAGAGAACACGGTTTAAGGCTGAAGTGCCTCGGGCTTTGTGTTTCAAAGGGAATTAACTGGAGGGTGGGTGGGTGGCCATTCTTGGCACCAGTCCCCTGTTCCTGAATTCTACATTTACTCACAGCAGGTGAGAGAGGGGAAAGGGACACGGATTTAGAGATCCGCCCTTCTTCCCGGTCCATTCACAGCCTGGTTAGTTCCTGAGCCTACCCCACCCCCAATCCCCACTCCCGCCCCGAGACTGAGACTCCGTGAAGTGCTGTCTCCTGGGGGATGGCGCGGGTGACAGTGGACATGGCTCTAACCATCTCGGGATGCTCAAAGCAGCTGCTCCCTGCATAGGCCTCCGTGCCCATCTTCTTGTTTCTCCTGGCACCTAGGATTTCTCTGTCTCCCTTAAGGCGTTCCTGAAGGGGTGGGATTTGGTGAATGGAGCAGAGAACTTCCATGATCTCTGGAGTGGTCTGAGAGCTCATTGACATCTTCCCTGGAGTGAAAGCTCCTCAGACCTGTGCTCTGTTTTGTCTTGTATTTTTATTTTTAAAATTTTTTATAAATTATTTATTTAAGATTTTATTTATTTGGCGGAGATCACATAGGCAGAGAGGCAGGAGGGGGGAGGGGAAACAGGCTCCCCGCTGAGCAGAGAGCCCAACACAGGGCTTGATCCCAGGACCCTGAGATCGTTCCCTAAGCTGAAGGCAGAGAGAGGCTTAACCCACTGAGCCACCCAGGCATTGTTTTGTATTTTTAAAAACAAAGCCTGGGCCAACACCTGCAGTTGTTGAGGGAAAACCCTTATAGGCCCGCTCCGTGAAGGGGCGCCCCGCAGAGGCATGGAGAAGACCTTACGGGAGGCACCTGCGTTGCTGTGGGAAGTGGTACTCGGACTGTGTGCATGTTGTTGGAGAATTTACTGAAACTTGAGCAGAAGCAGTCTCTCTCCTCATGGTGCAGGGGTTTGGGGAGGTGCAGACCCATTTCAGAGAGCTCCTCTTAGGCCCACAGGGTGGAATGGGGCCCAGGAGGTAACCCTGGTCCTGGAGCGTGGGAAGGGGGAAATCAGCAGGTTGGAGAGTGGCGGCCCTCACCAGGCTCCCAGACCGGTCAGGGAGAGCTGTCGAAGCTCAGCATGTGAGACTAGAAGCTTCTCAGCTCGACTCCCCTGAACCCCTAGGGGTACAGACCTAGGGACAATGGCTGAGCTCATGTGTCTGTGAAGGAGAAATGACTTGAGAGATTCCTTTCCCCACAAAGCCAGGTGGCTGGAATTGTACCCTACATTGGTGAAGTAGGTCATCACCAGTTCCAAAACTTATGCAGGGAACGGTGTTTTGTATTTACTTGGATTTCAGTACGCGTTTGTTGCATCAAGAGGATGGACCGAGGAGTGAGGGGAGGGAATGAACATTCATTGAAACCCACGCTCTGCAAGAAAATTCAGATACTCCTTCAATTCGTTCCTCACAATCTGGTAAGTATTGTCATCCTCACTTCTCAGGTGAGGCGTTCAAGGATCCATACACACCAGCAGACCGTGGAGACCATCCTTGGACCCAGAGCTGACTCCCAGTGCCACGTGGGTCCTTAGCCAGCTGGGTTGCTGCTGGGCATCTGGGAGTCAGAGGAGGACTGGGATTACTGATTTAATTGAAATTGATACTGACTTAATTGAAACCAAGTCCCGAAGAGTCTTTACAAAGTGAGAAATTCTGGTTTTCTCCTCGGAGTTAGGATGTGGGACGAGGATGATGGTGCTGAAAACACCCGCAAACTCAGCAGCATTACCTCGGCGGGGGGGGGTGGGGGGTGGTGAAGGGCGAGGGGAATAAAGGACAGAAAGGAAGTCAAAAGACGTATGGGCTGAGAGCCAGGAAAAAAAAAACCCAAAAACAATTAGGTAGGGATGTGGGGAAAGAGGAAAGGACAAGAACCTCCGAGAGAGACTTTGCAAAAATGGATACATTTAGGTTAGTCAGCTGAAAGAAGCACGGAGTGCACAGAGGTGATTTCGCAAGGAGTCCTGCCAAAATCACAGAGGGTTGGTTGTTTCCATCCCCATTTCCTGCTATCGTACTCGATGGAGGGCATCCGGACCGGAAAGGACACTGAAGCCCTCAGTAGCATGTTTACAGTAACTAATGACCTCTCTCGAGTATAACACGGGTTCCTAGAATACAGTTGTAATTCTAGAAGCCAACGGGCTTGCCGTAATGGCCTCTACATAATTGTTAGTGCTTTCTGCTCTGTTTTGGCAAGGCATGCAATCCTTAAGCTTTGTTTGTTTGTTTGTTTTTTAAGGGCCTATCTATGGTCCATCTTCCATCATCAGAGCAAGTGTGAGTTTTGGAAGCTCCTTTGGGCAGAAGCACTGGTTAGACTGCACCTGAGGAGGGTGGTGGCCGGGATGGCCTTGTGTGGATTAAACCCAAGAGCTTGGTACAAGGGAGTCAATCCATGAATCTTTGAATAAAAGGTGTATATATGCTGAAGCTTTCTGGGTTTTTTGTTTGTTTGTTTTTGAGGCCATACTTTTTTTTTATTCCTAAATAGTTTTGAGCCTTTCTGATGTATTTAGCTCTCTGCTAGCCTTTGGGGATATAATGCTCAATAGGGCATGTGTTGTATCCTCAAAAACTTATGGTTAGTGAGATGATTCTGTTTGAGAATGAGGGCATTCAGATGCTATAAGCTTGACTTTGTTACTTTTTTTTCTTATTTATTTGACAGACAGAGATCACAAGTAGGCAGAGAGGCAGGCAGAGAGAAGTGGGGGGGAAGCAGGCTCCCTGCTGAGCAGAGAGCCCGATGTGGGGCTCGATCCCAGGACCCTGAGATCATGACCTGAGCAGAAGGCAGAGGCTTTAACCCACTGAGCCACCCAGGCGCCCCTGACTTTCTTACTTTTTAGAGAAATTCTTCTACCTCTGCTTGGATATCTCTGCTTACATAGACTATCAGACACAGAGATACTTCTGGAAAATCAAGAAACACAACAGGTTTTGTTGTTGTTGTTGATTTTGAGGTTCATTCATTCATTCAGCAAGCATTGAGGGAGTCTCAACCCCATGTTAGGAGCTGGATTTGGTGCTTGGGAAGTAAATAAGGCAGCCTCACATCCTTATCTTCTAGGAGTTCATATTCTAGCTGGGGAGGCAGACACCGCAAGAGAGAACGAGGTAGTGTATGAAATACCAGGGAGGTGACCTTGGGACAGGTGCAGCACGCTGAAAGGACGTCAGGTTGTATTCCAGGATGGGGGAAGGGGGTAGCTCTGCTTCATGGTTCTCTCATTTTGTCTTCAGACAAACAGACCCCTCAACCCTATCCCATATCTCCCACTACACTGAACACCACTCAGGAGCCCTTCTGACAGCGCACACCCATGCACCATTTCCGAATGCTCACAATTCCATCCAGACCATGAATGGATGAATTCACTTCCGTGCTCCTTGGGTGCCTCCTCTGTGAGATGAACATCCCATGGCCATGGCGTTGCTGGATGTCAAGGTGGAAACGGATGTGAAAATAGTTGAAGGCCAGTGAGGGGTCTGTCACTGTTTCTTCTGGATGCAAAAGAAATTCTTTTATGAGGCTCTTTCCGGAGCTTAAATAGACACAGGTTTAAAGTGCAGATCCTTGTGTTCTGTGTTTCCACAAGGCGGGGGGGGGGGATCTCTGAGTCATAGGAGTGTTAGAGTACGGAGGGTCTGCACATAGTGCCTCACTGGGGGTGAGTGACCCTACCAGAGCATCCCCCACCCATCTTGGGGGAAAGGCCCTGAGTCCCGCTGGGAGAGTTCTCTCATGTCCACGGGTCCTAGCTGGACCCCAACAGGTGCATATTAACCCTTGCTCTGTTCACCTGCCCTCACGCTCGAATCCCAGTTCTTGACGGCACACCTGCCATTTTGCATGGGAATAGAGTGGGGGCCCAGGGACCAGACAAAGATCACAAGTCTGCAGGGTGGCTCCATGGCACCTAGCCCCCCTTTTGACAACGCTAGTAATAATAATGAGGGCGTTCCTGATGGCAGCTCGAGCCACTGAGCTTGGCTTAGACACTCAGTGCTTGACACATTTTTAACCCATCAGAGTCTCCCGTCAGCCCTGCCAGGTGGGTACTCTTTCCTATCCCCATTTTACAGATGAGCAAGCCAAGGTTTAGACGAGGTACACAGCATGCTTCTGGTAACAGAGCTAGTATGTGCTAGACCCAGGACTTGAACTCACAGCCATCTGGTGCCAGCACCTGAGCCCTTGACTGCAGCCCTCACAGCCTCATGAGGTGCATGGACAACGGAGTGATTCAGTGACCCTGGACTCTCATTCCCACACCTGCAGCAGGGTTGTGGGCAATTTGCTTACCTCCTGAAGCCTCAGTCTCCTTGTCTGTAAAATGGGCAGAATAGCCTCACGGGACAAATTGAGACATTGGTCTGTGTGGAGAACTTAGTGGGACATTTCAATGTCCACGGTACGCAGCCCGCAGAACCCATTTGATATACAAACACTACGTGGTTCCTTTAGACCTGGGATTGCTCCTCAAAGGGGCTTGGGCATTGGCATCTTTTTAATCAATGACTTCAAGCTCTATTGGACTAGAACTCCTCCTTATAGGACGGCTGGTATCGTGACTTTTAGTGAAGACTGTGGATGTTTTGGTTTCAGGTGGCAACCTCGGCATGTTTTCCCAGCAAAGTTAATTAAATGTACCCAGTGCTCTCCATGCACCTTCCCCATCTTTCACATACCCAGGCTTGTAATTTCATGTGCTTTCCCTTGGTCTATTTTTATACCACCACATACTAATTTATCCCCTAAATATATCCATCACCCAGGATTTGCATTTATTTTTTTTTATTAAGTCCCCTGCCTGTCTCCCATAGTTTAATCAGTGTTTATCCCACTTTCTGAGTAGTGGAGGGCATAAATGACAAAAACGTGGGTCCAAATTCTGGACCCTTGCGTGTTGCCTGCTCTGTGACCTGTGGCACACCCCACCTGCTGTTGCTCCAGATCTCAGGGTGCTCATTTATAAATGGGAACGAGACCTACAAGGAAGGGTTGTTGTGCGACTCATAGCAACAAAGGTAGTGTCATATGGTAGCCACACAAGGCACCGTCATAACAAATGAGCCATCTTAGTGGGGGGTTATCGTCTACCACCGAGTCCTCGGCACCGAGCATGCAGTGGTACGCAATGCCATAAAGACAGTAAATGTGTGGTCTGTGGAAGACGACTGGCTGGTCCCCCAGCTCTTGCTGGCAGGGCGACTCTGGACACATGATGTCACTTTGCTATGCCTTGGTTTAGAGAGGGAACAGCTATAAAGCATGGAGATGATCATAGCGCCCACCTCCTTAGTCTATATTAAGATGCACTCAGTGGTTCTTAACTGGGAGTGATTCTGCCTCTAGGAGTCTGGAGACGTTATTGGTGGGGGTGGGAGGCTGCTGGCATCTGGTGGGGGGAGGTCAGGGATGAGGCTCGTTATCCTACAATGGGATAGCACCCCCATGATATAGAATCATCTAGCCCAAGATGTTCACGGTGCCCAAGCTGGGAAACTCTCACGAAATGAAACAATCCAGGTAAACTCTTTTGTTTGTTTGTTTTTTGTTTTTGTTTTTGTTTTCCCCCACGTGAACTCTTATTGGCACCCTGAAAGTGTCTGTCTTGAGGAGTAAAGTTGGCTATATCTGGAGAGAGCCATAGAATGTTCTAATGTCAGGCTCAGCACTAGGATGGGAACCTTCACGCTAAGTCCACTGGAGGTCCCCTGGGTCCATCCGGCTCCCTCTCAGATCTGTTCCCTTGTGCCAACTGTATGCACGGCAGTCCCGCTCGTCCGCCTTCAGCTCTGTGGATGAAAGAACACAGCCCAATTCCTCTTTCGGGCCTTCCTGATGTTTGTTACCCTCACCCAATGCACAGAACATGCCCGGTCATGCTCGGTAAAACCAGCAGCTGCCTCAGAGGTGGTTGGCAGTTTGGATTCGGGCTTTGGTTGGCAGGGGTTGTAGAGGGATAAGAGATGTCAGAGTCATTGGTTCAAGAAAGAGGGCAGGGCTCTTGTAGGAGGTGGTTGCAGTTGGATGAATGGGGGAGGGAAGTTCATTCTCTAGGGACAACTGGCTTTATCTGGAGATGATCCTCACTCCCCAAAACTCACAGAAAAAGACACTTAACCTGAAGGAGGAGGAGAAGTTTCCAGGTCTCCAGTCTTGGGAAGACCAAAGGGACAAAAGCTGGAAGAGTGATTGTTCACAGGACCACGCAGGGTTAGGTATGCCAGGGACCTCTCCGATCCCCTGAACGAGGAAACATATATCTGTAAAAGTGTCCCCAGAGCTCACGGGAACGCGTCTAATTGAGCATTATATCTTCACAGGCTGGTAGAGAACTTGATACACCAGAGATGCTTAATAGGGCATGAGTGAATCTATCAGAGTGTCCCCCCACCCATCTCGGGGGAAAAGGCCCTGAATCCCGCTGGGAGAGTCCTCTCCTGTCCATGGGTCCTAGCTGGACCCCAGCAGGTGCATATTAACCCTTGCTCTGTTCACCTGCCCTCACGCTCGAATCCCAGTTCTTGACGGCACACCTGCCATTTTGCAAGGGAATAGAGTGGGGGCCCAGGGACCAGACAAAGATCACAAGTCTGCAGGGTGGCTCCATGGCATCCAGCTCCCCTTCTGACAACGCTAGTAATAATAATGAGGGCGTTCCTGATGGCAGCTCGAGCTACTGAGCTTGGCTTAGACACTCAGTGCTTGACACATTTTAACCCATCAGAGTCTCTCGTCAGCCCTGCCAGGTGGATACTCTTTCCTATCCCCATTTTACAGATGAGCAAGCCAAGGTTTAGACAAGGTACATAGCATGCTTCTGGTAACAGAGCTAGTGTGTGGTAGATCCGGGACCTGAACTCACAGCCACCTGGTGCCAGCACCTGAGCCCTTGACCGCAGCCCTCACGGCCTCACGAGGTGCACAGACAGCGGCGTGATTCAGTGACCCTGGACTCTCATTCCCACACCTGCAGCAGGGTTGTGGGCAATTTGCTTACCTCCTAAAGCCTCAGTCTCCTTGTCTGTAAAATGGTCAGGATAACTTCACAGAATGAAACGAGATGTTGGCTCCTGGCCCATGTGGACTCCCTTCCCTCCGTGAAAATGCAGTCTGTGCGGAGAACGTAATGGGATGTTTCAAGGTCATGTCCCCCGATATCCCACAGTCCAGGGCTCTCTCTGCGGTAGGCACAGACCCTGGCCCTGCCCACCCCCTGGGGACACCTGTTGGTTTGCCGACCGGCATCCGTGTGGAGGACAAGCAGAGACCTAGGAAACAGCCAGACCTCTCCAGAGGAACTTTTACAGGCAAGGGAACTTCCTAAAGGGCTTGTCTCCAGGCCGCCTCAAGATGGGTACAGCTCTGCATCGCCTGCCAAAGCCTTCAACGTTTGTACGAGGCCTGAACTAGATAGGCCTGAACTGGTCGCACATACCGCTTAGATTTTTCAGCAGTGCCTTACTCTCAAGGCTGCGTCCTTGCAAGCAGCTCCCACTGTGGGAATGGAGGGCAGAGTGAACATTCCAAGGACAGGGGAGGGGCCGAGAAGCTTTCGATTGCCGGGGCCCACCCAGTTCGCTGGTCAGGCGGGGGTCTTCCATGACCTCCCCCAACAACAGAGAGAAACATGCTGTCTCTTAGCTATTGGCATCCTCCGAGACTGCTTTATCAAAGTGCCTAGACCAAAATTAGCAGGCCATCAACCCATGCTAAACGGAATGCATAATCAGACACAGAAAAAGGAGACATGGACACATAGGCATCTGTTTATATTTATATATAGACGGAGAGAGTGAAAAGGCACTTACTTCGTTTTCTTTCCACAAAAGCTCTTGAAAATCTGCCTTTGGTGGCTCTTCTATGGGCCTTCATACCACGGACACCGTGACCCCACTTCTGCTCACCTCCGCCAGCCACTTGTTCCTGAAGATCAGAAGCCGTTCTAACCAGGAGCGGGAGGAAGTTCCCCTTGGTGGCAAGGCAGGCCCAGCTCCTAGGCACCCTGTGTTTCTCGGCTGTCCTGGTCACTGCCAGCTCATCTACAGCCCCGGGGGTGCCGATAAAGTTGTCGTTGAAAGCCTGTCTGTGGCGGGCTGACTTTGGGGCCCTCTGTGCCTCTGTCCTCCTGTGTCAAGCAGTTGGCTCTGGGGGTTGAGAGAAAACAAACAGCGATGGGTTCTCTCTCTTCCTTCCTTCCCAGGGGAGAAAAGAGCAGCAGTAGTATCCAATAAGAGGACACGGGAAGAGAGAAATACGCAATAACAAGTATTGGGAGAAGGCAATTAATACGGAGAATGGACGGGAAGTGGTGGGATTGGGGGTGGGAAGGCTTTCATGCCCTGTGGAGAAGGGAGATGACGTAACATTAAATCAGGAGCCGGTGCCTCAGGTCCTGGGCACCATTCTTTACTCATGGGGTAGATTTGGATCAGACCTGCTTTGTTTCATAGGAGAGGGAACTTTTGTGTCTTTAAGCAGAGGGACTGGACAACTCAAGGGTGCTCCAGGAGTCTCTTCTGGGCCTACCCAGAGGGGTCAGGCTTTAGGTGATGAAGGGGCTAGGTGTGTCTCATGGAAAGCAAACACAACAAGAGAAAAGGAACGCCTGATTCAGTGCTAAAGGAGTGAGTACTCCTATTACAAACCAATTTTTGGCTATCAAAAAATTGATGGAGGGTAAGGAAGAGTTGGGAGGCTGCCCTGTGACTGTCTTCCTTATTTCACACTGGAAAGCATTTATTAAGCACCTGCTGTATTAGTTATTTCTTTATGACATCATTATCCCATCAGATTAGGAAAGCAGAGAAAAGCTTGTATGGGAAATGTCAAGGTCAGCTGTCCATTCAGGCAGGGAGAGTGAAAATGAAATAATGCTTTCATTGGGTAGGTAAGTAGGACTCACTTCACACGTGACCTCAGCATCTACCATCACCATTTTTTTTTTTTTCGTAGTCTATGAAGAAGGGAGGAGAACCTTGTCAACAGCTTCCAAACTCAGGATTTTGCATCCAGTAACCCCAACTGAGGTTTTTTTGGGTGCACGGTTCCCTGTTGAATCCACCAGCTCGGGTTCCACTGAGGTCTTCCCCCCTCCTGTGTGGGGGAAATAGTGGACAGGGTTGGGGGGTAGGAGGTGCCCCTCACCTTCCGCAGGAGCTGGTTTCAAGACAGGGCACAGGTTTCTCAGGGTCTGAAGAGGGTCTCCATTCTGGCATCTCCGAGAAGCAGCCTCAGACTTGGAGGAATGGGAGTTCTCACATCACAGAGGACCTCCTGTGCCCCCACGCTGGGGTGCAGCCTCGGACAAGCCACGCGGGGTGTCTGCCCCTGGGGGTGGGGATGTGGGTGGAGGACCCTCTGTTCTAGGAGGAGTCACAGATAATTCGCAAGGAGATGAGATGAATTTCAAAAAAATGATTAGTACTGAGAAGAAAAGGAAACAAGTGATGGGTGCGTGAGGGGGGTGGAGGGTGGAGACGGGGAGGCCAGCCAAGTCCCTTCCGAGCAGGTGACATATGAGAAGAAGCCAGCCATGGGGGAAACCTTTCCAGGCAGATGGAAATGCCAACTGCAAAACTCTGGAAAATGGCTTGGCATGCCTGATAGATAGGAGGAGCTCCTGGAACGTGGCTGATTCTGGTTGGGTCCCCACTCTGCCCTCCATAATCCCGTAAAGGAAGAGAGCCTTCCCTACTCCCTGGAGATTCTGATTGGGGGTGGGGGGCAGAAGGGGAAGGGAAGGAGGATGGAGCTGGTCTCCGCATGTTTAACAAGTGTTGGGTGATTGGGGTCCACCTGACCCTGTCATCACACCACTCTAGCAGATGGTGACGTGAATCCCAGATTCTAACTCATTTTTATCCCATTACCAAGGCATTTATGATTTGGTCAAGGATCGTGTCAAATTGTAGTGGCATAGAAACCTGGTGCAGGAGGCCCAAATAAGGAAACAGCACAGAGAGGTTACCTGGTTTTCCAAAGGCCACCCAACAAGTTAAATCCATCCCAAGGCTCATATCAATTGGCAGATGAACCCCAAAAGTCCTCTCTGTGTGGACTGACTTCTGTAGTTTTCTCCCGGAAGGAAAAAAAATAAAACCACTGGAAATAAAATCTTTTTTTTTTTTTTAATTTATTTACTTGATAGACAGAGATCAAAAGGAGGCAGAGAAGCAGGCAGAGAGAAAGAGGAGGAAGCAGGCTCCCTGCTGAGCAGAGAGCCCTCGGGGCTTGATCCCAGGACCCTGTGATCATGACCTGAGCCAAAGGCAGAGGCTTTAACCTACTGAGCCACCCAGGTGCCCCTGGAAATAAAATTTTAACGAGCCACACATTGAATGCCCCCCTTTGCTCCCTGCCCCACCCTGGTACATCCTTCCTGACAAACAATTTGCTAAGCAGTTGTATGAGGTGTGCACTTATACACCAACCAAAAACAGGACCCACTTTGGTTTATAAGTTGATCTCTAACCTTTCTTTAGGGCAATGGCAACAAGTCAGGAGAAAAGGTATATCGAGGCCTCTCCAAGTTTGAAATAAGAATGCCATCTGTAGGGGCACCTGGGTGGCTCAGTGGGTTAGGGCCTCTGCCTTTGGCTCAGGTCATGATCTCAGGGTTCTGGGATCAAGCCCCACGTCAGGCTCTCTGCTCGGCGGGGAGCCTGCTTCCTCCTCTCTCTCTGCCTGCCTCTCTGCCTCCTTGTGATCTCTCTCTCTCTCTCTGTCAAATAAATAAATAATATCTTTTTTTTTTTTTAAAAAGAGAATGCCATCTGTATCTTAGAAAAGAATGTGTCTTTTTTTCCTTTTTTTTTTTTTTTAATTAGGGAGTGATGGTGACAGTAGTGCATACCTAGCATGGGTTACATAGGAAATTAGCATTCGAGCCCATAGTAGATCTGAGCTTCCTGGCCCTCCTACCTGTTACCACTTGCAGGAGGTGGCACTCTGCCCTTTGTGACCTCACCCTCCCTGAGTTGCAGGCCCTGGGCCGACCTCAGAGTCCCCAGGGCAGGAAGAGGGTCCCCCTTGATGCATCTCAGAAAAGCAGCATCAGTGTCAGAGAAAGTGAATTCATCCATCCATTTACTCATTCATAAGTGGATACATTTTTACCAGAGCCCAAATCTCAGCACATTGTTTAAGTGGGGAGTTAAACTGCCTGACTTGCAAATGAATTAATCTGGAAATTTCCTTAATGTTTAGCCATGCACTTAATATTTTGCTTTCACAAAAAAAACACAACCCAACACCCCCCAAAAACAAAACCCACAATTACACAAAATTAGGGCAGAGCCTGAATGTTTGGGCCAAACGGACCCAATCTAAACCCAGTCCCCATGCCCCTGATACGTGCCCACCTTGCCAATGGGTAAGGCGCTGAGAATCAGGTCAAAGAGGAGAATATTGAACCAGTGGAATGCCACAAAAACATGTTTAAGGATCCTGGAATATCTGATGTTTGTGTATAAGCCATACTGTTAATTGTAATTGAGTCTTATCTAATAAAAAGGGTCCTTAAGAGGAGCTGTGTGGAACAATTTTATTTGTCATCAGGTTGAACTACTATATTTGGCAGGAAGCAGGCATATATATTAGGATTCTTGGAAAGACTGACAAGTACAGATTTCTGATAACTTAGGCTCAATTTACCTTCATGTAGGAGGGGCAGTAATGGACCTTTCTTTTTTCTTTTTTTTTTTTTTAAGATTTTATTTATTTATTCGACAGACAGAGATCACAAGCAGGCAGAGAGAGAGAGAGAGGAGGAAGCAGGCTCCCCGCTAAGCAGAGAGCTCGATGCGGGGCTCGATCCCAGGACCCTGAGATCATGACCTGAATCGAAGGCAGAGGCTTTAAACCACTGAGCCGCCCAGGTGTCCCAGTAATAGACCTTTCAAGTGGCTTCCTGGGGCTCCCTACTTGGCCCCACAATATGTCACGGGTTGGTCACTGCAGAGCTGTCCCCGTTCTCCTCCCACACGTCAGTAACATGGGCCCATGACGTTGATGATACAATGTTAACACATAAAGACTTGTCTCTGCGGCGGGACACCCTGCAGGCGTGGTCTCGAAGGAGAGAATTGTGGGGGGGGGGTGAACCCACAGAAATTCAAGGCCCAGTCACCAGCGTAAAGTTCTCGGGAGTCATTTGGTCAGATAAGACTCGAGTTGTGTCAGAAGCTGTGGTCGGAAGTGTTGGAGAAGATGTGGAGAAAGGGGAACCCTCTTACACTGTTGGTGGGAAGGCAAGTTGGTGCAGCCATTTTGGAAAACAGTGTGGAAATTCCTCAAAAAAGAATTAATAGAGCTACCTTATGACCCTGCAATTGCACTACTGGGTATTTACCCCAAAGATACAGATGTAGTGAAAAGAAGGGCCACCTATACCCCAATGTTCATAGCAGCAATGGCCACGGTCGCCAAACTGCAGAAAGAGCCAAGATGCCCTTCAACAGATGAATGAATACAGAAAATGTGGTCCATATATGCAATGGAATATCACTCAGCCATCAGAAAGGATGACTACCCAACTTTTGCATCAACATGGACGGGACTGGAGGAGATTATGCTGAGTGAAATAAGTCAAGCAGAGAGAGTCAATTATCATATGGTTTCACTTATTTGTGGAGCATAACAAATAACATGGAGGACATTGGGAAAAGGAGAGGAGAAGTGAGTTGGGAGAAGTCAGCGGGGAGATGAACCATGAGAGACTGTGGACTCTGAGAAACAAGCTCAGGGTTTTGGAGGGGAGAGGCATGGGGAGGTTGGGTGAGCCTGGTGGTAGGTATTAAAGAGGGCACCTAGTGCGTAGAGCACTGGGTGTGGTACGTAAACAATGAATCTTGGAACACTGAAAAAATAAAATAAAATTAAGACGTTTAAAATAAAAAGAAGCTGTGGTTCGGAAGTACAGGTCTATCTGGCCCCTAAGAATACGAAGGAAGGGCTACCTCTTGAGCTAGACAGGTCTGAGATTCCAGAAGGGAGGGGTGGAGCCCTGGGGCAGAGAGCGCAGAAGGAGAAAATACCCCTGCATTGGGGTCCCAGCTCTGGAACAGCACAGAAACCTGACAGGGTCCCCCAGAGCTTCAGCTCCTAGCAGTGCGCACAGTTCTCCGCCAGGTGGAGCCTCTAAACCAAGGAACAGCAGGCCAGTGCTCTGCTTTCCATCAGCAGATAGGCTGAGAACATGTTCTATCCACTCCCTTCTCCCAACGTTCAAACCCCCATTGTGAGCAGAGGGCCATGCCTACCTGCAGCAGAAGAGCAGCCTGTCCACCAGCCCACGGTTTCTGGGGATGTGCCGCTGAGGGGATGTGCCGCTGGGCCCCATAGAGTACATAGACCCTCCACCCTCTCGTTTCTTGTAGCCGTTCCTGCGGCCTGTAGGAAGGGAGTGGGGGAAATTCCTGCTGGTGCCTGGACACAGGAAGGACCCACAGCAGCTGATGGGCTGAGCTCAGGGTGGATGGTTTGTGATGACTCGTGAGTCCCGGCCACCAGCCCTTTGCACTGACTGCCAGTGGACTATTCCCGAGGGATGGGCCATATGGCTTGGACAGGGGAAGTTGGAGGTAGATGATCATGAATAAGCTCTCATGAGGTCAGAAAAGGTAGAACGATGTTTGGGTTCACCTGCAAGCGCCTGAGGCAACCCTGTCTTCCACCTCCCAACTCACAGTGCCCGGAAGCCCCGTGGCCATCTGGACGGTGCTGCCCTAGCCCAGGTCGAGCTTTAGCAGCTGACCTTTCAGGGATATAGCTGATTAGATGCATAGGAAGCATGGCCACTGTAACTCCCAGGTGGACTGGCATCTTACCAAGGATGCTGGATTGCCCTTGAAATACACTGACTTGGTTAATGCAGTGCCCACACATTCTATGCGTTCTGGACAATGCCCCGGGCCCTAGCCAAAGGGGTCTGGAGCCAACTACCTGAGTTTCTAGCTGGTGAGAGATGGGGAAATTGCTTCTACTGACTCCCTCCCTCTGCGTGAGGATTCTGAAAATGCCTGGTTTGTGTGGACACTTGGCCCAACTTGAGCTTTCCCTTATCGCTCCGAAAACCAGGCTGCCACCGTCCGAGGATTAGAGAAGCTGAGTACCATGTAGGGATGCCCGTGCCAAATACCCTGTCATCAGGGGTCACATTCCAAAGGTCATGATGTGCAAGACCAGGCCCAGGAACAGGACATAGAAAGCAAGTTCCAACTCTCCTAAAACCTGCAAGCAGCAGGCATGATGAAAAGAAAAAAGAGTGCTAAGGCAGCAGACTGAATTACTAACAAGTAAAACGCCTGTGGCCAGGAGGCCTGAAGTACTGTCCCAGGCTTTCATACATTTGAATGATCAACCAATAGGGCCTGCTCTTCCATATGCCAGAATGGGGACCCCTATGGAGACACCCAATGCCATAAGGTATGGAAGTTTCTAGAAATAGCCCCGACTGTTCCTGTGGATCAATGTGCTATGTTGCTGAAAACATCAAGCCTCACAACGCCCGGGAGAGGCATTATCTACTGGAATCTGCAATAAGACATCCCACCAGGATGGGTGAATTGCTTTGCACCCCTCAGTGAGGGGGAGCTACTCACGTCTCTGTGGGGATCCTGCATCCCGCTGCAGAGCTGACCCGTTGAGAACATTCTACCTGGAATGGAACAGGCACTATCAAGAGCGGGGACAACGTGGGGGTCTGGGTCTGGCCTATCTCCTCACACCCCCCCTCCCCTGCTGCCTCTCCTGCCAACACGTATGGTACGGACAGCTGGGTGACGTCCCTCCAGCTGCGAACCTCTCTCTCCCCAAGGCCAAGTGCACATCTTCTGTTTTCCACCGCTACAATCATTTGGCTGCTGTCTTTGTCCCCTCCACTGGCCTGGAAGACAGCACATGCAGAAACCCTTACTCAATTCACCCAGCAAGCCTTAAATGGGAACTGGCAAAACCTGTCTTTACCGAATGCTGAAATGTCTAATGGAAAAAGCTGTCCTCCAAAATAAGATGGCCTTGGACATTATTACTGCCTCGAAGGAGGCACCTGTGCCATTACCCCAACAGAATGCTGTGTGCTCATACCTGGTGAGCCCGCCGATGTCTCCTCTTTATTAAAATCACCCGAGGAGGGACGCCTGGGTGGCTCAGTTGGTTGGACGACTGCCTTCGGCTCAGGTCATGATCCCGGAGACCTGGGATCAAGTCCCGCATCAGGCTCCCAGCTCCACGGGGAGTCTGCTTCTCCCTCTGACCTTCTCCTCGCTCATGCTCTCTCTCACTGCCTCTCTCTCAAATTAAAAAAAAAAAAAAAATCTTTAAAATCACACGAGGACACAAGTGAGTGTCCTGAGGGATCTGATTCCCCAACCTAGGGGACTTCAGAAATCAGCGATTTGGATCATGGGGCTCTTCATGGGAAAAACTGGGGGATAATTGGGGGTTTATTTTGGGGGATAATTAATTTGTGCTTTTTCTTGCATGTGCCTATCCTGTTGCTCTTCATTGCACCTGGAGAGCTGCACCTGGAGCTTGACACCTCCATGCAGGTGAAACCCTTTACTGAGGGACTAGGTGAGTGGTGGAGGAGGGGGCAGGTGAGCTTATAAGAATGGGTCATGAGGGGTGAAATGTTGCAAGGGCTGACGGAGAGGACGTGACCGAGGCTTAACCCAGGGCAACCAGAGGTTCCTCACCCCCTTCCCTGTCCTTGGAATGTGCATTCCGCTTGCCTTCCCCATGCTAGAAGGTGCCCATGGACACAGCTCTGAAGGAGCGAAGCGCTGTTGAGAGTACTGGATGGTATATGTGACCGAATCCAGTGTTGGCCTCTATGTCAACATTTAACCTGCTGGCAAGTGGGTGTGGAGAGCTGAAGGACTTGCCGAGCCCAAGACAAGCCAGGTTAGTTAAGTTCCTTTGCTTATAAACCCGCCGCCTACTACTCCGGAGAGGTCTGCCTCTTTCTCCATCTCTCCTCGCCCTTTCTGTCCTGGGGCCAGTCTACAAACCAATACCACCTCTCCTGGCACTGAAGCCCGAGTTATCAAGGGTAAGAAATGTGTCTTATTCCTCTTTGTTTCCCCTAAAAGCAATACAGGGGCTGGTGCAGTTGGAATTCGGCAACTTGTTAAAACTGGTGAGGGGCGCCTGGGTGGCTCAGTGGGTTAAGCCTCTGCCTTCAGCTGAGGTCATGATTTCAGGGTCCTGGGATCGAACCCCGCATCGGGCTCTCTGCTCAGCGGGGAGCCTGCTTCCTTCTCTCTCTCTGCCCATCTGTCTACCTGTGATCTCTGTCAAATAAATAAACAAAATCTTTAAAAAAAAAAGACTGGTGAGCCAAAATTTGAGATTCATCGGGGAAGTGTTCCCATAAAGGAGGGTCTTGGGCTGGAAAATGAACAGCAGGGATGTGGCCTAGTGGAGAGGAGGGATAGGGCTGCTTTCTGTATGCGGAAGGAGGAAGTAGTACGTGGTGAGTGTTTGTGCGTGTATAATGGGGGAGTGGGATAGCAATGCTTGTCCCCTTCCTATATTTGGGAAGGAGTATTTGGATCTGCTTTCTGAGCTGTGTTTTCCAGGAAAGCCTGCCTGAGTTCAAGGCCCAGGTCTAGCACTTGTCAGCTGTGTAACCTAGCGAGGGTACCTCACTTCTGTGAGTCTACTTTCTTATTTGTATAATAGAGGTAAACAACCACAGCACACACCTGTCAAGATGGCTGGGAGGGTTATGTGAGAGAAGACAGCCTCACACAGGTCTTGACAGGAGAGATTCTTATTTTTGGCGCCCTTGTTTTGAAAACCCTCTGTTTACCTAGGCAGCCCTACACGCAGGGCTCAGGGACCTTGGAGATGGCCCATGCGGGAGGTGGGCTAGCCTCTGCCATTTGTGCTTCCGTGCGATACTTCTGTGCTCTGAGTTCCCAGGATCAATACACTGCTAATTCAGTGTCACATGTTTACTGCCCCTGAGAGCATTCTGATACTGTTCTGTTTGGATCTGGGTTGGTAAGAGGGCAGATGGGATGGAGAAATAATTTGAAGTAGATACAAACCAGGAGGGACATTCCCGAGGCTGCTTTCTTCTCAAATGCCTTCCAAGAGTACCTACGCTTGGCCTGCCCTGGGGACACCAGGTTGGCTGAACAAGGCGCCTTCGTGTGGCTCTGTCCCAGCTTGGCTGTGTGCATTGGGTTGGCCCCTGGAACTTTCCGTTCCTTCCCACCTGATAGGATTTAGCACCACTGATGCTACAGGTTCTGGCCATTTGATCCTTGACACCGGGCAAATCACACCCACCTGCTAGCAGGAGCGGACTTCCAGGGGATTTTCAGGGAAAGGAGGTAGGCGGCTGAAACCCCAATCTTTTGCTCCTACCTCTATCTCCAGCTGTGCTTCCATCTGGCAAATCCTGGGGCAACACACACACACACAGCCCAGAGGAAATGCATGCAGCCAGCCCTACCTGGAACCCCAGCTGTCTTTCTTCAGATACAGAACCTTGGGATGGCAGTTCGGGGGAGGAGGGGGTCTACTTGTTGCTCATTCTCTGGGTCTCCAAGGGGCGCCTGGCCCTTCCATCCCAGGAGGGGTTCTCGCTTACTCCCTGGAATGTTGCCCTCCCACTAGGCTGGCCAGCGGCAGACACACTGGTTTTAGATGGCTCCTTACCTTCCCCATGTGGCGTGGCGTATTTCCCCTCTGGAGATCCCAGGCTGAGTGTGACCTGGGAGCAGAATTCAGGTAAAGGAATGCTGCCTCCACCCCCACACCTGGGCCCTGGGAGTTTATCAAGTGCCTCCCTGCCATCCACCGGGAGGGGTGTCACGTCCTCCCTCCCAGGGCCAGTTATCCACCTTCCGAGAGACCCCCCTCCCCCCTAGCTCCCACCGAAAATGGCCAAAAAGAAACTTTCGCGGGGTCCCTGTCCCCCTTCCCACCTCCCGCCTTGCCCCCTCTCCCCCCTCTCCGCAGCCGGGGAGGGAGGGCGGGGGAGGGGAGGAGGCCGGCTTGCTGGGCGCCCTCTGGGTCTCGCCTTACTTCCGGGAGGCGGGGGTTGGGGGGGTGGGGAGAGGCGAGGCCCGTGGAGCTCCCGCGTCCTGCCAGCCTCCGGGTCCGCGCCTCTCCCCGCGGTCGCGCGCTGCTTCCTCTCCCGGCGCTGGCCGCGGCCCGCAAGCATTTGGAATTCCGCCCGCGAGAGAGGGGGGCCTGGAGGCGGCGGCGAGGAGGGCCGGCAGCGGGCGTCGAGCAGCGGAATCCGGGGTCGGAGCGGCGCCGGGAGGCGAGCGGAGCGGCGGCTGCTGGGGAGGCTCCGCGCGCGGCGCCCGCCCGCAGTGCATCAGCGTGGCCGCGCGACATGCCCGGGATGCTCCACGCGGGGCATTATGCACGGGTTAACAGGCTCCGGGCTGCCGAGCGACTTGTTTGAAGCATTTTCTCCCTCGCTCTCGCTTTTAATCTTGTCTCTAGTGGCGTGTGTAGGGGGGAGGACTTTATTTCCATTGGCTAAGCTCTCCCTTCCCACCCACATCTCTTCCACATCACCTTGGTGTCTCCCTAAATAAAACCAGCCCTCCTTATCGCCTGGAAAAAATCAGGAGCTAGAGTTTGAATGGGTTTATATAAACAGTCACCCTTGGCGGCGTGCGGCTGGGCTCCGGGCATAAACTCAAGACGCCCGGCCTGATGCCCGGCCTGATGCGTGCCTTGCCGTGTTCTCTCCCTTGAACGTCAAGGTTTGAGCAGAGCCCGAGGACTGGAAACTCTTACCTGGAATTGGATCAACCTGAAGCCAGTTGCGGAACTGCACAGGGTCCCCATGGACCTCAAGGAGAGCCCCAGCGAGGGCAGCCTGCAGCCCTCCAGCATCCACATCTTTGCCAACACCTCCACCCTCCACGGCATCCGCCACATCTTCGTGTATGGGCCGATGACCATTCGGCGTGTGCTCTGGGCCGTGGCCTTCGTGGGCTCCCTGGGCCTGCTGCTGGTGGAGAGCTCCGAGAGGGTGTCTTACTACCTCTCCTATCAGCACGTCACCAAGGTGGATGAGGTGGTGGCCCAGAGCCTGGTCTTCCCAGCGGTGACCCTCTGCAACCTCAATGGCTTCCGGTTCTCCAGGCTGACCACCAACGACCTGTACCATGCTGGGGAGCTTCTGGCCCTGCTCGACGTCAACCTGCAGATCCCGGACCCACACTTGGCTGACCCGGCGGTGCTGGAGGCCCTGCGGCAGAAGGCCAACTTCAAACACTACAAGCCCAAGCAGTTCAGCATGCTGGAGTTTCTGCACCGCGTGGGCCATGACCTGAAGGATATGATGCTCTACTGTAAGTTCAAAGGGCAGGAGTGCGGCCACCAGGACTTCACCACGGTGAGTACTTGGCTTTCAGCTCACTTTTGCGCTTGGTTCTCTTGAAGTGCCATGCTGGGCCGGGCTAGGGCAGGCGGGTTGGGGGTGTTCTCCCTTTGGAACAGGAGGGAGAGTGTGGTGCAGGAGTTGAAGGCCAAGAGGGTGGTTGGCTGGAGTTGTTGGGACTGGGTCCGAGAAGTCTGCCTGCTGGGATGGGCACGGTTGCCTGGTCGGATGTGGAAGGTGAGCAGGGGGCCTGCGGTGGGGGGATCGGTCCCCGAGATGTGCTGAGTTGGCTTCCCTCCCAACCAGAGGGAGGAGGCTGGAGGTGTCTGCTGTCCAGGGCACTTGGGATCTGAGCTGTGTGATTGGAACAGCTTGTCATTGACGAGGTGGCATTTTCTCTTTCTCTTTTTCTCTGCTCGGAAGTGGCATCAGGCACTGCATCCTGTGGGCTGGGCTGGAGCTGAAGCTGCCAGAGAAGGGGGTGTGGGGCCCCAGACAGCCTGGGTGGTTCCAGTGGCTTTCAGAGCTTGCTGGAGCAGCTGATGCTGCACAAGGGTGGAAGTCTCAGGGCTTCCTTTTCTTGTGTGGATTCCGAGCTCCATGTGGGGAGAGGAGAGGCCAGGGGACCCCGGGTCTCCTGGTCTGCTGGCAGGTTGGAAGCAAAGAGATGTCCAGGGTGCTTGGGCCCGAGAGGAGCGTGTAAGTGGAGGCCCGTGTGTAGGAGAATGGTCAGTGTGGTGTCCGTGAGGCTGAGGCGGTTCAGGCTGGCTCATCTGGGAGCTTCGGCTTGAAACTCAAAGGCTCGGTTTGCTGCCTGTGCAATCGCTTAACGGCGTGCTTGCGAGAGGAGTGGTGTGGGGAGGGGGCGAGCAGCTGTGGGATTGGAAAGCCTGGAGGAGGAGTGTGGAGCTGAGTAAAGACGAAAGGCGGAGAGGGATGTGGCTCACGTTCAGGATGGGGCTTCCTAGAGGGGCAGAGAACGGATGGGAGGAGAGCTGTCGCTGCTGGGGTCCTCTGCCCAATTAGTGGGCTGCCAGGCATAACTCGGGATAAGGGGTCAGACTGCAGCTGCATACCCCTCCTTGCTTCCAGTCGAGTCTGGGGCATCGGGGGCCGTGGGACCCTCCGGAAACCCAGGATGGCTGCTTTTCCCACAGCTGCCTTAGGGAGAACCCAGAGCTTTGGAGTCTCAGAGCCTGGAGCTAAATGGCCATGGTAGATTCGGAGTGGCAGGTGCACCAGTTGCAAAGGAACTGGACTGTGTCCTCGGCCCTTGTGTGGGCCCTCTGCCTAATGGAGACCCGCCCTACCTTGCGGAGAGTGCATCCACTCCCCACCCGCTCTCCGGCCCACTGCGTACTGGCCTCTTGCTCTGAGTTTCTGTTAATGCCACAAACAGGCTCTGCCTGCAGCCTCTGTGATTCCAGTTGGCTGGTCTGTGATTCTGGAAAAGCCCAGAGTGCCAGGGAGGAAGGGGCATCGCCCCTTGCGTCCCATAGAGCTCTGTTTCCTGGGGGTGCTGTTTTTACTCTCCGTTTTTAAACACCGAGGGAGAACATAACAAAATCCGTTGTAACCTCTTTATACTAAAGAGGAAGAGGATCTGAGCTGGGGGAAGGGACCAGCCATACTGGAAGTCCTTCTAAATGGAGCAAACAGGACCCTGAAACATGTCATGCACACATGATGTCTCAGGTGAGAAGGGGACAACAACGCATCCCTGTCTCCCACCCGTGCTTTCTAATGCCGTGGTAACGCTCGGCTTCACCACTGCATCTTGCCGCTCGAACATGCTCTCAGCTGTTCCTCTGTCTGCCTGAACACACATGGAACACACACAGGGAAACTGCAGTTGGTAGCAGACCCTGGGCCGAGTTCCCAAGCATCCTCATAACTGCGTGTCCAACTAGTGGTTTCATCTCCATTCACCATCGAGTTCCAGTTCCAAGGCAGGGTTCTTAGACCCACGGCTGCTGTTTGGCACTTAGCCCATCATTTGAATCACTGGAGTCCCAGGAGGCCAGAGATCAGACCTTCCGGCCTCACCTGGGTCTTGACCTCTCCAGGCTGTCTCTCAAATAGCAAAGTTGCTTGTGGATATGGTTTATTACATAGTGACTGGCATGTCACTCTCAGCTGTCCTCACCAAATCCAGGACGGATCTGGCTGCATGTTCCCCCTTGGACTGACCCTCAATGTCTGACCTCCCCCAGCACTGAAAAGGGGGTGAGCCTCAGGGCTGGATCCCCAAGCTATTGGGGAAGTGTCAAAAAGGAAATCTGGAGGGGGCCCCAGGTGGACAACGGATCTTTCTCCCCTTTTGATCACAGTGGGACACCATACCGAGCCTCTATGAGAGGGGACATGGCACCAGCTTTATCCCAAGACCTTGCAGTGAGGGGTCATCCTTCCCATTCCCCCTTCGTACACCTGTCCCTTTTGGCCTGGAGTATAGTATGCTGATTCCGAGGCTCTGGCATGCGCAAGAGGGTGGAGGGCCTCGCAGGTGGTTATGGGAGAAGTCCAGTTCACTGGAGGTCTCGCTCATTCATTCTCTCTGCTGCTCATCCCTCTCCGTTTGGCTTGTTAGGCTGGGTGGCTTCTTGCTTAACGTGCTGTGGCTGACGTATTAGAGAAGTATGGGGGAAGGGAGGTCCCAGGTGGATCGCTTTTTCGGTTTTTCTTTTTCCATAAAGCCTACCTAGCGCTATCTCCAGGGCTAAGGCTTTTGCATAAGCTTTCTTATTCCAAGTTCTTAGCTGGTGTGCAATGAAGTGCGTAATACCCTTTAATTAGTGAATGAGCCATGGTTCTAGCAGAGGGAAAGGCTGTTTGTGGAGGTTAAAAGTCCCAGGAAGCCAGGTGTGGAGTGCTGACTGCCGTGTAAACACATAAACCCTTAGCCCTCACATGGGGCCATCTGAATGCAGATAGGCACGTGTTTGTCCTTCTGGGGAAAGCATGGTTGGAGGTCTGGATGGGGTGTCTCTGGACGTGATGTTGGATGATCTAAGGTTACGATTAGGAGCCACTTCTTGGCTTGAATGGGTTTGAATCCTAGCTCCATCATTTTCTAGCTTATTCCCTAGGTTTCGACTTGATCATGTACCATCTATTAATATGTGATTTTCTAACTCATGGGGTTATTGGGAGGAGGAACCATGGAAGGCACTATAAGTAAATGTCTTTTTGTACTTTGTGACAGCTGTGCAGGTGGAAGGCCGGGGTGGGGGGCCTTCTCCTTGCTAGGAGGAGGGTTATTATTGTCCATGGTTCCTGCCCTATTTGCAGCCCACTGTAGGAGTCAGGTCATGAGTCCTGCTGTGAGGATGAACCAGGGGGCTGGAGGGGGCTGCTGCTTTCTCTGTTTGGAACCCGGGGTTAAAGCCCAGCCTTGCGGAGGTCCTAGCTGGGTTCGATAGCTAACTATTGCTGACAAGTGGCAACTCCATTATGTGTGACTAACATGTGACCATGTCATGTTGCTTCTCTGCTCCTCACACTGGGGTTTATCTGTCTCCAAGTTCAGGAATGCAAAATGACCCTTCAATTGGCACTTTTGACTCGAGTCTGTAGTTGTGTGTGTGTGTGTGTGCTTTAAACTTGAGATTTCTGGGTCTCCTGGGGTGCTCAGTCAGTTGAGCATCTGCCTTTGGCTCAAGTCATGATCCCAGGGTCCTGGGATCGAGCCCCACATTGGGCTCCCTGCTCAGCGGGGTGTCTGCTTCTCCCTCTGCCTCTCCCCCTGGCTTGTGCGCTCTCTCTCTCAAATCTTTAAAAAAAAAAAAAAAAAAAAAAAACCAAAAAATTTGAGATTTCTTAGGAAAGGCATTTCTTTCTTACTGAAAGAGCGGTCTCTCCACAGTGAGATCTTGTTAGAGGCACATCTGGAGCTTAGACACCTGTATCACATGGCATCACAAAGTTGTGGAGGTGAGGGTTTCAGAGGCTCACATGCTTGGAATTCTTGCCCAAGGCTGCCAGGTCCATGGCTAAGCTCTCCATATTTATTATACAAGGAGCAGGTGCGGGAAGACTGGGGGCTTTGGGGAGAGAGCTGCATTGGAATTCCCCCGGTACCCCCATTTGCGCTGTGATCTTAGGCACGTTTCTTAGCCTCAGTTTCCCCATTTTAAGAATCAAAACAGTAATATCTGTCCCTCAGGTTGTACCCTGCCAGGGCGGCAGAATATGCCTAGAGACCGGGTGTGGCGGAGGATGCCTGGTGCATCGGGGCGGGCCCCTTGCTCTGCTGCGCGGCCCACAGGAGTGTTGACTGAGCCTGCGCTAGACGCTGGCTCTCTTGACTCCAGGCCAGTGTTCTTCCCACTCTTCCTTACTGTGACTAACCACTAGCTCTACAGCACGGTGCTGTAGAGCTGTGCTCATGGGGTTCTTCGTTCTCTGCAATGCTTAGATTTCCACTTTTCCCTGGGCTTTGGTTCCTGTCGAGTTCTGCGGCCTAAACATCCTTTCCTTCCCCACCGCCCGGGCTACCCCTGTTGCATCTCTGTGCTACCGACCTACCCCCGGAGGGGCTCGTGCTGCTCCGGCCCCTGCGAGGAGCTCCGTGACTTCCGTACGAGGTGTACAGCTTTTGTTACAGTGGTTCCCGTTGCTGCACGCACAGGTGTCCCTCCATCCACCCAAACTCGCCTGCTCTGCAGCGGTTCCAACGTCCCATCAGGGCCTTTCCATCTGAGAGCTCACCGCTCCTTTCCCATCCCCTCTAGACCGAGGGCTAGTTGAGAGCAAGCATCTCAGCTTGTAGGATGTGTTCTCTGCATAGTGGGTGCCGAATATGGCCCTGCCTGTGGCCAGTTGCAGATTACAAGTTGCTTTCTGTTTCCTGAATGACCCAGAATCCTCTGTTTGTGGGCTCTTTGAGCTTACTTTTGGCTTGCCTCCCACCTCCAGGCTTATTTCTTTAAATCCGACATGTCCGTTAAAATCCAGCTCTAGTATCTCTGTAGCCTTTTCCAGGAAACCATTGCCAAGCCCTCCCCTCCATGGCCGTAATCTGAATGAATTTCTTCCTCCTCTGTCTTTGAAAGAGCATTTTGGCTCCCTCCTCCGCCAGAGCACTCACCGTGCCTTTCCTAGCCTTAGACTCATAAAGTGTTTACGCTAGAAGAGCCCTCAGAGATGATTTGATTTAATAACTGAATTCTTTAACCACGATAATCCTTATACATTGCTTATTTCTGTCCCTCTTCCCTGTAAGACATTGTCTTTCATGACCTTATATTCTCAGGGCTTAGAAGTGCTTAGCACATGGTAAGCTCTCAGACTGTGTCTTCCAAGTGCATCAAGTGGGCTTGAAGCTACTGGAAGGTAAGAGGACACTCTGGCTGATATAAAGGGAGATAACATTTTTTTAACCTCCTTCTCCAGCGTAGGTATCTGGGATCCCACCTGCACCGTGATGACGCGTCTCATTATCATCATTTTGATAATATGCTTTCAGATGACAAACAATCAAAGCTCATGGGTGAACACTTGGGCAGTGTGGGGAAAGAATAGAGAAGAAAGAAAAAATAATTGCCTATGGTAGCATCCCAGATGCAATTATAGGTATTATTTGGGGCTTGGGAGTACCTCCATTGGGTCACACAGTGTATGCATGTTTGTGCGTCCGCGTGCCTGGGACCACACCTTTTGTGCATCAAGTGTTCTGTGGCACACGCCCAATCAGCGTCAGCTTGCTCTCTTCTTCTTGGGAACACAGGGTTGTGTTCAGGGCATTAAAGATTCCACTTAGAGTCCGAGCAAAATCCAAAGCTAGGTCTGATCAGTACCCATCTTGTGGGCTCTGTATTGTCCTCTCTTCCAGAAGCACTGGGGTGATTTGTGGGAGCCAGTGGTAACCACCCCCTTAATGCAGCCTCCTTGGATTTTAGGGTCATAACTGAGTACCTGTTACCCTCCTCTGATGCCCTTGACAGTCCAGCTGTGCGTTGACCAGAAGCCACCTGGGTCCCCCTGTTTGTTGTATGTTTGCAAGGATGAACCACAGATGTGTTCATGGATACCAAAGGAGCTCTCCTGACCCCGCTTCTGGATGAGGCCCAGCCTGATGACTATGCAGAGCCCTGAAGACCATGGGCTGTGAAGACCATGAGATTCTGTACAGACCATCCCTGTCTGCCTCAGTATATGGGTGTAGACCCCAGCTCTCTCCATCCCCTGTGACATCTCCGGGCTTTAGGACAAGTGGTCTACATTGCACTTTTAATCCTTAAGGGGTTTGGAATTTTTGTAAGCATTTTGCCATGTTGTTGGAAAGGCAGCCACTGCTAGGCTGAGCGAGCAAGCGGTGTTTCTTGGTGCCACTTCAGGTTTGTAGGACATTAGTCGTGTCTCCCTGGAAGCACTGAATGCTCTGACGTGTTGGATGGATAGGGTGGTGACTGGGAGCTGACTGTTACCATGACCCACATCCTCTACGCGCAGAGAAAAGCTAACGCTACCACACATGCCACAGAGACAGGGCCTTGTTGCATGTGGGGTGAGTGTATATATCTGTGCCTCTGTCTCGGGGAGTCCTTAGTCTCCAGAGCAGCCGATGGAAGAAGGCCACCCGAGGGCTTATTGAATTGGTAATGGGACCCTCTCCCCTTCTGTGGTGGTTCCCTTTTCCTTCCTACAGAAAGTCCTTCCCTTAATGAAGAGAGGAGTTTTTGAAATTTTTCTCTAAAGTGAATCCTAGTTTGCTACTGATTTCTATAGTAAGGGCTGAAATGGGATCCCATTAAAAAAAAAAAAAATCCCCCAAAGGCCGAATACGGCAGCTTTTAGCCCTAAATTTGCAGTTCATATTTCAAAGTACCAAGGATCCCGTTCTCTCCATCAGACCAAAAATATATCACCTAGGTCAAGAGATATCTGAAAGTATGCTGTGTGTTTTCTCTTTTTGGTCTGAGGGTTTGTTTGATGGAAATGGGTTGAAATAGCAAAACGGTCTGCTGCGTCATTTGACCCACAATCTGTTGTAACCTGGAACTAATGGCCTGCATCATTGCCGTTGCAAGTGAAATTCCATATATCCCATGTCTCCGTGCAGTGGACTTAAAACTAGTCCATACAGACAGGCCTTAGTGGTTACTGGGTAGCACATGCCCCCCGAAATACATGTTCATTATTTGATAAACAAGCTTCTATCCCAAGCTTCAGATTTATCAGATTAGGCTTTATTTGGGGACCGCAGTCCCCAAAGTGTCAGCCTTTGGATGCTAAAGCATCTTTCTATCTCCCAGGTCTTATTTTCTCATGACTCAGGTATGCTCTGTATTGATTACCTCAGTGATCATGGAAATTTATACTCCGGAATGCAAGCCCAAGACACAGGAGAAATGTATTTGCCTGGATTTATTGACTTCTGTTGGTTGAGTCGTACAACGTGGGGCAAGGTAATTAGCCTCTAGGGGCCTCAGTTTCCTCATCTGTAAAATGAGGGGGTTGAACTGCGTGATTCCAAAGGATTAGAACTCTACCACAATAAAGTATAACCACCATTTACTTTTCTGACCCCACATCTGTTCCCTAAAACTACAACTTTTAACTTCTATTTGGGGGAGGGAACTAATGTTCTTTTGTAACCAGAGCTACTTACCCATTTATCTGTTTGTTCTATTTAGAAAGATCTGTGTAGTGGGAGCAGAGACACTCTGATATGCCAAGTGGCTGTAGTGGGGTACAGGGAGGTGTAGCACCCTACTTTCATAATCCTGTCTGTGAGCCACTAACGTGTATCGGACTGACTGGACGTTTCCATCACTAGCCTTGTGCTTGTGAGTGGGGATGTGCATATAAAGTAGTGAGGACATCTTCGGAAGATGCTGCCCAGATGCCCTCTGCTGCTGCTAGGGGTGCAGTTCCTGACCATGCATATCTGTACCAATGGCACTACCACTCCTGGAAATAGCTGGGAAGTTACTCACCTCCCACCTCCTGGGGCTAGCCAGTGGCCAGCAGCTCACTGACCCAGGAGTCCAAATTGCCAGCCATCTTGCCTCGAGATGGAACAGACCTCCGGAGCACTTTACACTCCAGAGTTTCCCATGGGATCAGGCTGAGCAGGAATTCTCCTGTGCTTTCAACATCTTGGCTTACCTTTTCTCCCTTACCTGTATCCTATGAGCCTTACTCCCTGAGGTCTTTCCCTTGATAAACCACCTGGATGAGAAACCCCATCTCAGGCCTTGTTAGGGAATACAGCCTGTATGGTGATGAGTTTTAGCTTCTCCATCTGTTTGGTAAGCTGGAGAACCACCTAGGCATATGGATCTGTGTCTGGCTTAGAAAGAAGGAAATAGCTGTTTCAAAAGTCTTTGAAGCCCTGAACTTTCTAGATCTGTGTCCTCAACGGGGGCCTATAACAATTTCCAGGAGTGGTTTTTCTTTCTTTTTTTTAATCAAATGAGCATCTGAGCGTCTTTCTAATTAGGATTCACACCTCTGGGCACAGCCGATTTGTTCCTCTTTGGAGCTTCTTGTCCAAGGAAAACCCTTCCTGAAGTTGCCCATAACCTCCGAGCTGAGCTATCCCTATTCTCCCAGCTGCTGCCTACCCCAGGCCTCTTTCGTTCTAGCTCACACCTTCAGCAACATCTGAATTCTCCTCTTTTCTGCTCTGAAAACTTCCCTTTCAGTGCTCCTCCCCCAGCCAGCCTTCACTGCCATTTCTTCCTGGATGTGGATCAGTCTCGCTTTGAACCACAAGGTAGAGACTTTCATGTTGGCCGTGGCTTGGGCCTGTCTCTAAAGCAGGAGGTGGGGAGCGGTGTTTGGCTGACCAGGGGTGATGGTCTTCATAGGTCAACGAAACCATGAGTGATGAGTGTTGGAAAACATGGAGACTCGTTAGACTGCAAAGGAAAGTGGATGACCCAAGGCAGGGCAGTTTCCTTCTTCAAACCCTTGCAAGGCAGTCTCAGGGAGGAGGAGGGAAGCTTTCTCTCTGCAAAGCCAGAGGGCAGAGCTAGCCCCAGTGCAGGAGAGGGGAAGAAGTTCAGAGAGGTGGCTACTGGCTGATTGGAAGGAACTCTCCTGGGAGTTTCGAGGACCCCATGCCCCGTCAACAGCTCCAGGCCAGGCCACAAAATTGCTTATTACCAGCGCTGTAGGGGTAGATCAATGTCAGGTGAAGAGTTGGATTTACTAGTCTCTAAAGTTATTTCCAATGCTGAGCATTCTTGATTTATTTCCTTCCTGAACAGATAGATACTTGAAGTCAGAGGTAAGGGTCCTTGGCATTTGACATTGGAAAGAATTGATCATAGATGCAAGCCAGCTTGTCCAGCCTGCAGAACCACCCCATTTTGCAACCCCGGGTAGGGCTGAGGCTGAGTGTTTCAGAAGCCAGGACGAGAAGGGCGCCGTGGGCCCATCCCTGCACACAAGAGAGCGGGTGTTCAGTTCAGGCAGGAAGTGTGTGGGTGCCTGTGGCCAGGCTTGGGGTGGCTGTTTGAAGACCTGGACTCCCGAAGCGAGTATGCATGCCTGCCTTGACATTCCCAGAGGAATTTGTCATAAGTTCTGGGCTCTAGATCCAGTCCTAGAGAGCAAATCCTGGATGTGGTTTAGTCTGGCCCGGTTCTGGAGACTGGGATGTATATGGATTAGAGGTGACTCTGGGGTAGGTGGGGGTAGAGATAGACTGAGCTACAGGGAAGGAGGCTAATCTGGCCCAGAGAATGTCCTGTTCTAGAACACCAGGGGATAGTGGCAAGGGCTGGAAAGACAAAGGGGCTTTGGCACCTGAGATAATTACATAGGAGATGAACTTTGTGGTGTGATCATGGGATTTAGGACCCCACAGATGTAGGTTCCAGGTTTGTGAGACCGTGATTTTTTGATTAATAAGAAACCTGTATTTGGTCTTCATTCCTGGCTCCTGGTACAAGAGCTTTAAAAACCCTTGGAATTTCTCGAGGGATTGGAGCGAAAGGAGCATCTTTGGTTATTCCTAATAAGGGCCTTTCAGCCATACCCGATTTTCTGCTGATGAAGTGATTGCTTTACGATGAAGGCTGGTTGCCAGAGGAACCAACCATCTGACCAGAGAGAGGGCTGGGGATTGAGTCAGTCATTAACAACCAATGACTTAATCCAGAGTACCTGTGTTTTGAATAGCCACAGAAACCTCTACATGAAGGGACTCGGAGTGCTTCTGGGTTGGTGAACACATGGAGGTAGGTAGGGGGGTAGGCATGGATGCTCTGTGCCCCTCCCCCATATCTTCGACACAACCTGAATTATCCTATAAATAAAACAGTACCAATAAGTACACTTTTCCTGAGTTCTCTATGTCCCTCTAGCAAATTGTTGATCGTGAGAAGGGGGTTGTGGGAATCTCTGATGTACAGCTAGCTGGTCAGAAGCATGGGTGGCCTGGATTCTTCAGTGGCACCTGATGTGGGGGTGCATTCTTGTGGGACTGAGCCCGTAGCCTGTGGGGTCTGCACGTGTTCTGGGTAGTTAGCATCAGAATCACTCAGCATGAGGAGAACAGCCCACACATTTGGTGTCAGAAGTGAAGGGTTCTGGGAGTCAAAAACAGCTCAGTAGAAACCTTGGGAAAATTATTTATCCTCTCCAGGCCTCAGTTTCGCCATCTGTTAAATAATAATAACCCTGGCACTTGCCTCCTAGGATTGTTGGCAGCCATGGAAGGAAATGCTAGAAGTGAAACTTCTAGCAATGGGCCAGATGCAGAGGGACAACTGTTTTGTCGCTACTGTTATTTTTGTTAGGGCTAACATGAGCCAGTGATAAAACCCAGTGAGGGAGATTCCAAGAGCAGAAAGATTTTTGGGGAAGTCCATACTGCCATGAGCAAGTCTCAGGAGTATGGGAATGAGGCTGCAGTGAAGCCCAGTGCTCAGCTCCTGCTCCTGCTGGGGGGGACGAGCCACTGGAGACCCTATGACTGTGTCCCAACTGGAATTCCTCCCATTTGGTCATCCCTGTATAGTTGACAAAACTTGTGAATTACTAACATTTTCGCAGCCCAGAATATATCCCAGGTGCTGTTCTGGGTCAAGCACCTCATTCGGTCTTCACAGTTGCCTTGGGAATGATGGAATATGGGTAACCCTTATTCCCATGGAAAAAATGGGGCTCAGGAAAGTTAAATGACAGGGCTAATGTCACTTAGCTAGGAATTGGTGGAAATGGGATTTGAACCAGGAACTCTGGTTCCAGATCCGGGATGCTTTTGTTACAAGATGCTTACTTGAGCCTCCGGATAACTCATAGTGGAAAAGGTAATGATGTATCTGTTTCCCAGTTGAATACAAATGAGGCTCAGAGAGGTCTGGTGACTGGCACAAGGTCACTCAGCAAGATGGTGGCCCTCTTGGGGATTAGATACATGCCTTTTGATTTCCTGGGGCTGTCTTCTGTAAGGACCTCAAACTTATTTGTACAGGACTGAGCTGGGTGAAAGGCCATTCGTCGGCAAATCTTCAGCTCCAAAGAATTGGGGTTTAGGCCTAAGCTCCCTCAACTTACCTGTGTCCTCTCTTGGGTACCAGGAACCTGGCAGCTGCCAGAACTGCAGCCAAGCAGGAAGACTGCCCAGGCTTAGTTCAGCAGGCAAGGCAGAGAGGCCAAGCAAGCCCACAGCACCCTCTTCAGGAGAGTTGAGATGCTGGAGAAAAAGTCCCTTCTTGCCAGGGTGATACTTGGGATCTCTCCAAGTTGCCAAATGTAGAGCTCCGGGCTCTGTGCATTTGATTCTGCCCAGCCTGCCCTTTTTGCCTCTGCCTCCACATTTTATTTATTTACTTAGTTTATTCATTTTTTACTTTTTAAAAAGATTTTATTTGATAGAGATCAAAGCAGAGAGACAGGCAGAGAGAGAGGAGGAAACAGGCTCCCTGCTGAACAGAGAGCCCAAAGTGGGGCTTGATCCCAGGACCCTGAGATCATGACCTGAGCCAAAGGCAGAGGCTCCCACCCAGGTGCCTTACTTATTTATTTTTTAAAAAATTTTGAGAGAGAGTGAGCTAAGGAGAGAGAGAATGAGTGGGGGGGAGGAGGGGTAGAGAGAGAGGGAAAAGGAGACTCCCTGCTGAGCAGGGACCCCCCCCCCCCATGCGGGCCTCCATCCCAGGACCCTGGGATCATGACCTGAGCCGAAGGCAGTAGCTTGACCGACTGAGCCACCCAGGTGCTCCTGCGTCTGCATTTTAAGTCAGACTCTGGGTGGCAGAAAGGATGACCTTGGGAGAAGCAGGTGGCTAGAGCTTGGTAGTGAGAATTCCCACTTCTGCCTCTGAACCGGTGACTTGCATCTGAAGGTCCAGTCCAGGTGCGCCCTGATGGATGAATGGGCAGGTGGCAGAAGAGTGCAGTGGTTAGGAACTGGGCTCCAGAGCGAGACTGTCTCGATTCGAATTCTATAATCAGATGTTAGTTGGGCAAGTAAGTACTCAGTTTGGTTTGGGGAGAACTGAAGAATTTGTGATGTATGTCACCATAGACCTCAACCTCTCTGAGTTTCTGCTCCCCCTTTTCCTTCCTGCCATTTCCACCCACAAGGCAAACTTTTGACTTCTCCTCCAGGACTCTAGTCTTCCCTTTCCTCCTTTCTGTGGTGTAAACTGAGGGTTTCCGGTGGGAATCTCTAGAGTGCCGTCTCGTGTTTTTTCCTCCTCCATGGAGGTGGCAGTCGGGACCTCTCTCCAGAGCGGGAGTGGTTGTGATGGGGCTCTCGCATGTCCCCCGGGACGATGTAGGGATTCCAGATTCCCGCCTTCTCCCTGGGGGCTCTGAGAGGGGCCTGTCCCTCTGTTCATGGAGCACGAGGAGGCAGTGATAAGAGAGCAGCGTCCCCATGAACTGGGAGTAACTGTGTCTTCTAAAGTTTGGGCCAAGGCTGCTGCTTCCTTCCTGGAATGATTTCTTAGCAGTACACCTCTGTCCCCTGGGCCTGTTAGCTATTTCAGGGACATTTTAAGTGGCTATTAACAAATGTTGAATTATGGCTGCAGACCTCTGGGAGCTCAAGTGACATTCACATGAATCATAAGTGAGCTCTGTACAGTCGAGGCTGCCACAATGGGCTGGGATTAAACAAACAGGAGCCATTGTTCTCTCCAAAGCAATGAGGCAAAAACATGGCTCCTTGGAGCCTGGGATTGCAGGCAGTGTGCCCCTTAGGAGCTGTCCAGGACACAAGGCTCATTGCTGCAGGGCGGACAGATGCTCTGTGGTTTGCAGAGAGGCGTACTGGAGCCCAATATCTGGAGGTATTTACCAACCATGGGCATGTCCCAGGATAGGCCAGCCAGTCTCTGGGGCTATGAGCTGCCCAGAACATTAATTCAACAAATATCTTCTGAGTGCTTCCTATATTCTGGGCTAAGCTCTAGAGAAATGGAAATCAGTAAGGCCCAACCAGGAATTCAAGATGATCAGTCTAGTGGGGAGGCTGAGTGGTAAAGAGATTCCTTGAGCCTGAACAGCCAAAGTTTGCAGAGTCCAGAGGCAATACTGGGGAGGCTCCACAAATCTTCCAAAAACAGATATGTATAATTTTTTTCTTAATTTCAAACATGTTGCAAGATAAGTTCAAAGAACTCCTATGTGTCCTTTCCCCCGATGTCCTCTCTGGCTAGAGGACCTCGCGTAGGGGTCACTCAGCTGTCAAATCCCCCCGTCGTCAAAGCCCCCAGTTGTCCAATGCCCCAAGCCTCCTTTTCTTGGGCATTGTTTCTTAGTTTCTCCCTGACTTTCATGACCTTGACATTTTTTTAGGATTCAAGGGCCGCCATCTTGCAGAAGGATTTTCTGTTTGGGTTTCCCTCTTGATTAGCCCCAGATAACAAATTTTTGGCTGAATTTCTCAGAATTGATTCAGGATTCTTCTCACTTCCTCCAGTCCAGAGACACACGATGCCTATTTGTCCCAATACTTACCATGTTAATTTTTGTTCCTTCATTAACCTGGTGTCTTCCAGGGAGACACTTTGAGACCGTGTAAAGCCCCATTTCTAAACCCTCTCTCACCCTCTGGCTCTATCATCATCGATTTTTCTTGCCTGAGTTGTTATAGTGAAGTTCCCCAAATGGTGATTTTCTAATTCCATCATTTCATCCACATCTATTAGTTCAGTTTCTAAAATACAGATGAGCTCTTTTCTCCCTTTTTATTCATTTATTTATTTAAATCAATGTAGTTTCAGATCTCTATTGTATTCAATAGGTTATAATCTTTAATCAAAATCTCTATTCAGTGGGTTCATATCATCATTTCAAAACTCCAATTTTCTCATTTTGGGGAACCTCTTCAAGTTGACTTTTGTGTTCTTTTGACCTTTCCCTGCAACTTTTGAGCTCTTTAGCAGTTTCTGGCCCAGCCAGATGTTCCAGGTTCATCTTTTTCTTTTCCTTACTCAGTCCTGTAATTGGTCGTCTCTCCAGTGAACTCTGGTTCCTTTTAGTGGGAAATGCTGTTTAGAACCTGGATCTTCGTTCTAGACTCGTCTCAGTGAGGGCTCCACTGCTCCTGGGCTCAGTGGACAGAACTTGGATATTTACATAGTACATTTGCATCTACAGGGAAAACCATAATCTCACATCAGTACTTCCTACACCCAACCTGGGGCTTGAACTCCCCACCCTGAGATCAAGAGTCACATGCTTCCCCGACTGAACCAGCCAGGCCCCTCTCACACCAATACTTCCAATTCTGATCTACTACCACAAGGTTCATTCTAGATGTTTCCTCTTTCCAGATTAGCCTTTCCTTTTTCCAGCAGTAGGAAACCAGCCTCCCATTACCTTATCTACTTGTTTGTTCCATTCTGTTGAGCAGAGACCATCTCCCTCTCCCTAGGGCTCCTGCTGTGCTCAGACGCCCCCTCACCTGGGCCCAGTCCTCAGGAGCTACCTTCCGGCTAGACTCTAGTGCCTTCCTTGTGTGTGCTCCGGCTGGCTGTTCACCGGCTGCTTCCCATTCTGACTCAAATCTCCGCACTTGTGCCCCAAACATTTTTACAGCTTTTTAACTTTAAACATTCAGCCTCCACTCAAGAAACAATCAAGATTCGTGTGGTGCATTCAGTTCTCCTGTCTCTTTAATCAAAGAGCTCTCCCTCAACGAAGTGCGCACACACACAGTTTTTAAAAATAGCTTTATTGGGATACAATTCTTCTATTATACAGTTTACCCATAGAAAGTGTTAAATTCAGCGGGTTTCGTGCGTTCAGTGTTGTGAATTTCAGAACATATTCATTACTCCAAAAAGAAACTCGGTCCCCATTAGAGGTTGCCATTTGCTCCCATCCTCCTTTCTCTCCCCTCCCCCCCGCGTCCCGTCCCCCCCCCCGCCCCCACTAGCCTCAAGTGATTACTAACCTGCAGTCTGTCTCCACGGATTTGCCTATTCTGGAAACTTCCTACAAATGCAATCATACGCTACAGTATGTGGTCTTTTGTGAAAGAGCTTTTATGTAGCATAATGTTTTCAAGTTTCATCCACGTTGTGGCATGTGTCAGAACTCCATTCCTTTTTGTTCCTAAATGATGGTCCATGGGCTGAATGGGCCTCTTTTGATTTATCTTCATCAGTTGATGGACATTTGAGTCATTTCCATTTTCGGTGATTATGAATAATGCCGTGATTCACACTTTTAGTAGTGACTTCTGGAAGAGAACAGATGATGGTCTTATACAATCTGATTATTGCCTTGTGATTTCATTTAACCTGCTCCTTCTTTCCCTGCATTTCTTGTAAACGGGGAATCATGTATCAGGACCTGATGAGATTGAGGGTAATGACTTTGGCAAGAAGACGCCAGAGATGAAGCTGTAGACCTTCTTTTGTATCATAGCAGGAAGAATGTATTGTGTGGTTGTCCCACTCCTAGAGATGCTAGTTCTGATCATGTGGTTAAGGCGGCACCTGCTAGGTCCTCTGTTGCATCCTCTCCCATAATCAGATGGTCCCCACCATCTGTGGGATGGTAGATGCTATGGTACCCTGCAAATGTTTTGTTTACCCTGATAGTTGAACCGGAATTAACAGTTTCATCAGAGGTGGCAAAATAGTGATTCTTCCATTGTATCGTTCTTTCTACATTTATGAGCTGGTGTTCCTGTGCAAAGAAGAACGTTCCCTCATCAGCCGGGGACCAGCTCCGGTTCCTCCTGTGAAGGCAGGGTGAATGCTTCTCGTTGTCCTTCCACTGTCAGTTTTCAGAGGACAGGGTTGGTGTTGTAATTGCCATGCTGGGCTCTGAGGGGTGGTAATTTCTGGACGGACCAGGGGTAAGGTGTTCACCAGAGAATGTTCGTGGGTGGGGAGAGAGCTGTAAGGTCAGTAGGTCTCCACTCAGCTGTCGTCAAGGCAACCACAGACTCCTTCCAGATGCCATGGTATCCCAAGATGGAGACATTCATCTCCTAGACAGATCCTAATTCTTTGGCCTGTGTCTTGCTATCTCATCACTTCCCTGGAGCCTCCCCCAGCAGTGGTCTGGTACTGGTGCGGCCCCGTCTGTCTCCGGGGAATTCACATAGCAGCCCCTCCTCAGTGGGGCAGAAAGGAAAGTCTCCCACGTGGAAATCATTTCATCGAACTACCGCTAAATGAAGCAAGCGCATCTATGGAGCATCTGCTCTGTGCCAGGCAATGTTGCAAGCAGGTCCCAATGACGCCATGAGGGAGGTCCTTTCCTTCTTCCATGTTGTGCATATGACCGTCGCACAAGAGATTTAGGAGATCACCAGGGTCTCAAATTTCCTGGTTCCATTCATTCCCCAGTTTCACCTTCTTATGCAGTGAATGACCAAGAGCTTCTGCTGGGGGGGGAGCACGGGGCAGCGTCCCTATTCTCTGCCTCCTGCCCCTATCTCCCTGCAAACCTGGATGGCTCCACAGCTCTCTGGCTGTCAGCCTGGAGGGGGCACTTCTGAGTTCAGAAAGGGTGGAGCAGGGAGGGGTTCACAGCGGGGAGAAGCACCCAGTGGACATAGGTAGGGTTGTCCCCAGGAACCCATGGCATCAGCCTCTGTCCCTCCCCCTGCACCCCTGCCTGATATTCCACAGCATAGGTGGCTTCCTTCATAAAACCTGCTGTCTGCCTCGCCTGCACAGGGGTGCTAATTATCTGGCATGCTAAAGAGCCCAGAGGATTAACACGGAACACGGGCAACGATGACTTCACTCAGTGGATCCAAGGCTACCTTTCCGGGAAAATATTTCAGTCTGTTTGCTGGGAGAGCATCTCACAACCAAACAGCACGTGTTGACTAAGTTCTCAGCTGTGGAGAAGCAAGTACATATCCACAAGGTGTAGTTTATTCAACCTGATCTTCGTTTGTTGGTTCATTCATTCATTCATTCATTCATTCATTTTGCATTCCCTGAGGGCCCACTTTGTGCCAGGATGGGTAAGACACATCCCCTGCCCACAGGCAAATGTTCTATTTTTAGAGGGATGAAGATACATAAGTATATACCTTTATTTAGAATTGTCTTGAGAGAATTAGCTCTACTGTGCATGGCGGGGGCAGTGCCTGGCAGAGGGGAGAGGGAGTCATTACAACTGGGAGGACTGGAAGAACTCCAGGAAGAAGGTGGCCTTTTAGCTCAGCCTGTAGGAGGAATAGAATTTTGACAAGGGGAAGGGACAGGTGAGGGCATCGCGGGGCTGAGGAGCAGTGCCCATGAAGCTCCGGGACAGGTGGGCCCAGGGTGTGCAAGGTGTGTCCTTGGAAGAGGCCGGAGAGGAGGGAATGTCGCAAGTCTAGGCCAGAGACTGGCTGTGAGGGACCCCAGGTTGTCTGCTGTAGGTCATGGGGAGCTACTGAGTGTTTGGAGGGATGTGATTACATTGTTGTCTTCTTCTTTTTTTTAAAAGAATTGTGCTTGGCAGCATCTTGGTTGAGCATGATTTTAGATAAGAAAGATATTGCAAAAATATGATTACTGTTTGATTGTTTTGTTATTTATTTTTTTAAAGATTTTTATTTATTTACTTTGAGAGAGAGAGTGCATGAGCCCGGTGGGGGGTGGAGGAGGGGAAGAGGCAAATTCCCTGAGGAGCCTAATACAGAGCTTGATCCCAGGACCCTGAGATCATGACCGGAGCTGAAGACAGACACTTAACCAGCTGAGCCCACCCAGGTGCCCTGTTTTGTTATTGCTTAAAATTTAATAGTCTTGCCTTTATTGGACTCTTCTAATCCTTTCTTGGTGAAGCTCAAGTCCTTGGTGTGAATTACTGACTCCAGAGCACAAACAATACTCGGATACTGGAAGTTGGAATCATCATGTACCAGGAGAGCTCATCAAGGCTGAAAGGGAAGATTATAGCCTATGATTCTCAACCTTGGCTGCTCATTGGAATTACTCGGGAGAGCTTTAAACGCTATGTCTGGGTCCCACTCCAGAGACTCCTGGGTTGAAGTTCAGGCTTCGGGATTTTTCAAAGCCCCCCGGGTTGGTTCAAATGCTCAAAGTTAAACACTACTAGTAAGAGAACAAGCAGCCTGGAGAGTTGGCAGCAGATCCCAGTGCTAGGTTTTACTAACTGATCCTCTCCCCCCGAAGTGCTAGCTCTTGCCCAGTCCTTAGCCCCGTCCTCTCTGTAGCTCAGGTTGTGTGCCTGCCATGTTGATGTTCACAGCCTTCCAGTGACCAGCAGGCAGACCTGTCTGCCACAGCTTGGACTTCGCACGCAAATGCAGTTCTCAGCTCCGGCTGGCCAGGCCGTCGCTGGCTGAGGCCTTCCTGGCCAGAATTCGGAAAAGCTGTGAGGTTCTGCTCTTGGAAATTAATCAAGGGCTTTCCAGTTTCCCCAGCAGGAAGAGCCTTTATTTCAGGCAAAGTATCCCATTTGGTTTTGGAGCTCTGACGAGTTGTTCTGTGGGGTCTCGGGCTTCCCTCTCTGGTTGCCAGTCCCTCAGTGCTGCCTGTGGCTGGGAGCTATCTGGTCGAGTAGGATTCCGGTGGTTGGGATGCTGTTCTTTCTGCGGCATGGACTGAAGGGACCCCAGAAACTACTGCCTGTGTGTGGGCTAGGGGGTTCAGGGGACCCGAGTAAGAGTGGGAGCTCAGTGCTCAGCTGCCCTCTCTTAGGAATGAGTGGCTACCTGTCTGTCCACCAAATGGTCAGATGCGGGGTTTCCTCCTGAGGTCAGACCTAATTAATTTGGGGACCTTTATTGCATCTTCAGTCTGCAGAGGGAACCGAAGGCCCCCCAAGAAACACAATCTCCTCTATAGAGGAGCCTGAGCCCCAATCTCACCGCACTGGGATCACCCCAATGTAATACCTGCCTCCTCCCTTCACTAGGAGAAGGGATGGAGCTCATTTGTACACGGAAGAGTCCCAGAGGCCAGAAGCATCTTTCAGGCAGGGACTCTGTCTTTTGTGTCCATTCCCTCCATGCCTAGAGCAGCATCTGGGACATGGAAGATGCTCCACGTGTGCTGCACTGGGAAGAGGCGGATTAGGTTCCCGTTTTGTCCAGGCTCCTTTGAGGCCTTGCCTGTGCTCCCATTACAACGGTATTGTAACTGTTGGCATGGCTGTCTTCACATGAGCTGTGGACCCCTGGAAGGCAGTGGCTGAATCTAATTCATCACCGCATTATCTTCAGAGTCTGCACAGAATAAGCATTTAATGGAGCTTTACTGGGAGCAGTAATGGGCGGCAGTGACTGTCCCCTAACTGATTCTACTTGGAAAGTATACAAGAGGTTCTATTAGATCATCCTGTCTTTCTTAACATGTCTGGTTTGATCCTTTCGCAATGTGTCAGTGAATGAATTCCCCAACCCCATAGATAGCCCGAAGGGAGCAGAGTTACCCTTACAATAGAAAAGTGTGACTTTTCATGGTGGTTTTGTTGTCACCCAGTTGGGCCCACCCAGTTCCTGATCCACGAGAGCAGGGGCCTTCTTAATTGCAACCCTCTCAGCTCATCAGACCCTCCCCCCACCCCTGCTGTGAGGTAGAAAGGGGTGTGTCTGGGAGGGTGACAGCTAGTATTGGCCTTCATTCTGTACTTTGGTTCAGAGCTCAGCTGCTGGATTTCAAGAAACATTGACCTGGGGGGCCCAAGAAGATGGCATTTGGCTTTGGCAGGGACTAGTATGCACCGTTTTAAGTATCCATTTGGGCAGTCAGTAAAAGGGTTCTGTGACTAAGGAAGCTCTACAAAAATCTGGATGAAACAAAACTGCCTGGGTTTCTTTACTGCAGGACTTATCAGCACCTTTACTGTGAATCTTTTTCATGCTCTGTGAATCTCTAGGAGAATGTATAATAAGTGGTGATGTTCTTTCTTAACCAAGAACCTCTTAATACTCCAGAGCAAACTTTTCGGAATTCTCCACCCCAGGTCTAGTATGAGATGTGGACTTCTAGACTGTGGAATGGGTTCTTAGCTGACAATCAATATGTATGTCAAATATAATCATGTGATACCAGGATTTCCAAAGCTGATTCTAACAGGGATTATCTGGAGTTTTTGGAATTTACAGGGTGACCAAAATCAGAAAGAGGATTCTCTGCTTCAAATCATGGAGGGGCCAAAATCTTGTGATCACCTCCCTTAAGAGCAGGTCCCCAGGCTAGTTGCCCTGGTTTCGAATACATTTGGAGTTGTGAATAGAAGAAAAATAAGGAAGACAGTGGATTTAAGCACGAAGAGGTCATAGGGTTGTAGATCTGAGCCTGACAGAGCTGGCAGCTGGTGATCTCACTTTGCAGGTGAGGAGAAAGTCCCAGAGAGGGCAGTGACTTGCCCAAAGTCAGACACAAGTACAAGGCAGGGGCTGGGTCCAGGGCTTTCTGTCCAGCACTGGTCAGTGGCCTAAGGGGCGCAGGGCTTGGCCCCAGAGTCAGGGAGAGCTGGGGTGCTGGTCCACTGTAAATGGTGCTCAGTTATAAGCTCGCCCCCCACTCCCCACTGGGAATGGGGTCATAGGGGCCCCACTTCATAGGGTGGTGCAAGCTGTCGCTGGGATAAAGGCTGTCACGTGCTCCACATAGCGCTTGACGTGTAATCCGTGTTTGATAAATGTGAGCTATTAAAAACTAGGTTCATAAATGTTTCATCTCCTAGTTCACAGGCCCTTGAACTCTGGGGGAGGGGTAAGACATCATGGTGCAGACTGATGTTAAGGTTATTTTCCTCTTTTCGGTTTATTGGTGTTCACTTTGTTAGGGAGTCCAGGAGTTTGCAACCTAAGGGAACACTGGAGAATATTCTGGAAGAGCTAGCCCAGCCCTGATGTGGATCTTGAGGGGGTGGGGAGGACGGGAGGTTCTAAGATGCAGCCGAAACTGAGTAGAGCTAGACTGCCCTCTCTGTGGACATCCCCTTCCCCACCCTGCTGCCCACGAAAGAACCCGACTCTATCTTGCATCTGTAGGGCACCAAGCAATGCTTTGCCCAAAAAGGGTGCTAGAGGCGACCAGAATAGGAATTTCTTCATCTAGCCCCTGGCCCCAGTGCTAGAACTTACCACCCCCCCACCCAATGTGAGGTCAGCAGGGCGGGGGCTGTTCATCTTTCCCAGTTACAGATGAAGCAGGTTCTGAGAGGTGACCTGCCTGAGGTCGTGCGGTGACATAAATCGGGCCCTCTTCGCCCATCAGGTTGAGTAAGTGTGGATCGCTGGGGAAAGCTGGTGGCATGAAGCAGGTGGCCAACAGTTGTCCCAGTGAGGCCCAGGGATGATGCATGTCCCCTGGCTCCCTCATGAGGACAGCTTCATCTGCTGGCACGGGGCCCTGTAAGGGTCCCCATACTTGGGGTCAGTGGGAGCTCAGCAAGTGGAGCTTCTCAATGGGGACAGGGAGGTGGGTGCAGTGGAACCCCACAGGGAGCTCTGAAAAGACCGTGTGATTTACCCCATCCCCACCTCCACAGACACACAGATCAGATGTGCTAATTATTCACAGCCATGGTCCAAGCCTCTAACCATGCCTTCATTTCCTCCCCGTCCGTCCTCCCCGTCCGTCCTCCCCGTCCGTCCTCCCCGTCCGTCCTCCCCGTCCGTCCTCCCGCCTTGTCCTCCCGCCTTGTCCTCCCGCCTTGTCCTCCCGCCTTGTCCTCCCGCCTTGTCCTCCCTCCTTGTCCTCCCTCCTGTCTTTCCTTCCTTTCTTCCTATCTTCCCTTCCTCCCTCCCTTCCTATTCTCTATACCCTCCCTCCTTTCTTTCCTCCTTTCTTTCTTTTCTCTTTTCTTCACCTTCCCCATCTCCCTCAGACCTTGACTAACACGACACAAGGTCTTAAGCACAGAGAGTGATGGTGACCGTCTTTGTTACAGGGCACGTTCATGGCGGCCTGTGTGCCCTGCTTGCCCCATGCATTCCCTCACTTAATTCTTATGGCGGACTCTGGAGGGAGGAACTCTTAGAATCCCCTTTTTAACAGATGGCAATCTGATGTTCGAAGAGGTTCTCGCTGGCCACACAGCCAGCACAGACAGAGCTAGGATGTGGATCTCTGAGGCTCCAGCCTCCCTCGCCCGAAGCCTGGAGCTCAGCGGCACGCCACTTGGAGACCTAGGTTCCCCGACCCTGCACTCAGAACACAGTCCCAGTCTGCTCATCACTCACTGGGCTCCTCTCCTGGAGTGGGATGGGTCCCCACATTCTTGCGTCCAGCTGTCTCTCTGTGGAGGACTCTGGTGGCATGTGGCTCTTCATTGGAGCCCTCAGCATTGACCAGGTGGTGGAGGATCAGAGGGAGCAGTGGCTCCTGGCTGACCTCCCAGAAGGGGAAGGAGCATGAGAAGAGGGGCCCCTGCTCCCTGTGTCTTCCCTTCTGATGCTAGCGACTTATTTGGAGGGTGAAACTCTTCGCTACATGACTGGCTTGGGAATGCGTTTTGTGGGGGGTGGGGTTGCTGGTCTAGAGAGAAGGGGCTGTGTCCCCCCAAGCAGACCAAGACTGCAGGTGGTGGCTGCCCATGGTGGCCACAGCCTGGCATTTCGGTTGGCTCCGAACACATTCAGGATTATTATATTTGGAGGAGATCCCCAAAGACTGTCCTGTTCTTTGCTCTTCAGAGTTCAGCTTGACGCTAAGGTGAGACCAGCAGACATGGGAGTGGGAAGCAGGCAGTGTGGATGCAGGAAGGTCCAAGCCTGGTGGTGGTCAGTCCCCACTTGCAGCTAGGGGAACCCCAGATCTGACACCTGTCTCCTGTGTTTCTGCTCACAATCCTCTGACTCCGAATGTGTGGGGTTATACCTCACAGCATCTCCTTCTCCAGCTCTTGGGACACCAGCAGGGGGTCCTGCAGTGCACCTGTGACACTAAGTACCAGAGTTGCTGCAGGTTAAGAGCTTGGTCCCCCGAGACCGTCCCCTGCTGCCGGTGCGAGGCCCATCCTCCCATGCTTCTGGCCAGCTGGTTGTAACTCAGGGTTCCTGTGATACTGGAATGACTCACAGGACTCAGAACTGTTCTTGGTTTATTTTATAAAGGCTATGACTCTGGAACAGGTGAATGGAAGAGATGCGCAGGGCCAGGTCTAGTGGAGGGGTACAGGGCTGCGAGGCTCCCTCAGGACTGCCATGCTCCCACCCTTGATGCATGTCCTGGCCTGGACGGTGGCCCCCTCTGGGGTCCTCATTCATTCTTGCAGGCCTGCCGGGCTGCGAGTATCTGGTCTCAACTGTGGCTCCTCAGTTTGGGGCACGGGGCAGTGGGTTACCCTCCCCACGTTCACCTGGGAGGGCCAGAGGCTTAGTGACAACCCCGGTAGACGTCCGTTCCCGCCTGCACTGCAGGCCATCAGTGCCCTGGAGGGCAGCCCTCCTTGTGATGGTTCTGGGCTGAGGCTTGTCCCCGTACAGTGCCTCTGCCTCCTCTGGAGCCTCCTGTCTCCTCCCCTGGGCCCTCTGCATCCCGGTACGAGCCAGTGGAGGAGACACGCTAGGCCTCGGGTGCTGCAGCCCAGAGCTGACCCACTTCTCTGGCATTCACACTCTGCCGAGCAGAAAGCTCCATCCCGGGGCCCCACTCTGCCACAGTGAGGGCTGAGCCGCGTGATCCAGCTGTGTGCTGGGTGTGTGGGGGGAATACGGGGAGGAAGCGTGTGTGGGGCAGGCCAGCTGCCTCTGTCCCACTGTCTCCTCCCAGCTCCCTGCTTCCATGTGTCCGAGCTCCCACCAGGCCCCTCAGCTCCAGAAACACCTGCCCGCCCGCCACCCCCAGCCAGGTGGCTGTGGCACGGTGGGGACACCTGGGCACGAGAACACAGTTCTGGGGCCTGCTGTGTGTGGGGCTGTGAGGAAGTCCCACCGGCTCTGTATATATGTCTCCTCCCTGGGAAGGTGGCTGTAACCACCCTGACAGCTCACTGTCCCTCCTTTGTTAGATGGCACTGAGTGGGAGCTGAGGGGACCTTGCTGGGCCGGGGCAGCCACATCACCCACCACTGGAGCAGCCGGGCACTGGACTTTGAGGCCATTCCCTTTCCCTTTGGAGACTGGTTCTCCAGTGTTCTAGAGATTCCAGGAGCCACCTAACATCCTTAAATTTCTTTTCCGATTAAACCTAGCGAGAGTGGGTCCTGTTGGGTTGGCGTTGACTCGTGGGGTCCTGGTCAAACACAGGCCTGTGGCTCTCACCGTCCCCACTCCACCGTGGTTCAGAATAGAAACCGTAGAAGCCACACAAACACGGGCACCTGCTGTGTGCCAGGACCCGGGATAGACTCATGGCGAGGCCTGGCCACCCAGCAGACCCTGGCCGAGCAGAGGGGCAGAGGGCAGACTCGTGCAGGGGTGTGGAGTGTGGCGGGAGTGCCATGATCGGGGCCCAGGGGCTCACTGGAGATTCTGGGGACCAAGCACGCAGGTCTGCCTGCGGGGGCAGGGAAAGCTTCGCAGGGTGGGACCTGCAGTGTGAAGGGAAGGTGTTTTCCAGAGTAGGGAAGAACTGGCATCGCAGACAGAGGAGAGGACATACGTAAACATCCCAGGGGATGAGTGAACAGAACACATTCTCGAAAGAACTGGGGGAGGATCACAATCAACCATAACATGCGGGGGTGGGGGGGGGGTGCGGAGAGAGGCGGAACAGGCAAGCCCAGAGCGGATAAACATCTTTGGCTGCAAAGGCAAGAGGTTTGGACCTGACCAAAAAGGCACAGAGAATGCATTGAAGGAATTTAGGTAGGGTGGTGGTTGGCTCATGTTTGTGTTTTAGAAAGCTCTCCCCAAAGCCCTGAGGAGGGTGGGTTAGGGTCCCGAGACCACTTGTAAGACTCTGGGAATACTTGGAGTTTTAAAAATGCTCTCGAACACATCCAACACATCCGTCATGCCTAGGGGCCCGAAGCAGCTTTCAATCTACACTTGGCAAGTATATTAAATACTATAGAATTACTCAAACGATAACATCATCGAGTCTTACAAGGTGCCAGGCACCGTGCTAAGCATTTTCCATCTGTTATTTTATTTTGTTTTATTTTTTTTACTTCTGTGCCTCCACTTTTTTATCTGTAAAATGGGGAGAAAAACAAGGGCACCTTCACTGAGTTGTTTTGAAGATAAATGGCTTAATACCTATAAAGAGCCTCGAACGGTCCCCAGCCCAGGTCAGGCCTTCCGTAAAGGCTCGTGGTCACACAGTCCTCTGAGGGAGGGGGACCTCGTTCCAGTTTGTAGGTCAGAAGCTGAGGCTGTGTGTGGTAGCTCCAGGGTTCGGACCTAGATAGTCCAGCAGCCATGTCCAGGCTTTCAGCCAATACACTACCTGTGTGGTTGTTGTCACTGTTGCGATGACTCAAATATCTGAGCGAGAGGCAGGTGCGTGACAGGGGGCACCCTCCCAGCTCAGTGGGGAATACCCGTGGTGAGCCGGCTCCCTCTCCCTGAGTCTACAAAGGGAAGGCAGGGCAGGAGGCATTTGGAGCTACAGAGCCTTCTACCCGCCCGGCCTGAGCGGGGTCTTGCTGGGTTTCTGGGAGATGGCCCCAGCTCAGCTTGATCTCAGGAGCTCCGTCTAGATTGCAGGACCCCAGACCAGCCCAGAACCCCTCCAGGCAGGTGGAGGCCCTCTCCCCTGTCCCGCCAGCAGGGCATTTCTTCATTGGCAGGAGCGTCTGCTCAGAGCTTCCCATCGCCCTTGGAGAGAGCCACGTAACGGGGGATTCTAGATTCTTCTTCCAGCCTGAGTGAGACCCATTTGCCAGCTTGGAGCAGTGGGAGCCCCGGAAGCCCGCAGAACCATTGATGGGGGTGCAGTGAAGCCAGGCTCCATGAATTTTTGATGGACTCCCCTCCTGGAGATATTAGTGTGCCCTTGAAGGCAGATAATTGAAATTCATATTTGGGTATTCTATTACTTTGTGATATTCTTTATGAGGCTGCTTTGTGTTTCCCGGTGACTTGGTTGCAGCCTTAGTGACTCCATTATGGAGAAATATATCGATTTGTCAGGGCGGTGTCAGGGGCTCTGCTCTGATGAAAATTGATTTATCTCTCTCCAAGCAGCTTGTGTTTTTAATTCGTCTTTGCCTCCAACAAGGCGCGGGCTGGGGGTGGGGGTGCGTGCAAGGAGGGCGCCTGCCCTGTTAGGAGCGTTCCCCAGCACACATTGTGAGTGAAGGTTGGGGTGCAGCCCTGGTTCTGATTTTATGTTCTGTGCCGAGGAGATAAAACAGCTCCTCTCCCTCTGCTGGTGTTTATAACACTTGTGTTCACTCTTCCCCTCCCCGACACTGACACACATAGTTGGGTGTGACAGATGCGGGCCATCACTCGCGCCGCCATGGGAGAATGGCTCTCTCTCTCTCTCTCTCCCCCCCTCTCTAGACAAGAAGCAAGTCGATAGCGAAGTGGCAACTGCAACTAGGGAGGTCTCCACTTGCATTCCGATGAACTGCAGGGAAGAACTTTTAATTATCCGACGCCTCTGATGGCCTCGTTCCGGCAGCCTGGTGGGCCTCTGGGTGCCCGGGCTAGACCCTGTCCCTGGCCACCTTTTGGATGTGTGTGATGGGCAGTTAGTTACCTGGTCTCTCGGAGACTGGCCTCCTTAGTCATAATGAGGCTAGGCTGTTGGTGTTGGTGGAAGGAAGGGATGAAATAACTCACGTTAAATTTTTAGCAGGTTGCCAGACCCCAACTCGTTAACTGCGATGTTGAAAGCCAGTAAGCACAATAGACAAGATGAAGGGTTGCTTGTTGGGCACCTGCTCTGTGACCTTGTTGGCTTTGGTGGTATAAGTTGCAGAGATGGTTCCTGCCCCACAAGGAGCTCAGTCTAGTGGTGGAAATGTGCTGGGTCGAGGTGACCCTATGACAGTGGTGGTGGTGCTGGGGTACTGTATTTAGACTAGGAGGGGAAAGGTTAAAGAAGACTTCCTGAAGGAGGTGGTACCAGAGGTAATTTTGAGGAGAGTAGAAGTTGGTTAGGCAAAGAAGATGAGCAGGGTTGAAGGCAAGGGTAAGGGTGGGTGAAAATCTTTCAGTGGACAAAATTGTTAGTTTATATTCCCGTAGGCTTGGCACAAAGGGTGCATGTGAGCGTAGTGGTGGCAGGTGATCCCAAGGTGACGGTTGCAGCCCTCATTGTCAGGGGTCTGGAACTGGACTGAGATGATTACACCCCGTCCTGAAGGCTCTGAGGACCCCCCGGGGTTTTACAGGGAGAAGGAAGCGTGATTAGATTGGTATTTTGGGAAAGATCCTTCCAGCCACCATGTGGATGTATAGAGGGACACTTACCTAGAGGAACCCAGAGCAGGAACACTTACTTGAGAGCTTTTGTAATAATGCAGGTATGAAGAGAGGATAGATTAAGGGTGTGATGGCAGGAATAGTCAGACAAGGCAGGGAGGAGAGGCAAGAGGGAGGGGTATCACAGGGGTGAGGCTGGCTGAGGAGAGAGAGGAGGCCAAGTCGCTGTCCACTGGCAGGAAGGATAGTGGGTGTGTTCTTTTCCTAGGCCTGAGGCTAGAAAGTACCAGGGGTGGGGTAGCATCAAAGAACAGAAATTCATTGTCTGAGTTCTAGAGATGGGTAGCCCAACTACCCATGAGGCTAGGCTGTTGGTGTTGGTGGAAGGAAGGGATGGCCCTTGGGAGGGCCAACCTGTCCAGAAAGCCTGTGGGGAGGAAACTTTCCTTGCTTCTTTCAGCGTCTGGGGTTTGCCAGAAACCCTTGGGATTGCCCAGCTGGCAGGTGTGTTACTCCCATCTCTGCCCCCATCATCACGTGGCCATCTTCTCCCCGTGTGTTCCCCCTCTTCCTTTAAGGATACTAGTCAGACTGGATCAGGAGCCCACCCAACTCCAGCATGACTTTGTTGTGACTAAGTCAATCTGCAATGATCCTATTTCCAAATGAGGTCACACTCAGAGGCGCTGGGGTTTAGAACTTCAACATATCTTTCCGGGGGCCACAACTCAACCCATAATGGTCTACCATGTGGACCCTTAAATTTATGTCCTTTCCCCAAGGAAAATACATTCACCCTATCCCAATAGCCCCAAATGTCTTAATGAGTGTGTGTGTGTGTGTGTGTGTGTGTGTAGGGGGGAGGGTGGTTCAGAGGATTAGATTTTGGAGCTGGACCTTGAAGAATGGGTCATAGGTGGGCATGTCAGGGAGGCTGGTCTTGCAGGCACAAAGAAGAAAATATAAGGAGAGAGGTTTGCTAAGCATTATCTGGGGACTGTAATACACTTAGGAAGTACATACAGAAGTGAGGCTATGATCAGGCTAACCAGAAAATACTTTTATTCACATCATCTCACTTGGTCCTCATAGTAACACCTGGCAGAAGAGATCTTATTCCCATTTTCAGATGAGGAAATAGAGACTTTGGAGAGGGTTTGGTAATATGTCAAGATTTCACAGTAAAAGATGGAGCTGGAGCTCAACCTGGTGTCTTTTGACTCCAAGACCTGTGGTCCCTCTACTGTGTCTCCTTTACTACTCTTCTCCCTTTCCTCAGCACTGTGATGAATACTTGCTTTCTCAGTGAAACCAGAAAGAATTCCATAGGGCTGACTGGGTGGGCCCAGACAGGGAAGCCACTGGAGGCAGCTTATAGGGTGAATTTTCTGATTTCAGGCTAGCATCTTCCTGCTTCAGCTCTTGGGGCTCCAACATGAAGACCATGGAATGGGCAAGGGGGAATTTCTGTCTAATACAGTTCCATGAGAGCTTACCCAGCTGTGCTCACAGAGGACATGGTCAGGTCAGGATCGATGCCTGGTCCGTGTTCAAGGTTGTGTTAGGCTGCTCCATAATACGGGGCTTAGACAGCATGGCCCTAGAGGACCCATTCCCTGGCTGGAAGGAGACCATGGCCACATCTCACAAGGCCTGTAGAGAAGACCAGGATTCAGAGAAGCAAGGACACACACTCCCTTGCATTCAGGGAAGGAGCTGACTCTAGTACGGTACCCAGGAGGCCTCAGTTTTCGGGGTCAGACAGTCTTGCTCTGTTTCCTGACCCTGGCCAGAGTTCTCTCCAGGACAGATGACCTGGTCAGAGTCCCACATCCGGGAACATGGCCAGAGGCACATCTTGCTGACAGTGGCTAGGAGTTCAGTCCAAATGTCTAAAGGACAGGGCTTAATGCCTGCATTGTGTCAACCTCAATGAAGATCTTCTGGAAGTAGCTTGGGCATAGAGAATTGTAGGGAATTGTTCCTTGTCTGCTGAAGAGTTCTTCACACTGCAAACAGAAAAATACGTTTTTGAAAAAGAAGACCTTGATGCTAACAATGACAAGATTCCTCTTTTTTTGAGTCCTTCCAGTGGGCCCAACGTTATTCTGAGCCTCTTCTGTTACCACTAACTTGTTTAACCTTTTGGTAACCTATGAGGTAGACCAGTATACCCATTTTATAGATAACAACCAAGGCTTAAGAGGGATTAAGTAACAGGCCCAGCACAGCCTGTTAAGGCAGGGGAGGAGATTAGGACCCAGGGCTGCCTGGTCCCTGGCTATGTGCTCTCAGTCTCCATTCTGTGCTTCCTGACATGCTCCCCTCCTCCCCAAATGACCCATCTGAGCCTCCACCTGCAGCCTAAGGAGGGGTCCTGAAGCCTCAGGGGAGCTCTCCATGGTCTGGCATCTGGCTAAGAGGTGGCACTAGAGGGTGTCATTGAAGGGCACAGTAGAGCTGATTTTCATTCCAAGGCCCAGGGAGAAGAACGTCCTTGGAAGCTGATGGAAGATGGGCCCCTTGCCGTTATTTATCTAACCTCCCCAGAAACCGCTCCTCCTGTGTTCTCAATCTTGGTTAATGATGACGTTAGCCAGTCGATCTGCAAAACCAGAAACCTCGGAGTCTTCCTCAGCTCCTCCCTCCTCTTCAGGGTCCCTCCCGCTGCTGTCAGTCCCCAGCCCTGCCATTCTGTCTCACAGGGGTGTCTGGAATCCAGCCTTCTCTACCCCGCAACCACTCACCACGACAGCTGTCAGAGTACGGACTCAGGGCTCTTTGGTCAGGATGATTCCAGTCACTGCTCTTTAGCTAGAACTCCTTATTGAAGTCCCTCCCACATTTGAACCGTATTCCTCAGGTCACCTCTTCTGCTATTAAGCTGCACCAGCCCCAAGCTCCTGGTATACTTGTACCCCCCAAATGACATGCCCAGCCCCAACTCTGTCTTTCACAAGCCGCTTCCCTGGCTTCAGATGCCTTTCTTCCATTTCAGTGCTGGAAAAATCTCCTATCCACCTGTCAAAGCCCCAACATAGGCCACCTCCTCTGGAAGTTCTCTCACTTCCTCCAGCCCTGGGAGTGCTCCCTGCCCCCTCCTCTATGCTCTGGCTTCACTGACTTCATATATGGGGCTCACGCCAACTAGACTGTTCCATACTTGGTGATTACATCTCTTCCCCCCCCCCCCCCCCAGAGATAGGACCTCATTCCTCTCTCTCCACCACTAGAAGAGTGCTTAAGCGGTCATCTGTGCTAAGTAAAGGGTTGTCAAATAAATGGTTGAAAAACCCTGACAGATTGATGGTTCACAGGGCATAGAGTTGGTGTATGTACCCACTTGCAAAAGGATTGGAATTTCTTGAAATTGGCTTAGCAAATCAGGAAGTCTGGTTACAGCTCAGAGGTCTGCGTCTCCAACCCGATCATGCCATGCAAGAGGTAAGACATGCTAACAATGCTCCTGAGCTTGTCGATGGCATCTTTGAAGTCCCCGCTCCCCCGTAAGGAGAAAGCAGGTGGTATAGGGAGGGAGAGGGGGTAGAAGCTACTTTGAAGCCTTCATGAATGCCGCTTGGTAAGAAAGAAAAGAAAATGCCACCATCAGCATCACGGCCACCCCCTGACTAGAGCGTAAGATTTCTTTAGCACCTTAGCACACAAACTCCCCCACAGGAGGACTCACACTGCCGTACTAGCCTGCACCGAGGTATAAATCGCTGATGTGAGGTCTTTGCTCAAAGCAGATGTCTCTAAGGAGGATGGAGGGCCCTCCCACTGGGGAGTACGAAATCTGTTCTGGGCCCTGTGTGCCCGCAGCCCTGTACCCGACCTTGTCTGTTGCTTTCCTTAGTCATCATAGCTGCCGGGAGTGGGGTGGGGGTGGGAGGTAGCTCATCCCATTATGCAGGTAATGAAACAGAGGCCCAGCAAGAGGAGGGCATTTGTCTGACACTACACAGCCAAGGAGAACAAGGACTCACACCCAAGCCGGTGTGGATCTAACGTCTGTCCATTTTCCATCCCCTCTGCTGAATCAGGAGGGAGGAAGGGGCTCCGGGGTCTCAAAGTCACATAGCTCTCTCTCTGACCTTGCCAAGAGCCATCTGCTCCCTGAACAGGAGCTTCAGTGAAGTGATTTGGGTACTGACTTACGCTGTTCCACTTCTGCCTCACACGGTTTCCCACCCTCCTTGGGTTTCTGTCTCTAGGTCAGGGCTGTGGAATCCATGTGGAAGGAGTGCTCCCCATTCTGTCCTGCAAAATTGCTCTGTGGGCAGCGAACATATTTCCACGTATAAACCTAGATGCGCTGTTTGAGCCGTATTCGTAAAACCATGGGTACACGAATCAGGAATGCCAGTCCAAGTCACATCTGAAATACGGGGTTTTCAACTTATTTAACTCCTAGATGCCACATGGTGCAGGGAGCACTGTCTGGACAAGAGAATCCAAGATCGGGCAAGTAGGGCAGCTCTAGGAACAAAACTGTGTGAGGAGTATTTGAAGGAAATCCGAGACGTTCAGCCTGGAGCGACTTGTAAATATTGGACTTAGCCAAACATAGAAGTGAAGGAGAGAAAGATTTCTAACAAATAGATTGACCAGTAAATAAAGAATTTGAGCCCTCCATGAATGGCCTTCATATATTCAACATGTATGGAGAATTGACTGTTCTCCATGCTCAGCACCGGAGCCCATAGGAAGTGGCAGCCTTGGGTGGCGAGTTTCCCAGGGTGGGAAGGGCCCAAGCAGGATTTCGACTGGCTTCCTGTCATGGATAATCTTCAAGGGGTTCCAGTACTAAATGGATGATTAGAAAAGATGAATTCTAGTGTACTGTGATTCAAATGTCCAAAAACTCCCTAAGGGGAGGTGTAGTGGTGCCCCTTGTGCGATCCAGAATCCTGAGCGTGGGACACTATCATTGCGGGATGAGTGGCTAATGCAGTGAATGGCGGTCTCTCCACTAACAACCGAGTCCGAGCACATTGTGGGGGGACCAAGCTAGCTGTTGTTTCCCATGCCCCAAGAGAACTCAACGGGAAGAGGGCCGAAATGAAAGCAGAATGAATTTGGCTCCAAATAATGTGTTGACCCCCAAGGGGACCGGCTGCTGAAATGACCATCTAAAGGAAGGTTTTGTCTCTGTCCCAGGTGATTCCTTGAAATCTCTTAGGTGTCTGAGCCTGTAAGACCGTAATCATAGGGAGTACCGTGTGCTCATTAGACATAGCCCTGGGCTATAGAATCAGCGTTGGACAGAATTATTCAAATTGCCCTGATAACTGTTGGACTTTGCAATTTTAACTGGTCGTCGTGGCTCCTTTTTTTTTTTTTTTTTTTTTTTTTCCCCTGGCTGCCTCCTGCCTATGGCTCCCAGGCCTTCTTGGCCGTTGTCTCAGGAGCTCTGGGCAACAGCCCTGTCTGGGTCTGTGCCTCTACCCTTTGGCTTATAGGACAAACCTGTCGCACACCTTCCAGGATGCCTGCCTCCTGGTTTTTAACCTCACCTCACCCTCCTGTCCTCGACACAGAAACATCGTTCAGAGGGAGAGCGGGATGCCTCTGCACCAGGCACTGAGCTGGTTCTCCTACATGCCTGACTTACTTTTAGTCCCTACTCTCCCTGCCCCAACCCAAGATCTTTTCTGCAGCTGGGGATCTAAGGACCTAGGAAAGTTGCCCCAAACACACAGCTGGCTGGTGTCAGAGTCAGGTTCAGTCCAGGTGTGTGTGTGTGTGTGTGTGTGTGTGAGTGAGTGTGAGTGTGAGTGTGAGAAAGAGAGCACGAGCGAGCCTGTGCACGTGGTTTCCTGGACTCCAAATCCAGTGCTCTTCCTGTTCCATGGGAAGAAGGGATAGTCCCGTGCCCCCCACCCCTGCTATGCGGCAGCCCCTCTTCTTGCTGTCATAGCTCCCCCCAGGGCTTTCCTGGCTGGGTTCTGAGCAGGGCAGAACATGCTGTCTTCTGATGGGTGAATACCAGGTGTGCCTCCCTTTGCTGTGCACCAAGAGCTGTTCTAAGGAGCAGCTTCGAGTGTGGCCGTTGAGAACACTGTTCTCAGTCCTGGCAGCAGGTCTGTTTCATTCAACTCGGTGCAGGCAAGACACAACAGACAGCTTGGACAACAGCTCTGCCAATTTCTCCTTGATCTGAGAGCATCTGCCCAAGGGAACGGTGTATTCTGAGGAGCCTTATGAACAAGCCTCGCAGTCAGATGAGAAATCCCACCTTCTGACAATCTTTCATGTCTGCCCCGGGGTCACAGTTCCTTGACTGTAGTCGGGGCTCAGCAAAGAGACAACGGGCGGTTGAATGCAGGTCTGGAGCCTCCATTTCTTCATCTTTGGAATGACGGGCTAATGGTATCTTCCTGGCAGATGGTGAGCACCCAATCGGCAAGCTTGTTTTATTCTTCTGTGATTGGTGCTTCCTAGATCTTGGATGATATTCATTTCCCTTCACCCCACCACTTTTTGGCTGGAAGCAGGGGGACACTGCCGCCAAGGGGTCAGCAGCTGCTGTGTGCACTTAGGACCTCTGCTCAGAGCCCAGGCGGAGGTTCAGCAGCCAAGATACTGTGGACCAGAGTCCCATCTGACCCTGGAAAACCCACCAGTGCTCACTTTGCTCCTGGGAAAGGGCATTTCATTTCTGATGCCTCTCCGTCCCTCCCATTCTCCAATCCACTTGACCCTGCCCCTGATTTGGGAAGTGGGGACATGACAGAGCAGCCTCGAGCTGGGCGAGCGCAGCTGCCCAAGCATAAGACCATGCAGAAACATTTATAGGTGCACCTCGCCAAAGATCTCCTATGCGCTTAGCAATATCGAAGCTAGGGGCATCTTCCCATGACATCCCCACAGACAAGAGCTTACCGTGTCTCGCTGAGTGAGGAGATTCATTCTAAGAGCCTTCAGGGAGCATCACTGCCCAGCCTGTAACAAGGTTTTATCTTGTAAATGCCCCAAGAACCAGCGAAGGGTTGGTTTCACATGTTGGTTTCACTGCAGAGCCCAGGGATTAATACATAACACGTTCAGTGTTGGTGAAGCGTCAGATCTGTGGCTGGTTTGAGCTGAAAATGACTCTGGCGTGGAGTGAATCCCCTATTTACCTACCTCCCTTGGTTGCCCCGTGAGCATGTATACAAGTATGGGCTGAAAGTCTGCTTCCTAATCAGCTTTGTCTTGCACTTGGGGAATTTACGGGAGAGGCTGGGGGTGGTGGAAACGTGAGGAGGACCATCATTTTACCTTATTTTTATTTTTGTTTTTGGTTAATGAATTTATCCTGGATGATATTTTTGTTAATTTTTTATAGTGGGCTCAGTGTTTGTGTTTTTAATTTATTGAATTTTCATTATGTCCTTGTGAAGTTAAAAATCACCATCACCATTTTACAAATGAAAAAGACTTTGAGGTTATACATAAGTTGTTCTGTTTCACAAATTTAGAATGTGAAGGAACTAGTAGCCAAATTCTAGTCTTTTCCATTTTGAATATATTATTCTTTCTACCCAAACTAGTCTCTCTTCAAATACAGCTTCTTAACAATAATGGGTATTTTGAGAAATTACATTAAGTTCCTAATATCTTTTTTAAAAAGTCTTATATTTTCCAAGTTCCCAGGAGCATTTTTTCCATATGGATATGCATTTTAATATAGTTATAATCATTACATATGAATACTTTTGTATTCTCTTGTCTTGATGTTATATGATATGCTCTTCCTGATATTGCTAAATAATCTTTAAAATTATCATTTGTAAGAAGGCAAAATAATCCACCAGGTTAATTTCCCATAATTTGCTAAAATGTTCTATTATGAGTCACTTTTCTTTTCCTCACTTTCTGCTCTTATGAACAATGCTGCAGTGAAGATGTTCATGCGTAGACCTCCTTCTCCCAAAGCAGTATTTTATAGGGGAAGGAACAAGGGATGGGACTCACATAGACTGAGTTTGAATGCAGGTTCTCCCATCATAATGATGCTGCTGGGGCCACAGAGAACTTATTAGCCATTGTCCTAACTTTTTCATCTATAAAATGCGAACAAGAATATGTGTCAAAAGATTGATATGCAGAATTGATAGCACAGTGACGGTAAACATGCCTAACTCATAACTGATACGTAATCATTCTGGGCCCTTCTCTCCTGTTTGGAGAACCCCATTCCTAGAGTGTGAGTGCATATGCTCTTGTGAATTTTGTACCTATTGCAAAATTCCTTTTCAACGGGGTCAGAACAACCTCTGCTGTCACCAGTAATATGTGAAAGTACTGTCTCACCACAAGCTCACAAGCAATTGATTTTATTATTTTTAGTGCCCATAATTTAGAAAGAGCAACAAGATAGCAATAAAAATCAGCCATATGCTCTTTACTTGCGAAGATGCTGGTCTAGATGTTCACAGAGATGGAGTCACAAAGCTTCTGAAGGGCAGACACTGCCTTAGTGGCCCGCAAGGCTTAGATGTAAGTCCCATATGACTAAGCAAATCCCCTTGAACCAAGCGACGGATGGGATATAAAGAATGTATTCTTGACAGGAAACATTATCTGACCTGAGCATGGGTGCCTGGTAGACACGGCAAAACCTTCTTAACTGATGATTATTTTAAAAGGAGGACTTGTCATCAGATAAGGAGGCTTAACAAGATCCTCTTCCAAATTGGATTTGACGTGAGCCTGGCTCTCGGGCAGCTGAGCCCTCCCTCCCCAGACGATTCTCTGCAGCTACAGCCCAGGGCAGTGGGGCTCTGCCTGGCCTGCTGCTGACACAGCTGCTAATCCCAGTCTAAGGAGCGGTCCCGAGGCAGGGGTGGCGGTGAGGCTGGGGGAGCTGGCAAGGGCATTGTGGGCAACTAGAGCAGCCTGAACCGCAGGCTAGGAGGACACTCGTTTCCTAGGGCAGCTTTCCCAGAGTCACTCCTGGATCTAAATCAGGCCAGTGCTCCAGGTCCTATCCCAGTCTGAGCAGAGTCTTAGACAGGATACCAGATTGAGAGAGAGAGAGAGAGAGAGAGAGAATTGATGAAGTTGACATGAGGTCCACATTCATTTGTTTAGTCTATAAACCCACATAGGAAGATGGGCAGTATTGGGGGACTGTCTTCTCAGGACATGTCTTCAAGATGGTTTTAATTTTTATTCATTTTAATTTGATTTCATTCAAGATAAAGATTGGGGGGAAAGGATATATTGAGGGTGATCTGGCTTGGATGTTATTTTTATCCAGGGATGGCTTTGAAGACCTCAGACCAAAATGATTTCTAAAAACACACTCCCCCACTCCGTCACACACTGACACATCTACTTAGTCATAAGTCCATATAGTATCAAGATAGATGGATGGACAGGAAAATTTTTTCAGGGTTGGAATACTGAGATTCCTGTCTCATCCATGACAGCTCTGTCTTGCAGGGCACTTTATCTAATGCATCTGAATTTTCATTTCTCAACTTAAAAAATGAGAATGGGGCATCTGGGTGGCTCAGTCGATTAAGCATCTGCCTTGGGCTCAGGTCATGATCCCAGGGTCCTGGGATCGAGCCCCGCATTGGGCTCCCTGCTCCTCAGGAAGCCTGCTTTTCCCTCTCCCTCTGCCTGCCACTCCCCCTGCTTGTGTTCTCTTTCTCTCTGTCAAATAAATAAATGAAAATCTTTAAAAAAAAAAAAAAGAGAGAAGAAAGTATAGGAATGGTTAAGTCTCCAAAGAGGAAGTCTTAGTGGTCAAGGTGTACATGAAGAAGTACCGATCTATACAATTGTGAGATTAATTTAAAACCTATTGAAGGGCAGATGTGTGTGTGTGTAAGGATGTTGATCAGCAGGAATTCTCATCCCTTGATGAAAGTGTAAATTGGAGAAACTACTTATTTTGTAGTTCTGCAAGTGAATAGTTACACAGTAAAGATAAATGATTCTTACAGCCTGAGAGAAACAAGTTTTATGCTTTAGCCTCTCCTGGAACATACATGGGAAACATGCACATAGGAATTCACATTTTGGTATTATTTGTCCATATGAAAATGGCAAACAGCCTAATGGCAATCAACAGCAGAATGCAAAAATAGCTTTGATATATTCCTATGATGATGTGTGACACAGCAGAGAGGCTGAAGGGACTGGCGGCAGCTTTCAGGAGCTCCCATTGACCACGTTTGAGACAATTTGAGCCCCCAGATAATTAAGGATGGTAATAAGCAGTAAGCCCTGCAAAAATAGGAATTCATGAATCTACATTCTTTTTTTTTTTTTAAAGATTTTATTTATTTGACAGACGGAGATTACAAGTAGGCAGAGAGGCAGACAGAGAGGGGGAAGCAGGCTCCCTGCAGGGAGCCCGATGCGGGGCTTGATCCCAGGACCCTGGGATCAGGACCTGAGCCGAAGGCGGAAGCTTTTAACCCACTGAGCCACCCAGGTGCCCCCATGAATCTACATTCTTAATTGATAGAGGGAGAGATGGATTCAATACATAGATTAACACATACATACATGCACCCATACATGCCTGTGTGCACACATACATACATGCATACATGAGAAGGGAGGTTGCTTGTTTACATTAGAATGCTGTGGGCAGATTGGCCAATCTGGAGGGAGTGCTGGAGTTTGGAAATGATTATTTTGCAACCATCATGGAAAAGATGGGTAGGGAAAAATCATCGTTGGCTATTAAATCTAGGAGAGAGTTTTAATGAGAGCAGTATTACATTATTTTTAAATGTCTCCTGTGTACAGATTATTAGTTGAAAGGAAAAAAACAACCACTTTATACTGAAAAAATTGGCAACACCTTGACTGAGTGATCAGAGTTAACATCACCACTGGAGAACAGATGGACATTGTGTGTCTCCAGATGTGATATCCTAGGAGAGTGAATGACCTTAATTTAATCATGAGGAAATATCACATAACCCAAAGTGGATAACATTCTATTACAAGATAGAAGGGCTGTATTCTTTAAAATGTTGTTGTCATGAAAGACAAGGAAAGACTGTGGAAACATTTCAGATTCTCTAAAGCTAAAGGAACTTGACAACTAGATAGGATCTTGTACTGGAAAAGAGAAGGATGCCTTAAAGGACATTTTTAGGCAAACAGATGCAATCGGAATATGGCTGGCATGTTAGTTGAAGTATATCATGAATGTAAATGTATGAATTTGATAAGTGCGGTGGTATTCCTACTCATGGAAGTACACATTTTTAAGCATTTAGGGGTAAGTTCCTTGATGTACGTAAATTACTCTCAAGTGTTTCAGAAAATAATTAGACACACATCAAATGAAGAAATATTAATAAAGATGAATCTATAGAAAGAATATTTGGATGTTCCTTGTACTGTTTTATTTTTATAACTTTTGGCCATTTATTTTTATTATTAATATGTAGAGATGCAGCTAAACCAGTGTTTAGAGGAACAAATGGTAGCTTTGAATGTTTCTATTAGGAAGATGGGTATATAATTGATTATCTGAGTTTCCACCATAGGAGGATGAAAAGAAAAGCCAATTAAGCCTAAATTAAGTAGATGAAGGAAATAATAAAAATAAGAGCAGATACCAAAAAAATTTTTAAAAATAAAAGAGCAAAGAAAGAAAACTGCTGGAATCAAATTAAAAAAAAAATTTGATAAACTCTTAGCCAGACTAAAAGAAGGAGAAAATACAAAGTGCCTATTAATATCATAACAGGAATTAAGGAGGGACTATCACTACAAGTCCTACAAAATAACTACAGGTTTTAAAAGGACAACAAGAGGATATTATGAAAAAAATGCCAACAAATTCTACAGTTCAGATGAAATGAACAAATTCCTTGAAAAAGTCAAGTGACCAAAAACCCAAACTGATACACAAGATAGTAATAGAATTTGGAATAGCTCCATACCTATGAAATTGAATTTTTGGGGGGTAGGAGAGAGAGTGAGTGCAGGGGGCTGGGGTGTGGGGAGGGGGAGAGGAAGAGAGAGAATCCTAAGCAGGCTCCACGCTGAGCAAGGAGCCTGACTTGGGGCTCGATCTCACAACCCCTGAGATCATGTCCTGAACCAAAATCAAGAGTACACTGTTCTCAGTCAATGGACCGAGCCACTGGGAACCCCTGAATGACATTGAATTTCAAAATCTTTCAACAAATAAACTCTAGGTCCCAACAGTTTCCCAGGTGAATTCCATCAGACATTTAAGGAATAAATAGTACCATCTTACAGAAACTCTTCCAGAAAATAGAGGAAGGAAAAATAGGCATTAACTCATTTTATGAGTTAAACCATGATAGAGACATTGCACAAGAATAAGATATTCCTCCCTAGGTGCAAAAATCCTTAACAAAATAACATTAAATTTTTTGACGTGTATAAAAAGCACACTACATCACGATCAATTAAAGTTTATCCCAGAAACACCAGTTTGATTCAACATTCAAAAATTAATCAATGTGATCTGCCAGATTAATAGGCTGAAGTAGAAAAAAAAAAAAAGAAAAACCATGATTGTCTTCATAAATGGGGAAAAGGGGGTGCCTAGGTGGCTCAGTCAGCTAAGCATCTGACTTTTGATTTTGGCTCAGGTCATGAGGCCAGGGAAGTGAGATTGAGCCCCATGTCAGGCTGCATGCTGAACCTGGATCCTGCTTAGGATTCTCTCTCTCCCTCTGCTTTTGCCCCTCCGGCATTCTCTCTTTCTCAAAATAAGTAAAACTTAAAACAAAAATGGGGGAAAAAGCATTTAACAATATTCAACACTCATTCACGACAAAGATTCTCAGCAAGCTAGAATAGATCTCTTCTAGAAGCACTTCAGAATACTCAGACTGATAAAGGGCATCTCCAGAGTACCTCTAGTTAATACTTAATAGTGAAGCACTGAGTGCTTTCCCCCTAAGATCAGAAGAAAGGCAAGAATGTTGGATCTTCTATTCAATATTGTATGGGGGTTCTAGCTGATGTTCAATGATGCAAGACAAAAAGTGGGAAGATTCAAAAGGGAGAATTTAATTCTATTTATTTATATTAATAAGCAAAATTGCATTTAATAATTTAAAGAATTCAGAATCACAGCATAACATAAGAAAATCCTCAGGAATTAACAAAGAAAACCCTTAGAACTATTTAAATGGATTTACCTGTATTTCAGGATATATGATGCACCAAGCCACAGCTAGGTTTCTATATACTGGCAGAAAACAAGAGGGAAATAAAATTAAAATTTTATTCACAGTATTACAAAAATTATGCTGAGCAATAAATTTAAAATGTGACAATGTCTCTACTGTAAACTATGAAACATTAATAAGAAAAGTGAAAGAAGACCTCAGTGAATGGGAAGACATGCCATATTGGTGAGATGGAAAATCTAATATTGTTAAGATGTCAGAATTTTCCCCAGTGCTCCATAGTTCAACATAATTCAAATAAAATTCCAAGACACTTTTTAAAAATAGAAAAAGATAAGCTGATTCTAAATTTATATTTATGCTATACTTTTTGTGGGAATCCAAAAATGCAAATGATTTTGAATAGTCAAAACACTCTTGCAAGGGAAGAACAGAGCTGGAAGACTCACTCTTTGCCTTCGAGACTAAAGCTACAATAATTAACCCAGTTTGATATTGGCATCAGGATAGAAGCATAGGTCAGCAGTGCGGCAGACCAGAGAGGACATACATACACATCTATATGGTGGGTTGATTATTGACAAAAACAACAAAGTAGTTCAAAGGGGAAAGGAAAATTCTTTTCAACAGAAGGGTGCTAAAACAACCGGATGGATATCTGCTTGGTGAGAAACATGGGCTCAGTCCCCTACCTCACACCGCACAGAATTTAATATGTGACAGATCTTAGTCCTAAGTGCAGAAATTAACATTATGAAGCTTTTAGGTGAGCTCGCAGAATAGACAAAAATTTCTAAGACAAAATTCAAGAAAAACATGGTCAGTAAAAGAAAAAACTCATAAATTAGACTTCATGAAAAATGAAAACACAAAAATTGGTCAACAAAACATATCCTTATGAAAAAATGGATAGGCAGACATGGAGAAAAAGCTTCCCAAACCGATTTCTGACAAAGAGCTTCTATTCAGAATATGTAAAAGAACCCTTTCAACCCAGCAGTGCAATGACAGCTCAATGAAAAGAGGTGAAAGTCTTGAACAATGGAAGGTGCTTCCCAGCAGAGTTGGGAAAGGTGTGGAACAGCTGGAAAGCTCAGACACCACTGGAGAGAAAATACAACGGCACAGCCACCTTGGAAAACAGTTTGGTGATTTTTCATTAAGTTAAAACATACCGACTCTCTGACCCGGTAATTCCACATCTTTATCCAAGAGAAATGCAAACGGGTATCCACAAAAAGTACCACGTAATATCTTCACAGCGATTTTATTCACAATAGCTAAAAACTGGAAACAGTCCGGACACTCTTCAACAGGAGAATGAATGGACACACTGCTGTATTCAGACAGTGGAAAACTACTTAGTGGTGGAATAAAGCTATCTATTGATAAGTGGAAGCACCACGGAGGAATCTCAGAGATGTAATGCCTTCCCCCAGAAGGGATACAAATGGCTGTAGACTCCACCGGTCTCTTTAAATGAAGTTCTAGAAAAAAAAATGTAGTCTAACTTGAAAGATCAAAACAGTGGTTTCCTAGGCTGCAGGGGTGGTGGAGGGGAAGAAGACTTTGGGAAAAGAAGAAGAAAATCTGAAAAAAAAAAAAAAAAGAAGAAGAAAATCTGCAGAGGTGAGCGCGTTCAACATCTTGATAGAAATAGCAACACAGGATGTATCTTTTCTTAAAAGGTATACAGTTAAGGTTTACATTCAAATGTGTGTAAAATTTACTTCAAAGCAGCATTTTAGAATCTCATTGGGGGAGGGGAGGTAGGCGTGGCATCAGTACCGGTGGTTCCTGGAACCACGAGTACTGTTGATTGGAGATGGGTGGTAGGTACCTTACACTATTGTGTTTCCTTGTGTACATTTGAAATTTCCCCTAAAAAAAAAAAATGCTGTCCTTAAAAAAACAAGCTGCTGGAGAGGTACAATGTGGTATCATTTATATCAAGCTTGAAAGCATGTATACAGAAATACACACTGTTTATAGGTCTGCATTTTTGTATTAATATTTAAGATTTTATTTACCTATAGAGTCCACATGAGTAGGGGGAGGGGCAGAGGGAGAAGCAGGCTTGATCCCAGGACCCTGAGATCATGACCTGAGCCGAAGGCAGACGCTTAACTGACTGAGCCACCCAGGGACCCCTGTAGTAAATGTTTTTTTAAAAGGCATGGAAAACATAACACCAGATTTGAGATTAGTGGTTCCCATTGGATGGTACAGAAAGGAGTCAAAGGCCTTTATGATCTTCTTTGAATTCATTAAATTATCCTTTGTACATTTCTAGACCGAGCTATTCCATTAAAAGTGTGGGAACCATCAAGGGCCCTAGCCTAGAGAGAGGGGGATTGTTTGTTACAGAGAAGCATGTAGGAATCTCTGCCCAGCTCACCTTTGAGGTGAGCGCTGACTGGAGTGTTGAATGGGAAAAGTGCTGTGTAAAACCGCCAAACGTAATCAGCCGCAGAGACTTTTGGGAAAAGCTAGAGGGACTTCCAGACCTCTAAGCACTATTGCAGCACACTGCTTTACTAGCCTGGGAGCTCCTTGAAGGAGAGGGGTCATGTCTTCCTTGTCTCCGTGTCTCTGCTACTTAAAATAATGCCCGGCACTATTGGGATGCTCACCAAATTTATGGAAGGAATGATGGATAGATGGATGGTGTCCCCATTGCCCCTAAAAGGCTCTATCAGGATGAACTCTTTTCCTCCTCACAGCAGTTCTGGTGGTTGGTTCTATTATTACCCCCCACTGGATAGCTGATGACACTGAAGGACAGAAAAGCTAGATTTATTTATTTTTAAAGATTTTACTTATTTGACAGAGAAATCACAAGTAGGCAGAGAGGAGGCAGGCTCCCCGCTGAGCAGAGAGCCTGATGTGGGGCTGGATCCCAGGACCCTGAGATCATGACCTGAGCTGAAGGCAGAGGCTTAACCCATTAGAACCACCCAGGTGCCCCAAAAAAGTTAGATTTCTTATCCAAGATCACATAGCAAGTACTAGAGGACAAGGAGTTTGACCCCAGAGCCCTTATATTTGACTCTGAGGCCCTATGGTGAGTTTGGAGGTGGAGTCCTGATGGTGGGGCCAGGTCTGGCTCTAACCACGGAGCACGTAGGAGCCTGGCAGGGTTCCTTTTGAGGGAAAAAGTGGGGACTTTCAATGTAGAGTAGGGAGTGGGTGCAGGAGACACCCACTGACACCAATGGTCTCGGTGTTGGGAGCCCTCAGCCTTCTTGCAGATGTGTATCCCTTTGGGGGAAGGTACATTGCTCCCGAGTCCCATGTTCATGGCTATGTCAAGGCATCTCTTTGAGGCTCTGAGCCATCCTGGGGGCCGGAGCTCCTCTGGGCTGCAGAGGCCCAAGTCTGGGGATGGCTGCCCTGGGTAAACAGGGCCTGCCCTGCTCCCATTGCCAGGCAGAGTGAATACAATGTGTTTTAATAATGAATGAGTGATTAATAGCAACTGCTTTGGAGAATTATGATGTGACGAGGCTTCCTGTCCCGTGGAGCTGAGTATAAATGATGCTGGAATGCATAATCGGGACGTTAGCATCTGTTACAAACCGCATTATAAACCCGGCTCCCTAATGCCGCTTATCCACACCTCCCTGACATGTTATTATAACACCTCTCTCTAGAATGGATTGGAGGGATATGTAATACCTATTAATCACCAATTGATAAAAGGAAGAGGACTGTTATATTAAGGTAATGTTATGCAGGCTTTCTCCCTCTTGCCGCTGTGGCTCTGGGTTCTGCCCTGTGAGACCTGCGGGGACCGTGTTTCCTGTTCCCAAGGTGAGAGTGTGCTCTGGAGAGCAGCTTATATCTAGCAGCCTGAGTCCTTTAGCTCCCCCCGCTTACCCCAGTTGCTTTCCTCACGGAATCCTGGCCCCTCCCAGGCCTGCCTGTGTGCTCAGGCCCCATAGAGCCCACCAAGTGCACTGCCCGTGCTTCCCATCTCTTGCTCTGTACTCCAGGTCACGAGGAACTGTTTGTGGTCCCCAGGAGTTGAGAAGCTCTTCTGGGGCATCATCCCCTCCTCCACCAGGCTAATCTGCTCATCCTCCAAACCTCGGCTTGGTTCCTACACCAAGGCGTGCCTGCTCACTCTCACCCTGTTCTTCCCATCAGCCTCACACATCACACAGTGGATATGGAAATTGCTTATCTGCCATCTTCTCAGGCAGCTGAGAGCCTTCGGAGAGCTCGTCTTACGCACTGCAGTTTTTCCAGAAAACAACTCAAGACGGGGCACGGGGTGGGTGCTTCACAAAGGAAGCAGTGAGCTCCCAAATCATGGAGACCACAGGCAGGGGGATGGAGAGACGTTCCTATATAATCTCATCCTCACAGGACTCATTCATCTGTCTGTGCATTGAGCACCTACTGTATTCTCTTCCAGGGACTGTGAAGAACGGCAATCGAAGCAGCCTGAATCCTGCTTTTGTGGGTCTGGCATTTGGGGGACTCGTAGGGACTCGTAGGGAAGGAAGGGTCACCAGCCTGTGAACACTTTGTCTCCCATTGCCCTCCCCTCGGCATATTTCTCATCATACTTGAGGTTCAGTTGAGATGCCATGATCTATAGGAAACCTTCCACTTTCACCCCAGGGCAAAGTTACAGAATTTCCCTGTCTCAAGAGGCACACTCTCACACATTCTACTGTTGTTTTTTTCCTCCTCTGGGAATTGACGATATTGACGTGTGACCCATGATGGGTTCATTGGATGTGGTCCTGTTGCCTTTTGCTGTTGGCTGTTGTCAGGTCAGGACATGCCTCACCGTCAAGGTGTTGCTGGGTGAGGGACGCAGGAAGTACCCGAGGCCTGGGCTTCCATGGGCTTCGTTTGCCCGGTGGATGTGCTGCTCGCCTCATTGTGTCTCGTCACGTCTTTCTCCCTCACTGAAGTATGAATTCCTTCAGGGCAACCATGTTCCCTTCAACTGCAGTTGTCCTTCAGCTTTGTACCTGTGCCCATCACCCAGCGAGCCCTCATTTCTCTTGGGGACTAAAGTGATGCATGACATCACGGAGGGGCGCTCGCCTGCCTTTCACACGATCAGACCCGGCAACTTCTCTTTCCCATGTATCTTTTCAAGTTCACCTCCAGAACCACCTGTGTAGACGATGGCTGAGCGCAAGCTGACCACATACTGGTGGGGGGACCTGCACACGTGATTCCCGGGGCCTCCGATCCCTGACCTGCCAAATGGATCTAAGGCACCTGCCTCATGCAGCCCTAGGGGAAGATAAAGTGTGATAAGCCCCATGGATGTGTTCACAAGCTGGGTGGTTTAAAACAACAGACGTGTATTCTTGTAGGATTCTGGAGGCCGGAAGTCTGACATCAGGATGTTGGCAGGGAGCCATGCTTTCTTCAGCGCCTCTAGGGGAGGATCCTGCATTGTCTCTTCTGGCTTCCGGCGACCTTGGATGTTCCTTACTTTCGACAGTATAACTCCAATCCCTGCTTTATCTTCTCTCTCTTACAGGAACACGGGTCATATTGGACATTGGACAAGGGGCCCACCTGACTGGTGTGACCCATTTTAGCTTAACTAATTATATAATTATATCCACAATAACCCTGCCTCCAAATGAGTTCATTCGGAGCTGCCCGAGGTTAGGACCTCAATAGATATGTTCTGGGGGATGGTCCAGTCCGTCACACACACAGTACATTCTAGTGAATAGTCCTCTCCTCCCACCCCCTCACTCCCAGTTAGGCCAACTCCACCCCTTCTTCCTGGGTCTGCCTTCCTGTGCCTGCCTCTCTGAGGTGTGTCGCTAGGTATCTTTTTAGGGATGGTAGGGGAGCTTTTTGGAGGCGGAGTGCTAAAAGTTGGCCTTCTAGCATCTGACTGCTTGGCATGTCCTAAGAACTCCGAGTGTGTTTATGGATCGTTTGGTAACAAAGGAACAGAAAATACCGGTCACATTTTCTGCCACACTGTCCTTTTCTCTAGAAGTCTTCCTCTGGGTTCTTAGAGGGGTATGATCATTCTCATTTCAAGTAGCCTCCTCGTGTAGGAGCTGCCAGGAGAAAATGAGTTTAGAGAGTTGGCAGTCTGACCACAAACAGACACCACCCTAACTGGGGCCTCCAGGATCTCTTATTTGGGCAGCTGTCCTCGTCCTGCTTCCTTTTCAATCTAGTCTTTGCATTGCACTCAGAGATCTTTTTTTTTCCCCCCAATTTTTACTCATTTTTAATTTTACATAGACCCAATGCCCAATGTGGGGCTTGAACTCACGACCCCGAGATCAGGCATCATGTACCATACTGACTGAGCCATCCAGGCGCAACCCCCAGCCCCGCCCTCGCCTCTGGAGGGATCTTTTTCAAACACCGATAGGATGGCACCGTTTTCATGAAGTCCAGTGGACTTGTGTGTTTTATTAGGGCTGAAAGTGGCACATGCCAGGCACTGTGCCTGGATGCAATATTGCTGGGTAGATATTTGTGGAAAGTTGAAGGGATGTAGTTAAAAAGGTTCAGGCATGGATTAAAAAAAAAAAAAAAAAAAAGCAACCAGGGTTCAAACCCTGGATCTTCTCCATATTAGAGGTTGGTTGTTTTTTTTTTTTTTTTTTTTTTTTGAGAGAGACACACCTGATTTTTCTGAGCTTTAGTGCACCTGTCAATAAAACAAGGGTAGTAAATGCAGATTGGTTTCAGCTCAACTGAAACAAGGCGGGCGAGAACCACGTACCCTTCCCAGCACAGTCGATGTTTATGGACTACCAGTTCCCATCCTCACCTCCCAGTCTGTGCCTTCCCCCTCAGGAGCCCCTCTCTGTCCAAACCTGCTTCCCCTGCAGGTAGTTATCTGTACTCGTTGTCTCCGTTTCTTTTCTAACTCAGTGCCCCCGTGTCTCCAACTCCTCCTGCGATGGGGGTCCCTGCCTTTCCCATTTTGTCATGATTAAAATAAAGCGTCCTGGAAAACTAATTAATATTGCAGAGATGAAGGGTGCATGCTGCCAGTCCCGGCTCTGCACTGAGCGCAAGCCACTTACAATGAAACCCGCCAGCTTGGCTATTTAGAAGAAAAAGGATTTATTTATCAACAAGAGGGAATACAACCCTTTTATAATGCAGCTCCCGGCCTGCCTTTGATGGTGCTGCCAGCTTCAAACCCCAGGTGCCTGCAAAAAAGGCCAGGAGGAGAATAGACTCATGCCAGGGAGACGGACAGTATGGAATCCTCTGGTATCCCTGGTCTTGTCCCTGTGCCATGGGGCGGGGGGCGGAGTGGGGGAGCGTCTCTGTCCCCCTGGCCACAACTTAACCCTCATTCCACGATGGCCCCCTCATGACACCCAGGGCAGGGCCACGACCAACCCAAAGGGTTCTGGGACAGGAGCCAGAGGGCAGCAGGACCAGAAGCACCAAGAGATCATCCTGTGCTACAGTCCTCTTTTATATATAGGGAAATTGAGGTGGGACAGGAGATACAAAGCATCCATGGTCCCAGAGCACAGGCTTCCCGCAGGACCCTGATCCTGACACTGTGCTTTCCTCCAGGACATTCCTTCCTTGTCCTCGTTGCCCAGTGTTGCTAATGCCCTCCCAGCGATTATCATCTTGAACTGTGAACCTTTGCCTGTTGTAGCCGGGCAGCTGTTGGATGAGCGGGGATGCCATGGTTTTTCATTCTCTGCCTTTGTGGAGCCCAGAACGGTACTCCGCACCCAGCAGGGATTTCATATTTATTCAATTAGTTTACTCATGCTTGAGCTCAATGGCATTGCAGTTTCTTTTCAATGTGTGTGTGATCCAGTGGGTTCAGGGAGGCATTTCAGTCTGACCGGCCCAGAGTCCCGACCTTTGGAGATCGCTTCAGGGTTTCACTGAACCATCATCCCCACTTTAGGGAAAGCTTCATGATCTGGAGGGACCTGTGCTGCCGAGCCCAGCCTGGCCCTCTGGGGCTCAAGCTGCACTCTTCTCCCTGTGGTGCTATGTGCCTCAGTTTCTCCATCTGTCATCATCATCAGCCCAACAGGGACGTTGTGAGGGTCGCATTGGTGGGTTGCCTTGGCTCATATGCCCAGCGGGGTGGCAGTATGCGTGTTGGTTAGACGTGACTGTGGGAGGGGAGGCCCGCACGGCTGTGAGGTCTGCGACACGGCCCTCTGATGCAGTTAGGGGTTACAGTGGCTGTGGCTGTGGTTAGCACACAGTAGATGTGAGCTGGTTTTTGTCACCCGATGAGGCTAAGTGACCTAACCTGGGTCGAAGGTTCGTGAGCAGCAGGCTTAGGATCGATGGCAAATCCCCTTTCTGCAGACTCCGTGGTTCCCACTCCACTACAACCCTCTGTTTGACTAGAGCGTCCTCAGTTTCCCACACTCCTCCACCACCCCCCAACTCCACCAAACACCAGAAGTTTTCCATCCTTTTTTTAAAATTTTTTATTTTTTAGATTTTATTTATGAGAGAGAGAGCACAAGCAGGGGGAGCTGCAGAGGGAGAGAGAGAAGCAGGCCTGATCCAGGACTTGAACCCAGGACCCCGAGATCATGACCCGAGCCAACGGCAAGTGCTTAACCAAATGAGCCACCCAGGCACCCCCCTCCTTTTAAAAGAGGGCTTTGTTCTTCTCCTGTCATTATCTGCTCCAAGAACAGTACTGCTGTCAGAGACTTGTACCGTCGTGTTTGTTTTACATCCAGAAGTGACCTTACTGGGGAAAGGGAGGCCAACGTCACTGTCATCCACAGGTGGAAAGTTCCAAGGGTCTGGCATGATTGGGTGTCTCAGGCTGACAGATGGCAGGAGGCAGCCTTCCCATGCCCCAGATGACCGGGGTGGGGGGAGCCTAGGGTCCCCGCAGTGTGGGAGAGACCGCGTGTCTTTGCTTCTTTGAGAAGACTTCACTAAATGGTGAGAGGCAGCTCTCAGTTTGCACGAGGGCCACTGAGCGCGTGAGTCACTGGGATTGCTGTGGACCCATAGGGGAGGCTTGGAGACATCCAGGTAAAGGGAAATACAGGTTAAGTATATAAATGATCCTGCTTCTCTGGGACCCCTTCTTCATCAAGCATTAGTTCCTGCATCCATCTGGTCAACAAGTATTTAAAGTTCTAAGACTCGTTCCTGGGATGGGGCTGCAGCATTGAATGAGTCAGACCGAATCCCTACCTCTTAGAGCTTTGAGTCGAGTCCAGCAGAAGCCAAGGATGAGCTCGTGTAGCGGGGACAAGTCCTGTAGGACTTCATAGGGCTTGGGGCAGGTCACTGACCCTGCACTTCCTTTTTGAAGATGGAGGGCAGAGAGAGGAATTCCCAAGGACAAGGTCAAGGTGGCAAGTCCCAAACCCCTCTAGGGAGCAAGGACTGTTCAGATAATAGGAGCCTAACCACAGAGCCCAAGCAGAGTGGCTCAGATGCGGGGTGTGGGGGCAAGATGTGCCCTAGAAGACCAAGGGAAGGAGCGCCAGATGGGCTGGAAGGCAACATCGCCACGTCCTTGTGTGGAGTCAGGCTGGGACATGTTCACAGCAGCATCTTGTAGGAGAAAAACTATGACAAAAGCCTCTATTATCAATGAACAGGAACGAATAAATAACTTATGGTGTCCTCAAATGATAAAAGTTTCAGCAGATAAAAGTAATAGACCAGAGCCACACATGTCAACATGGATGAATCATGCAAAAATAATGGTAGATGAGAAGCCACAGGCTGTGGAAAATATACTTATTTTCGGATACCGTTTATATATCAAGTTTGCAAATGTGGAAACCTATTTTATATATCGTTCGGGGAGACGTGTTTATGTTGTAAAAACATAAAGTTGTTTGTGGGAATGCTGACATCTCAGTTCCAGATTTGGATGCCTTCTGGGGGTGCGGAGGGGAGGCACAGTGTGGCCCGGAAGGGTGCCGAGTGGCGATGCCTTACCTCTTCCTTTCTGAGATGCTCAGCTGCTTGTTATATTATTATTTATGCCTTTTAAAAATATGTCTCAACGATAGCATCATCCAAGTTTATGGAAGAAGTTGCAGTGAGGCCCATGATATGCATCAGAGAAGGAGGGGCTCCTTTCTACCCTCCTGCTTTTAGTCAGTCGGGCATCAGACTTGGGGGGTCTTTCCAAAGCCTTCTTCCGAGGCAGGAGACAAGATGGCTCTCACGGAACAGCCGCTGGCCCTGTCAGCTGCTCCTCCCTTCCACTCAGCAATCCCCTGGTTCAATGCATTGATGTGGGAAGTAAAGACCGGGGTAAGTCTTATGCACCCCGGAGTGCTCCTCGGGTACTCTGAAGTCCACACTTTCCCCTAGAGCTGTCCAGTGGCCCACGGAGCTGAAGGCTCATCTCTAGCCAGTGGTGCTCCCTGCCATTGGTCCACCAATCACTCCGCTTCTCCCCATCCTTTGCCTGAGACCTTCTCCATTGTGTTGCTTCTTGGCCTTGACATTGGCCCCAGGGCCAAAAGGTTCAACACCTTTGCTTTCTGCGCAGGGCCTGACTTCGTTTTGGGAGTCGTGGCGCCGAGGGTCCACTACCATCCCTGGACTATCGTGCCCACAGCTCCTTCATGACTTGCCCCCTTTCTTCTTCCTCCCCCGCCGCTGCCCATCAGTGCAACCCCAGAATACCACTGAGCTACTCCCAACCTCCTGCCCCAGAAAAGTAGGGAAGAAGAACCTTAGATGTGCTCTCTTTCCATTTAAGCAAGGGGTGTGCTGCTGTGGCCTCTACAGACAAGGAAACCGAGGCCCCAATAAATACCTCGCTCCAGGTCACACAGCAAATAAGGAGCAGACCTGGGATTCCAGCCTGTGTTCTTCTGACCTGAGAGCTCATACACGCACTTTCCTTTATCTTCCCTGCCTCTCAGATGTGGGTTGGAAAGCTCCCAGTGGGCTTTAACCTCTTCCACGTTGATTCAGTGCCATGGACTGGCTCCAGGGAGAATTCTTTAAACCTGTTCTGTTGCTCTCCTTCCTTCATTGACTTCCTGTCACCTAAGAGCAAGAGGTGGTAGGGGGATCTCTGAGCCTCTTACCTCCAGCCCCTACAAAGTTATTTCTCAGAACATGGTGGGAGAAGACCCCCATGGAGCCATACTGGCAGGAATCCCCCCCACTCCTATTTCCAGCTGCACTGTGGGGAGATGCCAGACCATCCCTAACTACTGCCACTCCAATCTCCAGGCCCCAGCCCCCCTCCTTGGGCCTGCCTCCTAGGGGCCCCAGTACTGGTCCTTACCGGCCATGGAGCAAGGTCAGTTGCCCAAGGCCATTTAGGTTTGACCCACTCAGACCCTCTCTCTCCATTGGCTATGCCTCCAGGGGGAGGGCTGCCAAGTTTTCCTAAGGTCTCTATGAAGTTACAGCCCCTTGAATCACGGGAGAAGACAACTTTTTTTTTTTTTTTTTTTTTGGTACCACTTCAGGTACAAAGTGGGTAAACCTACAAGACAGGTCTGTTCTAGGATCGGCAGGCCCGATGAGTCACTACCGGAGTTGGTATCCCATGGGAGGGTGTTCTTGGGTAGAAGGGCCCTAGGGAGGAGGAACCTGCTGTCATCATTGCTTCTTCCCTGAGTGCCGAGAGGGGAACTAAGGATCTGGTCAGGAAGTACCAGGCAGGCCAAAGCAGCAACTCAGGCTCCAGGCTCCTAGTCCAATGTTTATGTTTCACCTGTCTGCCTTTTCTTCTTGAAGAAAGTATAGCTGGTGTCCTTCCCCTAGGTTTAGAGGACTGGGGAGTCAACAAGTGTCTTCCAGCCGAGTCTGAAGCTTTGTTCCTGGAGCCTCCCCAGTCCCCCAGCCAGGGGTGGGAATGGATCAGGAGTACACAGCAGGAGAGGCTGGGGCCAGTGGCCAAGTCCCCCACCTGTTTGGAGGGCTCATGCTTTCTCGGGCCGAGCCTCCTGGGGGAATAGGCAGAATGGGGGGTATATGTGTAGGCTTGTAGGAGGTTGCCAGAGTTTCAGGGGGTGTCAGACTGCTTGAAGCACTCATTCCCCCTCCTGGTTTGAGTCACCCCAGCAAGAAACAAAATACAGATTCCTCTAAAGCGTGAGCTGGACTGAGTTGTGGAAGGAAGTTTTCCTGACATGAGGAAGCCTGGATATTTGGCTGCAACTCGAGCCCCTTGATTGTCTCCTTTCCCCCACGTTGCTCTGGCACCATTGTCAGAAGGTCTGCTTCAGACTCCAGTGTAAGCCTCTCACCCATCAGAACACCAGGTCTGTGGCTGACTTACTGAATGACCTTGGACAAGCCACTTCACTTGGAACTTGAATGGGGCACTTGGCTTTTCAGATGGCTCTCTCTTCTTGGGTGTGGGGGTGGGGGGCATTTGGAAATGCGTTTGATTGTCATGTTGGGATTTATTTCCAGAGGCAAAGGGCAAGTTTGCCATGCAAAAGAGCCCCCCACAAACAGGAATCATCCCCCCTAAAATGCCAGGGTTGCCCTCCATGGGAAGCACTGTCAGACTCTGCAGAGATCCTCCCAGCTGTGATCTTGTCTGTCAGGCTTGACCCTGTGAAGCCGGGTGCAGGACCGTGACACAGTATTTGTACCGGTGATGACATAGAGCTCTGGTTGGAGGCCTGGGTGGTGAGGTTAGTGAGCTTGGGACATCGTCTCGGGGAAACTAGGACAGCCAGGAATGGGCTGACCTGGGAGCTGTTCCGGGTTAAGGGTACAGCAGCCATGACTTCTGGGCTGTTTAAAACCGAGGCATTTGAGCGAGCGTGATCTAGGCGGACCACCCTGGAGTTGAAAGGGGAAGGCAGGTGGATGCCACAGGGAAGCTGAAAAGGGGAGAATAGGTCAGAAGAGCTGTAAGATGTAAGACTAAGGGGATAAAACAAGGCATGGAAAAGAGCAATTTGCTGTGATCTGTTCTGCTGCAAATGGGGGCGGAGGGCCTGGGGCAGAGCAGGGAGTCAAGGGAAGCATATTTTAAGGCGTAGAATCAATACTGCATCTGTCCCTTTTAAATTCAGTTCCTTTTTCTAATAAATCAAGTGGAGCTGGGGTGTAGGGGCTTGTGGTCTGAAAAGAGCCTTTGGCTCATCAATTTCCATAGCAAAGGCAGACGGAAGGGATCAGGTAATTACTGGGCCCTGAGCAGGCTGGGGCACTTTTTAACTTCTAACTCACCTGGCTATCACCGTGGTCTCTGCAAAGCCGAATTGAGTGGGGGAGCTCCTCACAAGGCCTGACCTTCCTGCTCCCCATTTGGCATGTCCATACGTGTCACAGTGAGACCTGCGTGAGGGCAAGTGCCATGTCTATCCTCAGTGGCACCGAACTTCAACCCTAACACTTTCCAGAGAGCTGGGTTTTCGTACTTACTGGCTAAGCAAGTGACTGACGTCTGGCTACTGAGTGTGGGCTATAGGGAGAAAGACAGGCCTATCCCTGTAGACTCCTGCCTTCAGAACATTATTCCTGTTGGAGGAGCCAAGCATGGAGTAGAGGAAGGAGCACAGGTATGGAGTCAGGCTGTCCCGGGTTGTAAGGGCCCTGTGACTGGTGCAGATGCTTCCTGGTTCTAAGCGAGTCTCAGCCAAAAAGCGGCGGCAGGGACGATGGTGGCCGATGCCTGAAGGGCCGAGGGCAGGGCCTGGGATATGGAAGTGCTCAGTGAGTGGCCATGCTGAGGACACGGTCGGGAAGTTGCCAGGGCATAGTCCTGCCTGGGGCAGACAGCTGGGCTGGATCAGGAATGCCTTGGCATGGTTTGGGAAGTGGGCCTAGGACGGCATTTTCAGAAGTCCACAGCCAAAGGAAAAAAAGACTGACAATGCCGTGAGCTTTTTCACAAAACTGAGTCTGTTCCATTTAAAGGCCGAGCCTTTCATGTGAGATTTTCTTCCTTAGGACTCTTCTTTGGTGTAAAAATGTGGTTTTGTAATATGATGATGAGATTAGAAGGCAGGCTTTAAAAATACATTCTTGCCTGGCAAAATAAACATGTTTGCGGCACAGAGCTGGTCCTCCATTAAAAAAAAAAAAACACCGGAATTCTGTCCCTGGAATCCTGATGGCTAGAGAGTACCAATTTTGCTGAATCCGGCATTGCTGTCATCTCTGGGAGGTAGAGCAGAGAGAGAGTGTCAGCGAGGAGCGGAGGTAACAGAGACCTCTGTAGGCCTAGTCCTCAAGACGCCTCCCTAAGGCAGCAAGAAGGATTTGGATGTGGCCTTTAAACATGGGAGGGTTTATGTTGGTGGATCAAAGTGTGTGGGTGTTCTAGACACAGCTGGAGCAAAGACCCACATATGGGCCAGCTGTGCTAAGGGGTTTGAAGTGGAGAGTTTGGGTCACAGAGCAGCAGACGAAAGCCAGAAACCCACTGGGGTCTCTTCAGCGGGGGTATGCCATTCTGAAAATGGGATTAAGTAGGGAAGTAGCTAATTTATGGAGCGCCTATAATTATTTCTACTACTGGCCACATAGTAGAACTGCGGAACTATACCCCCCACCCAAGTTATAGAGAGGAATGTGGAGGCTCATAGAGATAAAACAAGGCATCAGGGGTCATATAACTTGTAAGTGGCAGAACCAAGATCCTAGCAGGGGTGTTCAGATTCAAGAAGTTTTGAGAACGAGGGGCTGATAATTTAGGGGAAAGAAATATAACAAATCCTGATGGGGAAAGTGGTAGGGCTTGAGGGCCAAGAGGGGGAGCCCAATGGAGTTAGAGGCTCCATTCCCTCCCTTTGGGATGAACTTTGGCCCTATGGGTTTTAGATCCCATCTGATGGTCCCTTTGTGGTAGAGAGCTAAGGTCTTCTTTATGCCTCTTCTGTTATTTCTAGGGAATGTGTATGCGCGGTACTCAGCACAGTGGCTGAATGGACACTTAATAGCCAATAGATCCCATCTTCCTACTATGACAGCTGGGTATTGGTTCTCCAATTGGTGTGTCAATAAACATCTATCACCCCACTTATTGTTTCACAATAAGCATCTGTTAGTGGGCCTGGGGTGCCTCGAGGAAAATTAGATTTTTAACAAGCTCTCGAGGGGTTCTGGTGCAGTTGGTCCCTGGACCATACTCAGAGAAGCTCTGGTCCAGAGATAGGCATCTCCTCCTGGGTTTTATGCCAGTAATTCCAGTTGATGGCACCGGAAGGGGCTGGGCAAAGCTTTCCCTGGGTTCAGGGAACCAAGACAATATTCTTGGGCTCTTTTTATTCTTCCTTCACTTTGGAGATGAAGGAACCTTGAAGGAGTAGGTAGAAGAGACAATGTGGTTGTTCCAGCTGGTTCTGGACAAAGACCTATAAAAGCTGTCCGACCCACCCCATCACTGGCATCAGCAAGAGAAGACAGCTGTGAGGCTGACGAGCCATGGGCTGCCTGAGAGAGGCCTGCTTTGTTGCCAACACACTCCATGATATCGGACAGGACATTTTCCAGTATCCCTGAAACGAAGGGGTTGTTGCTGGGAACGCTAAGGTGCCTGGGGTTCCTGATGCATTTGCTAACCCTCCCTGTTTCCTTCTACTGGCCCTGAGGACAGACTCTCCTGGTTGCCCATCCTTCTCTCTCTACGTACCTCTCAGGCTGAAATCCATTCGGGGGCCCAGTAGGGGCCTTGCTTCCCTATTGGAAAGTTCGAGAAGCTGACCATTTGTGGTCTCCGGGGCCAGCTTGCCAACATGGAGTTTGTTCTCTTTTCTCAACCATTGGGACGGTTGGAGAGGCAGTTTTGGTGTGTTTTGATTTTCAGGCCAGGCCAGCTGGGCTGCTGTTGCCCATGGTCAAGGAATCAGGGTGCCCCCAGCAGCCACACTGCATGACTCTGAGGGTGCAAATGACTTTGCTCTCAGTGGGAATAGTGCCCCCCTCCCCCAGAGCTTGTGTGGTAGCCATCTGGAGGGAGTCCGATGATAAGCCTTCCCTCTCTTGTCTTCCATCCAAGAAGTTGGAAATTTCCCTGGAGGTTCTAATGGAGGGGAGATGATTTTCAGTTCTGTGTGGAACCAGAGATCAGAGCCTTTTCAGAAAAATGTAGCCTCTCCCATTCCTTTCCTGAATGGATGACACCCTTTCTGACCCCGGGCCTGGCTGGATGTGACCTGACAAAACAGAAAGCCAGGGCAGAAAACCCTTAGGTCAGTCCATGCTCAGTCTGCCTCACACAACTCTGGAGGCTTCTCCTTACATCCTGCACCCCTGTCTCTCACCTGTCTCAGCCTGCTGCTTGCCTTGGGATATTCCAACCACCTGTTTGCGTGTCAACTCTGTGTTAGGTATGTGGGTGCACATAGCAGTAAGACATGGTCGTACCTAAAAGGTGACAGACAGTTGAGGAGACCAACAGGAAACCCAGTGATTTCCTGTTGTAGGAAATCACTACTTTCCTGAAGTAGGACAGGGAGGAGGATGGGAGAGGAGGGGGCATTCCAGGCAGTGGGAATAGCATGGATGGTGACCAGGAGGCCAGGGAGAGCTGAGAGTTTGGCAAACCACACGTTGCTTAGTATGACTGAGATGAAAGTCACATGGGCTGGGTGTTGGGTGGGGGGGCGGGCGGACAGGGAGTGGGAAGTGGCCAGAGAGCCAAAGCAAGACAGGGCCTGTATTCCATGCAGAGTGGTAAGAATTTCTATCCTGAAAACCGTGGGGACCTGCTGAAGAATTTTGAGCAGGAAAGTGACATGATCAGAATCGCATTTTAGAAATATCACACTCTGGTGGAAACGCAGAGAATCAGCTAAAGGGAGGTAAGAACAAGGACCGAATGAACAGCCAGGTGGTGATTGCAGACTTCAGGTGAGGGGTGCAGAGATGATAAAGGAGCCCTGAGGGCCATCCTAACTCCCTTACCTTGACCCTGGGCAGGGAGATGGCTTCTTGCCCTTCTCTGGTGGGCAGCCATGGGAGGGCACTTCGTGGGGTAGCCTGTGCTTCCCTGGGAGTCTGGGGTACAAACCTGTGGGGCGCTTCTTCCCCATGTGGACTGCTTTGCCCACAGGAGCAATATCCTCTGGGAAACTCTGCTCCCAAGCCTGAGCTCCTGCCCATACAGGTGAGAGGCACCATGAGTGCTGGGGGCTGGTCGCCTTCCCCCTGGTTCTAGAGCCCCTTCCCCACGTTTCTATGGCAATCCCTTCACTTCGCTTTCTTCCTTCCTGCTTCTCAGATTGTCTCCCAGCACCTCCAGGGGTGCTAAGGAAGGGAGCTAATTACCTTGCTATAAATACCAGCCCAGCCGGGATGAGTTCCTAGGGCCCCAGACCTGGCTTCTCTTTCTCTGTGTCTCTGCTGGGTTGGGCAGTAGTGGGTAGGTGGTGTCTCCACAGCAGTGCACCCACACGTTTTTTCCCACTCTCACTGCTCGGCTTGGCTGTGCTTACCTCCCCCCTCACCCCCCCCAGGGAACTGCACAGCAGACAGAGCAGAAGTAAATGGCAGCCGTCACAGAGGCCCAGGCACCATGCTAGGCTCTGGGAATCTGGGGATGGATCAGAGCCTGGCTCGGCTTTCAAGGTACTCCCTGCCCTGAGAAGAAGCAGTTCCCACAGGAATAGGGAGGAGCCATAAGTCTGCCTGCAGGAGGAGAGGAGGGCTTCATGGAGGAGGTGGTGGGTGTAACTGAACCCTGCGAGAGCTGGTGGGCTGGAGAGGGCATGGAACAGCAGAAAAACAGACTTGGAACATGAAGGGGGAGTAGAGCTGGCCCTCCGTGGTGCCGAGGGCCTGGGAATTCCCGGAGGAAGGAAGGATTTGGGTCCCAAAGTGCAGCTAGGACATGGCTCAGAGAGTCCTTGTGTGCAGTTCTGGGGTCACTGGCAGCTATGGGAGGCTTTTCAGTGGCCTCCCTGTGGCCTGGTCTGATGCTTAGGAAGATCACTCCAGAAAGAGGCTGGGGCGCCCTCCCTTTGGTCACTTGGCTTCATTATCTCAAAAAGGCATGCTTGGGGGGGCGGGGGCGCTGCTCTGAAGGAGGTGATGGCAATGGGTAAGGCATTACAATGAGGACACAATTAACATCTCACAAACAGAGCAGAAACACAAACACCTCCCTGGGAGAGTAGAATTATGCTCAAGGGGGAGGGAGGGAGGGAGAAAAAAAAAACAACCTTTCCTCTAATAGCAATCTGCCTTTCATTAGTTCAGACAGTGAAGGCTGCATTGCCCTGTGTGTGTGTGTGTGTGTGTGTGTGACATGGCAACAGTCTCCAGGCAGAGCGGAGCCAGGAGGAGCCCAGGTTCTGAAGACTTTCAATCAGTCCGAAAGCTTAGCCAGACAGAACCAGCTCCACAGCCGGCTTCACAGCCTCAGCGGGCGCCTCTGGGAGAGGGTATGACGTGGGCAAACATTCCCCCTGGTGATGCTGGCGACTTGAGTGGGGGAGGGGGGTTGCTGGATGGCAGGACAGGTGCCGGAGACGGGGAAGGGCCCTGAATGTTGGACCTGTGGCTGCGGGAGAGGGAGGAGGCAGGGAAAGCGAACCTATAAGCAGTGGACTCCTGGGCTTCTGCCCTGTCGCCCGGAGAGGCACCACGCACTTTGTCCAGCGTGCACGCCTCCGATAACACTGAGGAAGGAGAAGAGCCAGGCCCTGGAGCCAGAGGGCCTGGGTCCGAATCCCAGGCACTCCCTTACTCGCGGTGTGATCCTGGGCAGCTTACGTTATGTCCCTGGGGCTCAGTGCCTTATGGATCCCAGCATCAGGAGGAGGACAAATGAGTCAGCCCATGGAAGATGCCTGCCTGCCTGCAGAACTGGTTCGTGGTAGGGGCTGACCTTAGGGCCCTGGTCCCACTCCTACTTGGGGTACAGTGGGAGATGCAGGCAGTGCACGTTCTAGATCCCAGGCCTGCCATATGTGAGCAAGCCACCTGCTAGCTCCAGCATTTCATTTTCCAGCCTTCCTCCTCTGCCCTTCCTGCTCTTCCTCCCTCACTGTCTGACTCTGTAGGGCCACGGATGGCGAAGGCTCAGGGAGAGAGCAAGAGGCTTTGTTCTCATGCTCTGGAAGTCCAAAGGTGCCCTTTGGGCTCTGGTCCTGCTCCAGACAAAGTGCACGGAGCAGAGGAAACACACAGAACAGGAGGGCAGCTTACAAAGTCGGTGCCCACATAGCTCATCTCTACCACGAACACCTACAACACCTATCGAGGTGTTCAGAAGCACAGCTCTCGGCGCTCGTGGTAGTGAATAAAGCCGACAAGAGCTTCCCTGCTCCTGAGATCAACTGGCCCTAAGCGATACACAGGACCCAGGGTAGAGAAGAAGGCAGAAAGTGATGAGAGGAAAGAGGAACCAGGGGGCGTGGAAGGAGGCTGCAAGGGGAACCTGTGGGATGAGTGGCAATTTCAAACAGGGCGGGAGCGGGACAGCATTTGAGCAAAGACTTGAGAGAGAGAAGGATGTCGGGAGGAAGGGCATGCAGGGCACAGGGAATGGTCAATGCAAAGGCTCTGAGGAAGGTGTATGACTGGCACGCTCAAGGAATAGCAAGAAGGCCCGTGTGGCTGAGAGGAGTCCCGGGGAGAGCAGCAGGAGAGGTCACACCATGGCAGGGGCTAGAGTAGATGGGCTCCTGTGACGTCTCTGTATCATGCCACGGATACTGCTAGGGCTTGGGACGGGCTCATGGTGACCAACTCCCCTCCCCCTTGGAACATTTGTATTTAAAAAATATTCCATATATTGGGGATCAGTGTAGGATATTATTTAAATAAAGACATTTGCAGCTTAAGAAGCCTTTGAAATCAACTGCTTAAGTCTTGTGCCAGTGGGGAAACAGAGCCTCAGAAAGGGCAAGCGGCTTGCTCAAGGCCACACAGCCAATTCAGTGGAAGAAATGGAACTCAGAATTTAGGCCTTTGGAGAGGACACTTTTTTTTTTTTTAAGATTTTATTTATTTATTAGAGCATGACTGGGATGGAAGGGCAGAGGGAGAGGGAGAAGCAGGCTCCCTTCTGAGCAGGATACTCCATGTGGGGCTCCATCCCAGGACTCTGGGATCATGACCTGAGCTGAAGGCAAACGCTTAACCGACTTGAGCCACCCAGGTGCCCCGTCACTTTCTGTTATTTGTTATCTGTGTCCAAGCTCTGGGAGGCCTTGGGAGGTGGCCTGAGGCACATAGTCCACACAGGGCCGTGGCCACTGGATCCCCAGATTCCCAAACTCTGCAGCTCGCTCAGCCCGTGTAACTTTGCCCTCTTGTGCACACACGTGGTCCTTCTCAGTGTAGCTTTTACCTCCTTTAGAAACCCACCCCCTGCTTCCTAGAGCCAGGAGTGAATCCTCTGTGAGGTGTTACAGGAGCTCTGAAACAAGTCTCACAGTCTCCCTAAGCCCGTGTTACCGGCTCTGTAAGTGCTGAGGCAAGATGCCTACTTGCAAGCTTTAGGCTGGAATGGAGTTTCATAATATATGGAATATTCTGGAATATGGTCTGGCACAGGAGAGATGGTCAATGAATGTTTATTAAGTAAATAAATCATGACAGCCTTTGGAGAAGTGCTCTCCCAAGGACCTCCTAGACTTCTCTGCAAGGAGGAGACCCTAAAGCAGAGTGGTCAATAGCTTGGGCTTTGAAATAAACAAGAGCCAGGTTCGAATCAAATTTCTTAACTTACCAGGACCTCACTGTTTACATCTTTCAAATGGCAATAGTCAGGACAATTTAGGATTCTTGGAAGGGATTATAGTACTCAGTAGCACATCCCTAGCATCCCCTGAGATGGGGCCACCCTGGGGCTGCGGAGATCCTAGGCAGTGATTCTCAGCCTTGTGTATGGCAGTCAGCTGGAGGGTTTGTGAAAACCTGGATTGCTTGTTCCCACCCCCCCAGAGTTTCTGATTCAGCAGGTCTGAGATAGAGCCTGAGACTTTGCATTTCCAGCAAGTCCCCAGGTGATGTGGTGTTGCCCGTGGTGAGAGCAGTCTTGAGAACCAGTGTCTTCAACAAGATGATTGTTGTGGGAAGAGAAGGAAGTGAAGACCATGTATGGGCTTGATGGGCAGACCGTCCAGATGGAGAGATGCAGCCCCAGAAGGAGGTCTGTACTCTGGGCTGCGGGTCAGCTGACGTCGTCACACACCTGGGTGGCCAGCTGCTCTCCCTTGAGCTCCCTCGTATGCCCTGAGAGTCATAGTCCAGCAGAGATGCAGCCAACCGAGAACTTCCCCTTCCTCGCTCCCACTCCGGTTTCTTCCACTGGGTACCTTCTGGCCTCTGGATATACTGAAATAGAGTGAATTCTGAAATGTTAAAGGAGGTAAGCAAGAAAGCAGAAAACCAAATAGAGAGAAAGCCAAAATCAGCATTTCTAGGTTTGGAACCCTTCCCATAATTTCTCAGAGAGAGCTATCATTCTGGGAGCATTGTGAGTGCCTAGTACTTTATGACGATCCCATGAAAATGGATCCTCTGTCTGCTACACAACAGAATCCGTAGACTTCAGCCTGGCATTCAGACCCTGGATGACTTGGGTCCCAACCGTCCTAGCCAACCGTTAGATACCTAGCTCTCCCTGCCCCCTCCGCCCGCCGGATTTTCTTCCTATCTTTTGGCTCTCTCAATTCCTTCCAGCTGAATTGTCCTCCGTCTGATAAGGCCCTCGCAAAATCCATCTCTCTTTTCGGTGTTCTAAATCAGGGTTTGGCAGGCTACAGCCTGTGGGCCTGGTGCTGTAGCCCTTTGCCTGTTTTTGTAAATAAAGTTTTATTGGAACATAGACACACCTGTTCATTTCTGCATCATCTGTGTCTGGTTTTGTGCTGCAAGGACATAACTCAGTAGTTACAACAGGACCACGTGGTGTGCAAAGTCTAAATTATTTGCTCTCTGGCTCTTTATAGAAAACAAATGTTGGACCCTGTTCCAAATGCAATATCGTTTCCTCAGTGAAACCTTACTGGATCCCACCAACTTACATTCCTCTCACTTTCCCCTGACACCTCCCAGTTCTTTGCTCTACGATTTTGTTACTTGTCATAATGGTTTTCCGTGTATCTTTTCTTCTTGTTGAATCTGTAGACACTGCAGTCTCTGAGATCCCAAAGTTTGGTGCCAGGGCCCATGAAGTTTACGTTAAAAGCTATTCCTTAAAGTCGTCCATAAGGCTCCCAAAGTGGGACGCAAATCTCAATGTCCAAGAGTCGAAAAAGGGCCAATTTCTTGAGGACCTATAATGGCTGGAGAGGAATTGTCCATCACATAAAGTTTTTAGAAAAGATTCTAGCAGTTTATGCAATACAATCCTCCTTTGTAAGTAAATAAATAAATATGTAAATGAATTAATTAAGAAGGCTAGCAGGAAATATACAAAATTTTTATTCCTCTCTGGGTAGAGGGTTATGGGTGACTTTCATTTTGTTATTTTATTAGTTTATGTATTTTTCATATAAAGGATCTATTGCTCAGAACCAGAGGGAAAACTGCAAGTTATTAAAACACGAGCAGCTAGCTCTGTCCCGGCTTCAGCACATTCTAATGATACCGCCTTAAAAAATCATCTTGCCTCAGTTTCCTGATCTGTAAAATATGGGGCCAGCCGGCTGTCTCCGCAGGGTTCTTTAACTGAATGTTGAGATCCCCCAGCAGGCTGCAAAATGCCCTTGTCCCCAATGGGCTGCTGCTGCAGCTGGGCCCTGGTGGTGGCTTGGGGGTGTCTGGGAGCTCCCAGAGATGGAGTTGGCCCCTTGAGGTGGAAGGGGAGCTGTGATGTGGCAGAGCCTTGCCAAAGCTAGCGGCAAGTTCAGGAGCAGCCCACGCTCTCACAGCCGGGCTCCAGGATGCCTGCCCAGGACGGGGTCTCGCCCGGATGCCCCCAGCTTCATTTGGCCCAATGCCCAGTGGCTCATGTATTTCATTTTCATCCTGTACTAGCTGCACTCACCAGAGTGGCCTGGTGCTTGCCCTTCCCTACCTCTCACCCTGGCCTGTTTTCTCACTGTCTCTCTGCCATCTGTGCCTGCTGTCTTCTTGTTCCTTCGAAATCACACCTTCAGACTTCCACCAAGGTTTATTTTTTATGTTTTCTTAACCAGAATCTTTCTGCTCCTTTCTCTCTTCCCTGACTTGCTGAAGAAAATGTTTTTGCCTGAGACCAAAAGCAATGATTTTTTGTCCCTTCCTTCCTTCTCGTCCTCTTCCTCTTTGTTTGTAAACATCTTTATTGTCCCTTTTACCCCTGATTATCAAGGTCAGTGAAGGGAGGCCAGAGTAGATGAAGGAGATCAGCTGTAGAGGCCGGTAAGCTGGTCTCAGGTGGTGGAATGGCAGCTGGGGAGACGTGGATGGGTTGGGATGGAAAGAATCGCACTCATGGGAGTTACATGTGGGGACGATGAGGCCAAGACAGGGCCTGTGACATGCCCCCAAGGTCATGCATCAACCAAATGATGAGTCAGGGAGTCCAGGTCCATATTCTCCTAGGTCCTGGGCATACCCTGATACCTGGAGCGATCACTTGTCCACCACCCCACCTCCCTATGCTGTGTGCTCTCTAGGGACACAGAGATGTTGGCCTCATCCCAGGCCCCCACCTCCAGAGGGGTGAGGAAGACAACAGAACAGAAAGAGCAGGAGGGAGAGGACAAGGCTACCATGTGTCTGGGTTTGCCCAGAGGAAAGGGTCTCCTGGGAGGCAGGAGGACATTCAGGGCTGACACCAGGACCATCCCAGGAGGAACTGGTCGCCTTGGCAGAAGGACAAGAGATGCCCATCTCTCCTCTGTTGGAGAACCTCCAGTAGCCTCCAGCAGCCTCTTTGCCAGCAAGAGAACTGGCTGCTGGATGTCAGAGAGGACACCTGTCCTCTTCCTTCCCCTTTTCTTCCTCCATCAGTCGTGGACTTGGCACCTGTCCACAAGATCTTAGAGTCAAAGGAAGGACTGATTAGAAAACTCAAGGAGGAGGATGGCAGGATCCATCCTCTGTGAGGACAGCACCTCCGTCCTGCCCACCTGGGCCAGAATGGACCTGCAGCCTCTCTCTTTCTCTCGTTCTTCTTTTACGAACGCTTCCACTTCTTGTCTTATTGTTTGTTTGTTTTTTTAATTTTTTTTAAGGATTTTATTTATTTATTTGAGAGAGAATGAGTGAGAGAGAGCATGAGAGAGGAGAAGGTCAGAGGGAGAAGCGGACTCCCCAAGGAGCTGGGAGCCCGATGCGGGACTCGATTCTGGAAGTCCAGGATCATGACCTGAGCCGAAGGCAGTTTCTCAACCAACTGAGCCACCCAGGTGCCCTTGTCTTATTGTTGAACCTGAAATAGTGTTGTTAGATTATAAAAGTAAGCAATCTATGGAGCTTTTTTTAAGGAAATGAAGCAATACAAAATATGTAATAGAGAAAGTGGATTGTCTTCAGATAAACCTACCACCTAGACTCTTGAATGGGTATTTCAGGTGAAACATCCAGAAAGCTAATTTCACCCATCTCTCTACCTAGTTATTCTTATATCATATTGCATATTATATATGCATATTCTAGTAAAAATGGGACTGTATTATATTACTTTGTAGTTTGGATTTTCATTTAATAACATATGAACCACTTTTATCGTAAGTCGTTTAGAGTCCCCTCTCCTTTTGTAATGATGACAACATAGTGTTCTGTAGTGTGCACGTGCCTTAATTTATCTAATTAATCCTATGCATGAGGACAGCGAGGTTATTTCCATTCTAAAAAACAATTATAAATAGCCTTTTGTGTGTTTGTGCAATAGTCTCTTTTGGGTAATTTTTTAGAAATAAATTCTTGGGTCCAAATATATTCGTACTTAAAATTGTGATACCGTATGCTCTCTAAAAAGTCTATTCTACACTTGATCTTAGCTGAAAAGGCCGAGAAGCGATTTAAAAAAAAAAAAGTCTATTCCAATATATGTTCTCAGTAACAGTCTCTGAGACCTCTCCCCCATCACCCCATTAGACTTGGGTATTACTGATCTCCGTCATTTGCTGATCTGATGAGTAAAAAAAAAAAAATTTTTTTTAATTTGCTTTTTCTTGAATTTCAGTGGAAAAAAATCTTTTCACTTGTTGACTGTATTTCTTTCCTCAGTTTCTTTTCTCTGAAGTGGGTACTTGTGTATGTTCAGGACTCTATATCCAGTTATCACTACAAAGACGTTCAGAGAACAAGTCGTGTCTGCTTTAGTACTTATTCTACCTGAGAAATATTTATTAGTTTTCTACTCAGTACCGCGTGTGGGTTTGTGCGGTGTTAGAAAGATAACGCTAAGTTCCCATTTTGGAGAGAGGCACGTACGCACCTAAGCCCAGAGCCTCGAGGACACGGCTGGCTATTACAGCGGTCTGAGAACCACAGCGGTCAGTCTTCAGGTTCTGAATTGGAATTCTTGGTGGTGTTGCTTTAATTCTCTTGGCATTGAGGTTAGACATACAGGTTTGTTTCAGAGCTGGGGTTTGGTAAATAATCCTACCTATAACCAAGGAATTAAAGACATCATGAGCTGTTTTTGTTTTGTTTTGTTTTTTTGTGGTTTTTGTTTGTTTTGTCATGTTTTTTGGGGAGGGGGAGGTGGTTTTGTTGACATTTTCTGGTTTCAAGTGCCCTGGAAACTATGCCAAACCAGTGATTTGCATCCCTACCTCCACCCCCAGGCAGTCTGCTTGGCCCCTTCCACAGACTTCCTAGAACTCTGAAGAACACGGGATGTAATGATCATTGAAGTCGCAGCCCGTCCTCTGTCTCTGTGACTCAACTATTCATTTGGAAAGGTGTCGTCATGGCAGGGGCAGTGCCCGTCCTTGAAGCACTTGCAGCTGAGGACCCTCTGTGAAATGTCTTGGCAGCCTACACGGAAGGATTTCAGCTGCCGAGCAAAGTTCGCTCTCCACTGAAGGATGACCTCTTCACATCTACCGGCATCAGTGGTTCCCAGCCCAGGCCACACATTCGAATCACCGGGGGAGCTTTAAAAAAAAATATGGATCCCGAGTCCCCACTCCAAGAGGTTCTGATTCAGTCGGTCTGGCACGAGGCCCAGGCAACAGTGTTTTGTAAGAACTCCCCAGGTGATTCTAATGTGTGGCCAGGGCTGGGAATCACTAGCCTGTGCAGATCACTGGGGTGGGGGCAGGGGTGGTTCATGGAGATGAAGAGCTTAATTACCTGGTGGTTCAGGATTGTTGCCTGTGTTGGCCACAGTGTTGTCTCCACGGTCTGTTGTCTCCTTAAATCCTTCAAGGGTAGTGATCATGACTTCAAACTTGAGATTTTTCGTCTCCTCAGCCAGGCCTGCTCTAGTCACTGTTCTGTGGCTGGGAGGGGAGTGTAGACTCCAATTATCGGAGCTCAGACACTGGTTCTATGGTCCAGCACTTATAGGACCTTGGGAGGAAAAAGTCAACCTCTGCATGCCTCTCTTTCTTCACCTAAAGTCATGGCTAATACTCATACTATCTCAAGTACTATCTTGGTGGATTAAATCCGTTTCTTGTAGGCAAGGTGGCCATGGTAAGCACTCCCGAGACATGATTCTCACCACTTTAGAGAGGAAACTCTCCAAACGAGCAGTTCTCTAGAATTTTCAATCTCATAGCTCTTTTCTTGCTCTCCTCAGCTTTTCTACTCTTCCCATCCCCTTTGTTTGCCTCTTCATTGCCTTCCTTTTCTTTCTTAGAGGGCACTGTAGGCAAAACCCTCCCTCATTCCAGCAGCCTGGTTGTGAACGGTTGCTCTGAACAGCAAGCAGCCTGTCAGAAGAGTTCCCCCCCGAGGTCTTTCTCGCTTGGGAAGCAGCAGAGAGGGATGTGTATGGGCTTTGGAAACAGATGGAAAATGGTCTGAATCTTTTTTTAAGCCATTTACTGGCAGGCAAGGTCCTTCATATTACTGAGTACCACTTTCCCCTTCTGTGAAATGCAGGCTGTGATACTTACCTCGCAGGTGGCTGCAGGAAAATTCAAAGGACGTGCCTAGTGTGGTACATGATAAGTGCTCAGTGGGCCTGAAGCCACCCCATGGAGTCCATGGTGAACCAGCTGGGTCTGCTCTCCTTCCCTCCCATGTCATCTACATTCATTCCTGCAAAGGAGGCAGGGGCATCCCTGTTCCCTAAAGACACAGGAGGAAGTCTTAATACATTACCCTGGGATCTGCAGAGTCTGTTGATCTGGGAGGAGAAAGGGGTTTTAAGGGCAGGACCCCAAGGCCTGCTGTCCATCTGTGAATGTAGCAGCAAGTGCCACAGGGATGGAAGTCTGACCTGAAGATTCATTCATCTTAATCATGCATGTCATCCCTGAAGCCATCCATTTCACAGTGGGTGCTCCTGGGAATGAGGATCACAGAGACAAGAGGATGAGGCAGAAGATCTTGATTCACAGGCGGTTCCTCCAGACTCTGTTGCTTCATCTATAAGATGGCTGTAAAGTATAGCTGGTAAACCAGACCAGGCAATTGTGAGGTGACACAGGCAGCAGCATGCTGTGAGTTCTAGAAGGTTGTGCTGCTCTGTATGGTTAGACCCCTGAAGAAGACATGGAGATGGACCTTCTGTAGGCAGCGTCTAAAAGCTCAGAGTCTAGCTAGAAGGTGGCATGTATAGAACTGATTCAAATCTACGATAAAATGTTAAAAAAAAAAAGGTGTAAAGTAAATATAGAGTTTGGAAAGATGTGATTTTCAGGTGAGGGAACCTGAGAAGTATTCCTAGACTAGAAGACAGCCACATTGTCCTTTGAAGAAAAGGTGGGATTTGGCCATGCACTGAGGAGTAGAGGTGGTGTGTGTGTGTGTGTGTGTGTGTCCCCATCTATCTTTGATAGATCTGTCATGGCTCCTGGAGGAGGTGGTGGGAGTCAAGCTACCCTGGAGTGTGGAGAAGTAGAAAGAATGCTGGGTTTGCGATCAAGCAAACATTGGTTCTATCTGGCATTTTCAAATTATCCTGCACAGTGTATTGTAAGGCTCTCATTTCGAGCCACATTCATATTCATACTCTCAGCAATGATTTATGTATTCAGAAACATTTTTTAAGAGATTTTGTTTGTTAGAGAATGAGCTGGGTGGGGAGGGGCAGAGGGAGAGGGAGAAAAAGACTCCTTGCTGAGCAGGGAGCCTGTGGGTAGGCTCCATCCCAGAACCCTGGGATCATGACCTGAGCCAAAGGCAGACATTTAACTGACTGAGGCACCCAGGGGCCCCATCTTAGCAGCCATTTAATTGCTGCATCTTGTCAATTCTCATTTCCAAACGGCTCCTGAAATTTTATCTTCCTCTCCCTTCCATTCCTATTGCCAAGCACTAATCCTAACCCTAACTACAGCCAGAATCCATCACCCCCTTGGTTTGGAGCCTTGCTTCCTCACCTCTAGTTGCCTCCTGCCTTCAGGTTTCTTTCTGTTGTATTCCCCTCCCCTCTTGCAGCCTCTGCATTGCCAGTCTTTCCAAAATACCTATCTGATCACGCCCTTCTCCTGCTAGAACTCCAGTGATGGCTTGTGCCATAGCCAGAAAAGCAAGTCGGGTCATCACACAAGGCCCTACCTACATCTACTACCTCAGTCCTGTTTTCCCAAACAACCTCTCATTGGCATAAGCAGCAGCCAGCTTTGCCCCACCCCATGTCCAGATATGTTCCATACTGGCTCCTTTGCTTAGAATGTCCTTTCCAACATCTCCGTTGGGGAGATCTTTCATTTAATTATCTTTCAAGGCTCCATTTAGACTTCCCATCTTCTGAGAAGTCTTTTCTGACTTGCCTTGGAATATTAACAAAGAGTATATCCAACTCTCCTGGAACTGACTTACATGTCTAGGTGAGCCTTTGTGAAAGCCATACCCATGACTTACCTGTCTCCACAGAGGTGTAGAGGTGTCTCTCAGGTGCAAGTGTAGAGCCATGAACTAGGTGCTCAATAAAAGCTTAGTGGTTCAATGAATTAATATATGCATAGGAAGTTTTTATTAATAGCAAGAACTCTCACCCATGCTTCTACTGGGAAGCAAAAAAGAGCCAGCTAATATACATTGATTACCTGTCTAATCTACTCTTTGACATTTCCCCCGGGGTATTTAAATGATTCATCACTGTATTCAAAAGTTTAAAATCCTTTGGAGTGAGTTTTCACAAGAATGGGTTGTTTCCCAAGATATTTAAATTATTCATCAGTGTATTCCAAAGTTTGAAATCCTTTATAGTGGGTTTTCACAAGAATGGGTTGTTTAACCTCAAGACACCAGCGGATTCCAGATGAGGTTGAGAAACTCAGTATATCCTGGGATTTTTGCAATGCGAGGAGAAGACAAAGGTTGCAGATATTCACGGAGGACTTGTAGGATACTGAATTCGGTAGAGGAATTGAAAGAAAGAAGCAAAAAAGGTGGCTCCATATGGGATATTAAAAATAAAAGGCAACTGAATGAATCTGAAGATTTAATTGACTTTATCTAATGATTTATGGCTGGCAGCATCCCGCCTAGCAAATAGAAAAGTGCTCCAGAGCTGTGCAAAATGGAAGGGTTTTAGGGGCTGAAGGGTGAAGAAAAAAGTTTTGACAAAAAGGGATCGTTTCAGGCAAGGTCAACTTCCCTTGAGGAAGCTGGGGATCTATCAGGCAGATGACCTTATTAGTACCGAACAGGTAAGTCCAGATTGACTCGTTAAAGGTCACATTCCTGGGGGACCTGAAACTGCAATTATGTTAGGTATTAGGTCTTGGTTGGCTGACATGGGGCTTAGCACAAGTGACTCCATTTTGGATCTATTGTTTCTTTGTTAACGGGGTCAATCTATTGACTATTTGCCTTGTGTGGGCCCTTGATTTGTATTATTGATCTGCTTGGTTATTCAAGAGCAGGTTCTCTACTTTTCAGATTTTGTAGCCGTGGGTTTCAACTCGATCAGGCATAGACAGTATCTGAATTGGATTTCCTCATGCTGTGATTCCATGTGCATGGAACACATTGCTTATCAAGCACATCATTCCTTCCTGCCTGCAACCCTGAATATGGTCTCGTAATCTTCCTTTGCACAGTGTTCCAGGTTGCTATTACTAATTTACCAGAGTAAATAAATTACTATGAAATAAAATCCATTTTCCATCTCTCTACCAGACTGTGAGGCATTTTTAAGGAGAAGTCTAGATCTGGGCAAGGTAGAAGATGCATGCACGGGTAGCAGTGAGTCTTGCCTTATCCCTGAGCTCTAGCCTCCAACTGCCTGCTTACTGTCTACACCTAGATGACTCATACATTGCCAAAGGAAACCCTTGGATGCCCTCTAACTTCTTCCTCTTTCCCCACCTTCCCAATTTCAGTAAAAGACCCCTAATATGCAACCAGTTTAGTCAAGCTAGTCATTTTTGATGCTTCTATTTCTCTTACCGCCACACTTATTTCAACAATTACTGATTGTGTTCAATACATATTTCAGTACGTATCCATACATATTTCAAAATCTGCTCCCTTCCACTCTTATTCTAATCCCTCCCCAAGGTAAGCCATCATAATCTCTCTCCTTAAGTATTGCAGTCACCTCAGAACTGGTTTTCTTGCCACCATACCTGCCTCCCCTCCACTCTATTCACAATACTTTTAAAAAAGTAGAAATTAATTCCACTCCTAGGTATTTTTTCAAGAGAAACGAAAACATAAGTCCCTGGAATGGATTGTACCACATTCATAGCAGGTTTATTCACAATGGCTCCAAATTGGAAACAACCCAAATGTCTATCAACCAGTTAATTGACAAACATATTGTTTATTTATACAATAGAATACTAATCAGCCAAAAAAAAAAAAAAAAGGCAAACTACTGATACACAGAAACGGATGAATTTCAAAAACATGTTCAGTGAAAGAAGTTGGACATAAGAAAATAATACTATATGAATTCATGAATATAGCCTTTTAGAACAAGCAAAACAAATCTAAGATGAAAAGTTAAAAATAGGGTCACCTGGGTGGCTCAGTGGGTTAAGCGTCTGCCTTTGGCTCAGGTCATGATACCAGGGTCCTGGGACTGACTGCCACGTTGGGTTCCCTGCTTCTCCCTCTCCCTCTGCAGCTCCCCCAGCTTGTGCTCTCTCTTTCTCTCTCTCTTTCTGTCAAATAAATAAATAAAATATTTTTTTTCAAAAGTTAAAAACTGTCATTGCCTCTTAAGGGAACTGGTGGGGTTTGATTGTGAAGGGAACATGAAGGAACTTTCTGGGAAGATCAAAGTGTTCTGTGATAAGAATGTGAGTTTCATTTGTCAAAATAATATAGCTTAGATTCATTGTAAGTGAATTTTACCTTTAAAAGAAAAATAGAACTGTAAAAATAACAATAAACAAGTGGGACGGCAGGGAGTGGGTGGAAGTATGGATGATATAAGAATGGAGAAATGCTGAAAATTGTTGAATCTGGGCGATGGGTTCATGTTTAGTGGGGTGGTCATTATACTATTTTGATTACTTTGTATACATTTGAAATTTTCTATAACAAAATGTTATTTTAAAGCATAAATCAAATCTTTTTATAGTTTAAAACTCTGTAATGGGTTCCTATTGCACATAGGAAAAAAGCAAAACCATATTCCATGATCCATATGGTCCTCTCCTGCCTAACTGTTGCCTACTTCATCTCATCTTCCTCTCTCCTCCCTTACTTTGCTCTCGTCCTACTGAACTGGGGAGATACCGAAGCATGCCAACATTTTTCCAAAGGTGGGACTTTGGGATGCATCCTTTCTTCTGATGGATTTCTGTCCTCCCACTTTTCACATGATTGTTCTTTCTCATCCTTCACGTCTTCAGGAAGTCCTCCAAGTTGATATAGTTTGGTTGCTTGTCTCTTCCCTAGAAAAACAGACTCTGTGAAGACGGGCATAATGCCTTTCTCAGTTGTCATTTGATACTGACTTCTTAGAACCGTGTCTCATTTCCTGTTTTGTGAGTCTTCCTGTACCAACTACTTCCTCTTCTGGAGCCCTGGGGTGAAGTGTGTTCTTTTGCTTCGCTCAGATCAGCACCATGGCCAGCAGCAATTCTGGTGGTTGTGCAGTTGGAACAAATAAACAGGTAGGACATGATAGGTATTTGGTGTGTTTTGGAATCTAAAGGCAAATATGTCTGTGTGAGATGAAACTGGGAGGCCTTAGGAAGGTGAGCACCTGAATGGGGTGCTGGTGGTGTGGGTCCAGCAGCCTGACCTTGTACCAGACAGAATCTGGGAAGGGGTATGTCCCCCTTTCCTCTCTCATTGCTTGGAAAGTGCCCTGTCCTATAAGCCAGGAAGTGCAAGTCTTGTCCAAACTCTGCACCAAACAGGCTTCATGGCTCCGGGCAAGTAACAGCCTCTTTGACCTTTGGCTTCTTCATGCTTAAAATGGGCTCTCCATTGATATCAGTGTTTCCCAAACAAAACCATGCTATAAGTCATAGATGAGTGGGAACAATGAGGAGCAAAGAGGGAAAGGGATGAGTGAGGTGCGAACACTGTTGATGAAGCAAGGGGTAGAGAAGCAATGGAAATCATTTAGCTAATCGATGCATTATCTGCTGTTAGCAAACTGGACTAAAGAGCATGGATGATTATTTACAGAGCCACTATTCTATGGGAGGAACATCTGATTTACTCCTATGTAGGTCCGAGGTGCATACAACTTGCACTGTACAAGGAGATCTGCTCTGAGTCCTTTACCCTTGTTGTGTGTTGTCTCCTAAGTTGGGAAAAATAATGATACGGGGGCAGAATTCCTGTAGGGACTTAGTCCTTGTTGGAGACTGATAGAGGAAGTTCTTCGGGCAGTTTTGTAGAGAAGAGAGTACACCATCATCCACTTAATCTATCAAACTTGTCTTTAACTCATTTTGAGTCACTAGACCGTGAAGGTGGCTCTCATCCACGGCCAGCGTTTGTGTGTACTTAACCAGGCGGGCTCTAGAACCCGACAGCCTGGGTTTGAATAATTCATTTTCTCACCTCTGTGTTGCTTGAGCTTGAACTCATTACTTAACTTCTCCGTATATCGGTTTTCTTCTTTTATTTCATATTTCTAAATTAAATACGACCTGTCACCCAGGGTCATTGGGCAGATAATGTGGCAAAATGCATGTAAAATGCGTAGCGCACAATCTGGCAGACAGTATGTACTCGATAAAGGTCACCATTATTGATATCACTGATACTGTGGGATGTTGCCTAAATGGTGGTAATCAAGACTTTGGCTCTGATTAGAAGCTGGGAAAACATTTAGTCCTCTTCAAAAAGCTGTATTTACCAGGAAGGGTGACACAAGCAACAATAAACAACCAGCACCCAGCTTTGCACATTCAGAGCCACATAATGGCATAAGGCACCAGCTAAGGCATGGGATGGTATTTGCATTGTCTTTGGCACCAGGAGCTCTTAGAGGGCCTGATTTTTATGAGGGTGTGGAATGCCTTGTGGACACATTAAACTTAATATATGATCATAATAACTATGGAGCCGCCAGCCTGAGACAGAGGCAGCAACCCAGGAGAGCAAGATTAGGAAGCATAAAGCATGAGAAGGGAATGTTATTTCGCAGGGGGTGAGTGGAGGTTGAAACAGATAGGGGTAGGGAATAAAGGGCAGAAGCTGTGGTGAGTGGTTGGGAATGGCAAGCCCTGCAGAAGACTTCATCCATCATGATCCGGGCCCAGTACATGAGAACGAAGTATATGATAGGAATAGACATGGGAGAGGCAGGTAGAGGGGAAGAAAGAAGAGGGAGAGAAAAATGAGATTCTACATAAGGGCAGGGATGACAGCAGCGTTGCGTTGGGTACAGATGATGAGGAGGTGACTGGCACTTGTCTATGTGGTCCTGTTTGCACAATCTACGATCCAAAGTTTGGATTTAGGACAGCAGAAGCCTCCGTTACTCTCCAGTAGACTCAGACTTGCCATCCACAGTGTTTCCAGGGATGGGATTTTTCAGAGGATTCTAGTGGCAGCATATTCCTGGTTACAGGAATGACGTCTATAGGGGAAAGGTCTTAGCATTTTGATCTCTGAGGTTATAAAACTGAAGGGGTGGTGGAAAATGCCACATAGAGATACAATAGGAAGATATCAAATATTTCGTGGCCCAGAGGCAATACGATCTGGAAGGATCAATGGGCATTTGTCAGCCAAATGCCTGGGTCAGACATTTTTCACCTCGTAAAAGGCTTGGATTTGCACAGAGCCATTTGCTTCCAGGAAGGAATGGACGAATGAATGAATGAACGAACGAACAAACGAATGAACAAACGAAGGAAAGAATGAATAAATTAAGAATGGGAACCAGGACATGACCTGCCACCCATCTCTCCTCTCTAAATGCTGAGCAAAATATATTCATGTAACTGGAAGCCGGATTTTCTCAGAGTACAGTTTTATTCAAAGTTAATGTAGATATCCAGCCCTAGAAGGAATAATGAACACACACACACACACACACACACACACTTACATGTACACCCATTCTATCCAGAAAATACTGAGTATTTAAAAATTGATCCTGAGGATTCCAAAATTTCTATAGATTAAATTTCTTTTCTCTTACCCTTTGTCTTGGAAAGATGCCTTAGCCTCAAGGGACTCATCCTCCAGTTTTCCAATTTATTAATTTAACCGGTATGCACCGAGGTGCTCATGAAATGCCAGACATTGTGTCAGGTTCAGAAAAATACAAAAATGAAGGGGGTACACACCTTCACATCCAGAAGGTGCGCAGTCTCTTATAAGGAGAGTAGATCTGTCCAACCTGAAAATGACAGATAGCCTTTACTGATACAAGATCTTCGCCATTCATACGACGATCTCACACACATGGTCTCCTCTGACCCTCAGATCCCCAGTCCTGTTTCACAGGAGAAGACAAGAAGGGAGGCTGCGATGAACCCAAGGAGGTACAGCTCATAAATGGCAGAGCCAGGCCCCATGCAAGTGTTCTGATAACAGATCCTATGCGTTACCCACTGCTCCATGACTGCTCCAGGCTGCCAGGCTCTGGCGCTGGTGGAACGTTTGGATTCACTAAAGGGAGAAGAGCTAAGGAGATTAGCGAGAAGTCACACGTCGCCAGTTTGCCTGATGCCATGAAGCTCCTCCGAGAAAGGGATTAGTCGTGATGTTGCCAGTATAAAGCAAATTTCTCTCTCCTCCGCTGTTCTCGGGAATTTGGCTTTCCCTGGATAAATCTACCTACACCCAAGAATGGCAAGAAAACGATCGCACAATAAGGCATCCCAATCTGGGGTGTGTGTTTCCCTCCCCCAGTCAGGAGCAGAGAGAGCAGGTTTGATTTATGGGAATAAACACCCATGTGCGAGGCCCGGCCCCAGCCTGTCTCATTTCAAGCAGTCATTTAGACGTCGACAGGCTGCCCTGCCCTGGAGAGAGAGAGAAGAGGAGTTGGGTGGTCTCTGGAGTGTGTGAGATGGTGAACACAGCTTGCTTATGCTCCCATAGAGTCTGTGAGCTCCCTGAGGTTGGGGGACATGGATTCGCATTTGCTTCTCTTCTCCTTGACCACACATAGAATGGGGGGGGGGGGCTCCAAAAAGGTCTTTTGTGTTTCATGGAGTAGCAACTAAACATGGAGGTCAGTTTTAGGAGGATTAAAACCTATAAATGGGCAGAAATTCCTGTACCTGGGACAAGACTGCCCTGATCTCTGCGTTTTATGGTTTTTTTTTTTTTAAAGTATTTTATTAGCATGAGAGAGCAAGCGAGTGACCGAGAGCACAAGCGGGGGGGTGGGGTAGAAAGAGAAGCAGTCTCTCCGTTGAGCAGGGAGCCCGATGCTGGGCTCGATCCCAGGGCACCTGGGATCATGACTTGAGCTGAAGGCATTCTTAATGGACTGAACCATCCAGGGTCCCCTGGGTTTTATGGTTCTTACACTCAGATTAAGCAGAGGAGACTGTAGGATCCCGTACAGCCAAGCAGGGCTGTGAGTAACCGTGTCAGCCCTCACAGCCAGAGTAGCAGGCCTTTTGGCCACCTCATCAGTATCAGAGACCTGACATTTCTACTGCGGCAGCCCCGAGCTGTGCGTGCATTTGCAGTCATGAAAAATAGTTCAGTTCTCTGCCCTTTCCCGACTTGGTGACAAATAATCTGTACCACAATTTACACATTTCCTAGCAATCATAAACTCTTGTCTCATGAGGGCAAAGAAGCCAGGTTACATTCTCTCCTTTTTCTTTCTGGGTCCTTTCTTTGCCTTCCAGGGCTCAGGCACATGGAAAATTTCCCATGCTCAGTTTAGGGATGGAGGTCCAGAGTGTGGTCATGATTTCAAAATCTTTGCCTATTTGTAATATGTATCTTTTCTAGTTTGTTTCAGACATTTTCCAGAATCTGAGCACTGTTACGTGCGGGAGCCTCAGATAGTTGGGGCCTTGATTCTGCTCTCACCTGTCCAGGAGGCAGGCAGATAGAACATCTCAATGCATGAAAAAATGTGCTCTTTAAGGTCCAAGATGGGCACAGAAGAGGAAGTAATGATCTCCATGGGACTGGTTTTCCGGGGGTTGTCAGAATGGGATTCCTGGAGGAGGCAAATTCTCTCCTGAATTTTAAAGGATGAACAGAACAGATCAGATGAATAAGGGCAGAGAGAGGGACTTCTGGTTGCAAGGAATTGCATGTTTTATGGCATTTGGATATAAAATATTACAGATTGGATGGAGGGCAGTTTAGAGTTGTTTGACTGTTGGGTCTGACTGGAGGGTAGAAAGACAGCATCATCAAAGTGCTTGTGAGCCCTGTTGGTGAGGAAGGCTTGATTGTGCAGTAGTTGAGGGGCCAAGGAGAGGTGGGAAGCAGAAATGGGCTGTGGGAGGGCCGGGTGGATGGTACACTGGAGAAGGATAAGGTACATGGCAGGCATCTGCCCTGGGAGCCAAAACCTTGTCCCATTTGGATCTAGGTCCATCCAGGGAGGGCTCTACCACCATCCTGAAGTTTCATTGTCTATAAAAATATTTACCATGGCCTTTTCCTAAATAGTTTCCTTCTCTTAGGATATCACAGAACGTGATGCACCTATTAGGAGAGACCACTATGGCCGCACTGTCTCCTCTCTAGAACTATTGAAATTGTATTGGATTTGTATGTAGAAGCAGGCTGCCAAGTGCATTGGAGATGGGCTCCTGTGAGCGTGCCTACAACATGGAATGGTGCCCACTGTTCTGCTGGTCCAGAGTCCCCACTTCAAGACAGCACTAGCAAGCCATCTCTTAACTGCCCAGCATCCTGGTGGACGAGTGTTTTCATGTAGAACATTCCCCATCCTCACCCCCAGCCTATGCAAGAATTCTCATGAACCGGGAGGAAAAGGAACCATGGTCCAGATTTATTAGTGAAGAAATTGAGCTAGAGGAGTTAAGTAATATGTCCAGAGTCACTTAGCTATCAAGTGTCAGAACTGGGACTCAGACCCAGGTCTTTTGATTTCATATCCCCATACCAAAAGGTAGGACTTTTCAGGTTAAAAAAAGGGGGGAGTTATGAGATGATGGCATTATGGAGGATGGACAGGCTCAAGTGGTGATAGAAATAAATCAGAGGGAGAATAGAATATTTATTGAGTGTCTAGGATCCATTCTATTGCATACCACTGTCTCTTCTTGGAAGCTATGGAGTCCCATTTTCTTATTTGAAAATGGGGGAATCTTAAGCCCAAAGAGGTGATACAATGTGCTTGAAGTTATGCAAGCTAGTAGGTTTTGAGTTTATTTCTATGAACCAAACTTTAGAACAAAGGAGAAAAATAATGTAGCAAGCTCAAGAGAGAGAATGACAAGAGATCTCAAAATCATGACATTGGGGAAGAGCTAAGGGAAAAAAGAAGATTTATATGGGAAGAGAGAGAGCTCAGGATAGAGATGTCACTAGGCACATGCTATGTGTGGCCCTGAGGAAGATCTAGAAATCAAAGCGTGGCTACTCCTGATGGATGGACTTTGGTTTACTATAGGAAAAGACTTTCTAGGAGTGAAAGCCATCTCAAACTAGAGCTGTGGCATTGGCACATAGTGATCTCCCTGGCTTTGGAGGGGTTCAAAATCTTGGTAGAGATACTGTGTATGATTTAAGCATTATTTGAGGTTGAGTAATGGTTCTTTCTAACCTGGAAAATTTTAGATTCACATCCATCATTCATTGATTCCCTAGAACATAAATTCACACCAAGTGGGGACCATGCTTGTTTCTTTCACTACCTTATCTCCAGTTCCTAGAATATTACCTGACACAGGAGAGATGCAGACTCAGAGCTGAGACAAAGGTGTGAGATTGTAAGTAGAAGTACACAAGCCCCATGACACAGAGGCTCAGAAGAGGCACACTGTCACTTCGGCTGCATTTGAGTGGCTGAAGCAGGTCAGTGGGCCAGCCTAGATTCAGAGAGAGTGGGAAAACAGACTTCACCTCTTGGTGGAAAGAGCTACAGTCATATCTCAAAGGGCACGGATATAGGCAGAGGTGGGAAATTGAGATGTACACAATCTAGCTATGCTAGTCTTTCTTTAAGAGAGGCTGGCAAGGCCTTCTCAGGTGCTCCCCCATGTGACTTACCTGGTCTTGACCCTCCAAAAATAGGTCGTTCTGAGGTTTTGCAGGGTAGCGCTGAAGCCTTACTGATAGGAGTATGAGCAAAAAGGGACATCAGAAAAAATACTCAAGACATAGGGTGAGATGAGGGCAAGGAAGGGGGTAATAGAAGATACACAATTCTGATTTCTCACTGGTTCATTCTTCATCTGTAGTCAAGCCACACTGCCCTTGGCTTGGTTACCCACTCTGATTCAGGACAATTTATTAAATCTCTACTTTTCTCATCTCTATTCCCCTTTCCCTTCACCTGCAAAGTTACCAAAGTTGGCTGGGTGGGGATACTGTGGCAGGAGTTACATGGAGAGAGGAATAGAGTATGTCAAGAATACAGCAGAGATCAAAGTCAGGGCCAGGATGGTTGGGGGGTTGTTGAGTTAAAACTGGATTCAAAGGATGTTGCAATGTGAGGGTTTATGGTGAAGGTCATGTGAGTATCTATGGTCTAGAGGCTGTAAAGTCTATGAGACTAGAGACTGGGTCTGTTTTCTTCATTAATGCATACTCCGTTCCTATACAGAGCAGGTGACCATTAAGCATGTGTCGAATCCATGGATGTACATGTGCATGAATGACCTGGTAATGGTTAGGACTGGGAGCTACATTCAGTTTAGAGGATGGTTAAGAGTGTGGGCTCTGGGGCCTTGCAGATCTCAGTTTAAATATCAGCTCTACCACTTATTAGGTATAATGTCTCTGGTCTTCAGTTTCCTCATCTGGAAGAATGGGTCAAAGTATGATCTGAATGGTTCTTTACAGGGACTCAGCATATCGAACTGGGCAGCCCAATGGATGGCATGGAGAGTTCTTGAAAAATGGGTAGCTATTAATATTGGGAGCAGTGGGTTTGAAGCGTGTAAGTGGGTCAGCTGGGAAAAAAATCCAACAGACACAGAGTTCTAGAAGGGACACTGACCCCTCAGGCCTGGAAGAACAGACTTGAGCCTGTGCTACTTTTTTTCAACAAAGACAACAAAATCACCCATAGAAACGTTATTAACAATACAGCAGCTTCTGCTTTTCTAAGCCCCAGATGCTGTGTTTCCCATTCAGGACTACACAAAGCCATTTGTTTCCATGGTTTTCCATCTCTGGTACTTTGAGTGAGGGGTGGGGACTCGTGGGGAGAGGAGGAAAGCATGGAAAATAATTGGGCATTTATGAGTGAAATTTCACTCCCTCCACATTTGGAACCAAGCTGGCTCCAAGCCCTTGTTGGAGGGACATCTGCATGGACTCAGCCAACCAGCATTGGCTAGTTCCTGTGACAACACATCCCATGACAGTGAAATGTCTTTGCAACAATAGATTTTCAGTGATGTCTTTTTTCGCAGTTACTCCTTGGTGTGCAAGCCAGAGTTCCTAACCAGAATCCAAGCCTCTAGTGGCAGACAGCGGTGTTCATAAAATTGTATGCCTGTAGCATTTACCTCTCTGGCACCTGTTTCCGTTATCTGCCCCCAAATGAATTGGCTTTGAAACTCATCACTCATAAATTGGTATGCCAGGCAGGACTCAGCTGGGTAGTTCTTCTGCTCATCTTACCTACTCATGTCAAATGCCATGCAGACATTTGGAGGCTCAGTTGGCCTTGGAAATCCAAAGTTGTTTCCTTCACATGTGCATCCCCTAGGCTGAGATGGGTAGAACATCTGGGGGTGAACGAGGCACCCCCATCTCCCCATTGATTTCTGTCCAGTAGGGTGGTCAGGCCTTTGGACATGGTGGCTCAGAGCTCCAGGAGGGCTGAAATGGGAGCTTTCTGGTCTCCCAGAGCCTAGACCTCAAACTGGCACAGTGTCATTCCCTTCACACTCTGTGGGCCAAAGGGATTCACAGGGCAGCCCAGATTCAAGGGAAGGAGATGTGGATTCCAGACAGAGTGTTATGTGTTTGCAGGGACATAGAGAATTCCCAGTGACCTTGCTGGCATAGAGACCACCCTGATCTTCCCTCTCTTGCCTTCGGTCCCCTCATTTGCAGAAGATCACCTACATGGCCCTGTAGGGGAAGTAGCCTGCCTGGAAGGATGGTGACAGACACAAGTGGTGAGACTAGAACCCCCACCTCCTGACTCCACACTCTGTGGACCTATATTCTTGCTGTCATCTCCTTGGGAAAGACTGAAAGTCTGGGAGCCCAAGTTGGAGTTCCAGGGAGAGTCTCGGGAAGTAGAAGACAGATTTGGGGGTCCCAGGTCTCCAAGAAGACTAGGTGTTGGTCTTCTGTTAGGACTTTTCATCTTGGACCACAGCTGTAGGAGAGGTCTGGTGCCCTGGCGTAGCCAAGTGGCCATGGGTGACAGCCAGTTTGTTCCATGCTGTGGGAGGAGGATGTGCTTCAGGAGCCTGGCTGTGTGTGTCTGGGTGTGAACAGGGGCTGGGGAATGAGTGACTTCTTGGGGGCCAGGTTGTGACGGTGGCTCTGGCTGGCCCATGAGATCTCAAAATCTGGAAGAAAGTATAAATGGTGCCCACCCACATTTAAACACCCCCCCCATCTTGTTATATTACCTACTTGCTGTGTGTGTAGAAGCACCACACACACAGTGAGAACCTTCCTCTGGTCTCCCTGCATGCCTGTGAGCCCCCCGAGGGCAGGGCCGGCAGTCAGGTCATGTTTGGACTCTGAGGGCGCATCTCAGAGCAGATGTTGAATAAATGAATGAGCACAACTGTGAGTAATGGTCTCCCAGAGGCACTTGAACTGCAGGAAGGCCAAGAAATGAGCAGCAGCCCAAGAGGGAAGCCAAGTCTCTGCTGGCAGGACACGGGGCCGAGCAGGACTCGCCTGGTCAGGAGTCTCTATGAGCACTTCTGGACACGTCCCCGGATGCTACTCCTTCAACCTGAAATAAATGGATCTGCGAGAGCCCACATCCTCCAGGGACTCCCCAAGTGCAAGAAGGACGTCGAAGGTGACAGACAAGCTCGGGATCTCCCTCCCTGAGTATTTTTGTGCTCGCTTCACCCGAAAGGGCTTCGTCCTTCTCCAAGGCTCCGTGCAGATCAGCGGCAGGAACTGGGATTGAGATCCACCCCTGTCAGGGACCCTGTAAGAAGCAGGCTCCTCCCCACCGCCCCATCCCCTCGCTGCCTCTGAGCCGCAGGCCCCGTCCTATTTGCAGCCCTGGAGATTAAGGATGGAAATTTGACTTTTTAATTTTATTATTCTTGTTCTTTCTTCCTGCTTCATTAGAACCATGTTATTGCCCTAAAATACTGTATGTAAACGATGCTCTGAAGCCCATCTGGAAGCCTGGCTTCTCTGGGGATATAATTATGCTCAAGCGACACTCACAAGGGACAGCACAATTTAGCTTTTACCTGGACATCCTCTGGCGGCAAATCCCTCAGTTCTTGAGAGGGGACTGGCTGCTGTCCCTTCAGGGTTCCTGCTTCTTGGGTGAGTGTGTGTGTGTGAGAGAGAGATCGATCCAAGGGTATGGCCCACTTTCATTCCATATGCACTGTGGTGATAACTGATTGCGCCTTTGCTGTGTCCTCAGCAGGGAGAGTATGCATGCTTTTGGAAGAGTAAAAGGTCACTAGTAACCAGAAAGAGAATGCAACCACAGGCGATGGCAAGACTTTGCCCTCTACCTCTCTGTCCGGACTTAGGGCTAGACTCGTGTTAGTTTTCACAATTGGGCTGGCGGGGGAACCTTACCCGGAAGGAGGGCCTTGGCTCTTGCTTCCAGCACTATCCAAGGGCACAGGGCTCAAAGGCATCAAGCTAGGATTCAAACTGCTTCCAAGTTTTGGCCCATTTGTAAGAACGCTCTTAATTCCTGGGAGCCTTGGTTTCCCCCTGCAGAAGGAAACTAATAACACTTACCCTGCTTATCTGCAGACTGTCTGGGAGAGAAATCATTGTGTTAGTGAAGGTCAGAGTGTTTTGTGTTCATTCAAGCAAACATTTGCTGAAGGCCCCCTCTGTGCATGGATTAACAGTTCTTATCTTTGCAGGGATCACGACTTTGCAAACCGTAAATTATGAAGCCCTAAACAAAGGCAAAGTTGTAAAATGTATACATTTGAATTCATTTTGCATGTGAAGGATTGGGAGAATTCCTGCCAAGCCAAGGGTACCCAGCTGGACCATTCTCAAACCCCGCCTTTTTTGGGGGGGCTCGATCCCAGGACCCTATGATCACGATCTAAGCTGAAGGCATATGCTTAACCGACTGAGCCACCCAGGCACCCCGCAAACCTCCTTTTTACTTGTTGTTCATCATGTTATGCTCCTCTTGCTGTCTCTCCTTTCTCCCCCATCCCCAGCTCTTTTATCTTCTCTCTCCTTTGCAGCATTTTTAGCCCCGCTCAACGCTGCCCTTTATCATACACCATTACAACAGCCCTTTAAAATAAACCTGTTAAAGCATAGCATGCATACAGAAAAAAAGGAGAAATTACAAGTCATATGGCTTAATGCATTATCAAAAAAGGATGCAGCTAAGTGGACCAAGGAATCCAGCATCTACCAACAACCTGAGTGGCTGCCCATCACACCCCTCCAGCACTCTCCTCCCTTTGCCCTCAGAGTCACCACGCCCCTCATGTCTAACACGGGTTTATTTTCAGGTATATTTTTAAGCTTTCTCTGTAGGGACTCAAGTGCTGTGTTTTCTTTTGTGTCTTGTGTATTTCACGCATCTTTGTGGCAATGACCCATGTTGTTGAGTGTAGCTGAGTCTTTCCACTCTCATTACTCTACAGTGTTATGTGAATGTACCTGCCTTTCCTTATCCCACTGTGGATAGACATTCATACTGTTCTAGCCAGTTGGAGGCCGTTGTGAGTAAAGCTGCTGTAAACATTCTTGTACATGTTAAAAAAAACCAGATATGCTGAGTTATAATTGGTATAAATTACCCATAAACTGCACATATCTTAAGTGTACAATGACACATGACCAGCTCATTCTGGAAGGATGAGGAGTGTGGCTGGGGAGGCAGTGGGTGAGGAAACTGGACATCACCCCAATGTGGTTCGAGGTTCACAGTTCTCACCTGCATGTGATGGAGAAGATTCAGGCTATGAAGGGCAATGACAATGGCTCTGTCACCTAGTTGCACCAAGACCTTAGGCAGGTCACCTACTCTGGGTCTCTAAATTGACCTCTTTAGTTGGGAGATGGGCTGCTTGATGATTAAGTGAGGACCCAAATTCGAGGTATCAACATACACCTGGCCCAAAGGGAGCCCTTGATGAATGCTTTGGGCTGTTTCTCCTTGCTGCTCCCCTTTGGTAAAATCAAATTTGCATGGGTGGTTTTAACTCATATAGTAGGCATTCAAAAATATGGAATGGACAGATGATGGATGGATGGATGGATAGAAGGATGGATGGATGGATGAATGAATGGAAGGATGGGTGGATGCATAGATGGGGGGATGGATGGACAGAAAGAAGGATGGATGGTTGGATGGGTGTTTGATGAGTACAGATGGCTGAAAGTAGCAATGGAAGGGTATAGGTTGTGAGAAGCAAGGCAGAAGTGCATGAATTCCTTTTTCTCCAATGAAAATGTGAGTTCCTTCTTGATCCTTTATGCAATGTGCTCATTACAAGCCTTCACGACTTTCTTGCCATGGGGAATGTGTTTGAAAAGTGCTGTCCTATCCTTTTCCAGTCCCTTTGCAGGTAGACGCTGGTAGTGGGGCATAGTCGTGAAGGGAGGAGCTAAGTGTGTGAGGCTTGGGCATGCCTGGTCCAGTGGAACAGGAGCAGGCTTACCACAACTTCTGTGAACTTGGGGAAAGCATTTGGTTTCTCTGGGCCTCAGCTGTTGCATCTTGAAAATGGATGATCAGATCTGCCTGGCAGGGTATATTTTGTGGGATATTAAAGTCTGCTCAGGCTGCCATAACAAAATACCATATGCTAGCTGGCTTAAACAACAGAAACTCATTGCTCACCATGCTGGAGGCTGGAAGTACAAGATCAAGGCCAATTTGGTGTCTGGTGAGAAGTATTTTCCTGACTTGCAGATGGGTGCCTTCTTGCCATGTCCTCCGATGGCAGAGAAAAAGGTATGTGTCTCTCTCTTCTCAAAAGGTCACAGTGTTATCAGATTAGGCCTCCACTCTTACGACCTTACATAACCTTTTTTTTTTTTTTTTAACCTTCTTGAAGCCCCTATCTCCAGATGTAATTACATTTGGGGTTAGGGCTTCTGCATATAAATTTCAGAGCAGACACAATTCAAATTACTGCACAGAGAATGAATGAGATCATGGATACAAATATGCTTCATGAACTATGAAGGGCTATACCCATTTGGATGGTGGTCTGAGAGTCCTGGGTGTGTTTGACCAACCATGATGAGCGCTGAGTAGCCAGAGCTGAGTGAGCAATGGAAAGAGTGGAAAGAGAGCCAGAAAGATTCGGTCCGAGAAGACTACCCGCCCCATGTGCTCGATGAGGGCGGGCGGGCACAGCGGGAGGAGCGCAGGCGAAGATTTTATGTATTCATTGAAGATCTGTGCTCATCTCCAGGAACACCTGTGGGAGCCAGGGCTCATCTGCTCCAGAACTCCTTCCAATATTTTTGTTACTCCAGACATCTCCTCCTGTGGAGCTATGGTTAATGGCTGCTGGTGGAAAAAAAATGTTCCTAGTAGAGTATGTAAATGAGATCGCATCCATGCATTATTAAAAGAGTAAATCCATAGCCAGAAGCAGATGTGTGTGAAGCAAGGTTAATTCAATGTAACACCTTTATGCACCAGTAGGACTAAAAGCTCCTTAAGTTCAGAAGTCATGTTTGGGATGCTTCTATGTCAGCTGTAGCTTCTAACATAGTTCCTAGGACAGTATAGGCTCTGAAAATACGTTTGCTGAGAAATAAAATCTCTCTAAAAGATGTATATTGGGAAGGCAAAGAAAGGAGAGGAGATTCTCTTGGTTTGCAGCACCAAGTCCTACCAAAGGGCAGGTGTGGGGTCCGGCATCAGCTCCCATGGAGGTGGAGTGGGCTGTGTGCCCCTGTGGCCCCGGGAGCTCTCTCAGTTCAGAGTATCTTCACTTCTAATGACAGAGATTCTACCACTGGGACTTCCTTCCATCCATCCATCCATCCATCCATCCCACCTCCCTCCCTCTCTCCCTCCCTCCCTCCCTTCTTCTTCCTTCCTTCCTTCCTTCTTTCCTTTTCTCTTTCTTTCTTTTGATTTTATTTATTTCAGAGAGAGAGATCGTGAGTGGGGTGGGGAGGGATGAGGAGGGAGAAGCAGAGTCCTTGCTGAGCAGGGAGCCCAATGCACGACTCCATCCCAGGACCCTGGGATCATTACCCAAGCCAAAGGCAGACACTTAACGGACTGAGCCACCCAGGAGACCTGAGGCTTTATTCCTTTGCATTTCTCTCTTTCTTCCATTTTGAAAGGTAACACCCCCAGGCACACCAAATACGGCATCAATGACTCTGCTTCATTATTTCCAGGCTGTGTCAACTCACTTCTCTCTCAGCCTCATTTCCTCATCTGTAAAGCGGAGTATGACAGCAATATTCTTTGCCTCCTTGGGCTGATTGGGATGGCCCATGGATGTAAAATAATGACTCTGCAGGAGGGTAGTTATTATTATTCCCACTTTAAAGGTGAATATGTGACATGAGGAGACAATGTCCTGTGCAGAAACTTCCACCCATTTTTAAGAATCTAATCCGCTTGCTGTGGGTGGGGCGCTGTCCTAGGTGCTGGGACACCTCCCTGGGTAAAAGAGAGAAGGCTCAGTGCCTCCCTACAGGAGAGAGAGAAGATGAGGTGCATAAACACATCAGTGAGACAATGGTGGCTATGCAAATTACACAGCTAGAGGCACAAACTCAAGACTCAGCTCTCCCCTGCCTGGAAGTCGGGTATGGCCACAGCCCTCAAGGAGCTTGCAGTATGCCAAAGGAGTCACATCTGAGCTGACCGAAAGTGGCACTGGCTCTTGGGGTCCCTAGAGAATCGCAAAAGCACATGGGCCCCAGTTGGTCCCGGGAGGGAAAGGCAGAGTCTTACTACAGGAGTTTGGGAAGCTTTCTTGAAAGGAGTGGATTCCCCATGGATGGAGAAGAAGGAAAACCCATCCTTTAAAAGCCGGAGCAGTGATGGCAACAGACCCATAGCCATTGAACCAGGTGAGGGTATCTGAAAAGATGCCCGTGAATTTCAGTGATTGGGAAAGTGGAGAATGCTTCAAAGAATTCCTTCAGGTGGCAGCTGATTGCGGTGAGGGGGGACATTGGGACATTTGGGGTTGGGGGCAAACTTGGCTGAGACCTGGTGCTCCTCCTAGTGCTTCTTCACCGGTGGGAGGAAAGCATGGAAGGGAAAACTGCCCCGCTTTCTGATGCTGGACGACATGATCATGTTTCTTAGTTTTGCTTTATCGTTTTGGCACCAGGTACGGTTAATATTTTCAGGGTTGTTATGAATATTTCATGGGAGTGCTTTTGTTTTCCCCTTAAACATGTATTTAGAGTGGATTGCCACATTCTTGGGTAATTTTATTAAATCCAGAGGCCAGTTTTCTTCTTCTTCTTTTTTTTTAACAACAGCTGTTAATAAACAGCTTTGATTTTATGAGGAACATCAATAGGGAAAAAGGCGTTGCTGAATAGAAATCTATTTTATAGCAAAATATCTAGAAACTCTTCTATTCATTTTTAAATAGGAGCCTGGCTGCAGCTGTAAAAACAGTCACCTCTGGGACTTTTATACTAGACATGTGGGTGTGTTTAAATGAAAGAGAACAGCGACAGGCCACTGCTGGCCAGGTGTGGGTCTCTGGGAACCAGTCTTGTGCCATTGACGTGAAAGCCTTCAGGAATTGATTCATCCCTGAGCCTTTTCCCATCTGGGTCTCTGTCCCAGGGAGGCCACCAGCTCAGGGTGTGACCCCGCACACAATGTTCTCCCTGTCTCCACCCCTCCTTCCCATGGGCTCTGGGAGACCCCCAACCCCCCGTCCACCTCTGGCATCCGGGGAGTCAGCGGATCCTGAGAAGGACTCATCTGGGAACTGCAGGAGCCATGGGGAGACGAACAAGCACATTTTATTTCAGAGAAACAACCAAATTAATTAAAAGAACCACTTTTATTGAGTTAGTGGTGAGTAGAGAAACAACGAAATGAGTGTTTTTGGAAACCTTTCCAGCTTAAGTTGAAAACAAACCCAAGATAACAATGAGCCTCCCCTCGTTCCAGCGCAGTCTCTGGAATGAGAACGCCTTGGTGTGGAGGGCCGTTCCCCCCACCCCCCAACCATTTCCAAGGCAGAGCACAGATCATCTATGTGGGCCCAGCCTGTCTCCTGCTCCCCAACCCGCCAGACATTTACAGAAGCTAAATTAACTTCATGCACGGCTAGCGGCTGCACCTTCCAGCTGCCGCGGGGCTCCTGGTTCTCATTAAGACTTCAGGGCAGGTGTTCTGCTACTGGGAATACACACCTTGACATGGAGTCCAGGGGTGAAGGTGGCTGAGGGAGGAGTCACCTTCCACAGTCTCTGCAGCAAATACTGTGAAGCTGCTGTGGTAAGACTCCAAATCCGGTAAGCGTCCGAGGACAGTGGGGGCGGCTGCAAACAGGTACTGCTTGCAAAGCCTGTTCTGCGCACTGAGCTCTTGCTAACTATACCTCAGAATTCCGGGAGATCTTACCCACCATGCCCATTTTGTGGATGGGAAAACCGAGGCTGAGATGTGAAGCCTCTTTGACAAAGTCGAACAGCTGGAACGCCAGACAGGATCCTGGGAGAGACTGCGTCAGCACTTTCTGCTTATCCCCCTTTGTGTTCCCTCCGAACCCGTTGTGCACACAGTCTCATTTGTTCCTCATGCCATTTTGCCAGCAGGCAGGAGGACAACATTTGTATCCCTGTGTTTATGGGTGAGGCCACAAGAGGCGAAATGCCCAAGGCCAGTGGCTAAAGGATTAGCAAATCAGGTCTAAAACTCAAATCTGACTCTTCACCTCCTTCAGAGGGTCTCACAATTAACAGTGGGAAATAAAGAGTATTTAATAAAAATTTAAAAAAAATTTTTTTTTCCTTCAGCATGAATGTTTAGGACTGGAGAGAACCTTTCAGATAATCCAAAGCAGAGGCAGGCAGGCAGGCCATCTGAGATGTGAAGAGGGACCCAGTGGACCCAGGGTCTCCCCGAACATTTTTGCAAGTTTGAGTGTGAACGTGTATAGGTGCCTCACTCAGTGACAGGCATGTCCCCCAGGCATTAACATCCGTGATGGGAGGGGCTGACACTTCCTTGTGCATGGGGATGTCTGGGTATCCAGCACAGCCTTGGCACACAGCAGGTGTCCCGTGCATGGTGGTGAAATTAATCAGATTCTTAAAAAGTTCTGTGATGCTATAAATATCTGAGTGCATGCAAGGCAGCAGTGGATCTCAGAAGCCAGCCCTTTAGCCTTCTTACCCTCTGGAGGCAGATGCAGAGGCCCAGAGCGCACAAGGTGCTAGCCTTGGGTGCACTTGGGCAGGGCAGGTCTGGGAGCTGGGTCTTAGTCCCTGCGGGGACATCCCTTGCCCACAGTGTCCCAGGGCCTCCTGCAGTGAGAAAAAATTTCTGTGCCCCAGGGGCCCACAGGCTGGCCAGCTTGGGATGGCTTGCATTCAGCAAATCACTCTCCTCTGTTCAAAGGAAAGGTGCTAAAGCGCTTGAGAAGAGAGATTCTCTTAAGTAGGTTAAACACTCCCCCACTCCCCAGCCTCATTTTCACTATTCATTTGCTCAGCAGACTGTGGCTTCCCAGATAGTACTCGGGTACATGCAGCCCTAGCCAGGTGTGAATGACTCTAAGCCAGAAAATATTGGGGTCGGGAATCAAGCTTGTGCTCTATGGAGAAGGCACCGTCAGGGTCCAGGTGGGCCGGGCCTGCACGGCGTGCATCCCCCACCCTGGCCAGGTTTTGAGCTGTCTTGGGGGGTATGGGGGGGGTTACCTCAGGTCCAGGCTGCTAGGAAACAGACAGTGGAAGCCCAGAGCAGAATTTCTGGGAAACAAAGAGTTCCTCTCCCCACTCCAACCATTTTTCTTCTATCTGAGCCTTAATGAGCTTTTAGCGCCAGGAGGGATAGCAGACAGAACAAAAACAGCCCAAAGTTGCTAATGGGATGGACAGTGTGCATGTTGCAGGAATCCCTTCCCCTGGGGCCACCATCCTGTCTGTGGTCTGCCTAAAAGTGAGGGAGGGCAAGGAAAAAAACAAGGGCCTTTATAAGGGGGGCATGCTGTTTAAGCCATTTGTGCAAGTATCGAGGATCCTGAATTAACCCTTTTGGCCTCATTATTTGCTAAGTAGTGCCAGGATTCATATCCCCACACTTGCTGGGAAAAGGAGGGCTTTGAGGCTGTTTCTGCAAGGGGAGTCTCTGGCCATTTGCTTTGCAGTAAAGTTGGAGGAAACAGCTAGTGGGTGCTGGGGAACTCAGTCCTGCTGGACCTCCAGCTCCTTATGTATCATCAGCTCCTTACATATCATGGTCAGGTTTCTAGAGGCCTGTTCCAAAGATGACTTACAGCTTAAGAGGAAAGCAGGCCTGGGTTCAAATCCTGCATGCACTAAGTTAATCACTTTCTCTCTTAGTTTCCCTAGCTGTAGAATGAGGGGACTAGCACCTGCCCCATAGGCTTTACTGAAGGTTCAATGAGATAATATCTATATGCTAGAGGGATAAAATAAATGACATTGAACTGTGTTTGAGGCCTTCCATCCTACCTGGGCCCATCAGCCCATATCTACTGACTAAAGAAATTGTTTCTGGAATCTACTAGCTCATATCCTGAGCTTTAGCAGCAGTTCAGAGTCAGAATCTGAGCGGAGAGAGGGAACACACACGTGCTGCAGACAGTATGGGGTTATATCCCAAGGAGCCAAGAATGACCTAGGAGAGAGAAAACTAGAAGCAGAAGGAAAAGAGGGCAAGCATGGAAGAGAAGGGTGCAGTCGGGAGTAGGTCCACTTTGGGCTGAGGTGTTGACGGGAGCATGTATAGAAAGGGTGTGGGAAGCTCGGAGGTGTGACCCACGGGACAAGGGGAGTGTAGAAAGGGGTGTTTAACAAGAATTACAGGGTATTAACGAACCACTTCTCTTCATATCAAGATATCAGTCAAGATTGTAATTGGTTTTCAACTCTGTTGCCTGCCAGGCTGTGTTTTCTTCTATGGGGACCAGACCAGACTATGTGGGGCTCCAGATGATATTTGGGTTACAGTTGAAGTGTCTAGCAGAGTGCTTGGCACATAGGAGATGCTAAATAAAGTGTAGTTATTAAAAGATGTAGGGAACTTCAAGGGTGAATGGTCTAGATCATGGCAACCAAATGTTTCGTTTTCTAGTAATATTTCATTTAAGGAATGTTCTTTGGCTCTGAGTAGGTTGTGTAGGTGGGGCAGGAGGAGATCCCTAAATGTAAGGCATTTGTGTCCAAAACCCTGCCACAGACGTGACCAGAGCTGGAGTGGCAAAGAGAGGGAGCAGGTCTGTTGTCATTAATGTCTTGGCTGAAACTGAAAAGAATGTGGGAAATTTGACATGCGGAAAGAAGCAATCAGTCAAAATCAGGTTTGGGTCATTCACAGCTGATACCAACCAGAGGTAGAGACGAGTCTTAGTTACAGTGCCTTGGGGGAGTGGTCCTCCAGCCGACTTGCATATTAGAAACACTTGGGGGGCTTTAAAGATATTAACACATGGCCTCATTGCATTTCAGCTGGGTTAGAGTTTCTGAGGCTGGACGTAGGCATCAGTATTTTTTTTCCTTTGTTAATGACATCAAATTTATTGGGGAGTAATACTATATATTATAGAAATATAAGATGCTGATAGTAAAAAGAATAAAATCCAACACCCAGAGATAACCATGAATAATAACATTGGGTCTATTTGCTTCCAGAATTCTTTGTACACACAACTTTATATAACTTATACTCTTCAGTCCTTTACAAATTCAAGTCAGAATAGTGAAAATATTGTCTTTTTTCTTTTTTTTTTTTTAATATTTTCATGTTGGCAAATGTCCATCTATGATATTTTAAATTGGTGAAAAGTATATTTTACTGTATGGATTAGGCATGAATATTTTTAAGAGATCTCCTTGAGTAACCTCATGCTGTGAATCTCTGCACTAAGGTGTTACAAATTCAATTCTGATCCCATCTGCTGACATCCCAGGGTTCTGAGCCAGATTTAGAGGAGGAGAGAGAAACATGTAGGAGGAGAAGGGGCTTTAAGGCAGCAAGAGTTTCCTCTCTCTCAGGTGGATTCTGTGTCCATCGCTTCAGAAAGACCTGCCCAGTTAGTGGCAAGATTCAACTCAGGGGAAAGGGACTGGCAAAGATGAGATTGGGGGCAGGGCCTCACTGTGTGTCTAGGTAAGATGCTGCTAGATGCAAATCTAGAGAAGAAGCCTTCTAGAGTAGTGACAGACTCGTCACAAACAAGGTAGGCATTTTTGGGAGTGGTTGAAGTCTAGTACTTCTACAAGACTGCAGGGCCCAGGGCGATGGCGTTGGGGTGAGGGTGATGGGTGTAGGTGGTGGGATGAAGGGGATATGGCGGATGAAGGGGTGGAGGCAATGGGGGTGAAGATGGTGGGGTGGGGGGAGCTGATGTGGCAGTGATGTGGCGAAGATGATGGGTGGGGGTGACGGGGTGAAGGAGACGGGGCACTGCTGGCAGTGATGGCGGGTGATGATGGCAGTGGGGTGATGGTAAAGATGGTGGAGTGTGGTAGGAAGTGGTGGAAGTGGTGTCGATACTGGTGAGAGTGTGGGCACTAATGGGTGGGAGTGACAGTGATGACGGCACGATCCGCATCTGGGTGGTGGGTGTCCCGAGCGATAGTGATTTGGTGGTGATGGTATTGGAAACAGAGTGCTTGTACCTGTACTCGTTTCCACTGCTGCGTCACTAGTTACTGCAGACTCAGCAATTTAGCGTAATACCCATGTGAGTCACGGTGGGTCAGGAATACGGGAGGGCCCCAGAGTGACTTCCACTAAGTGCCTGGCAGTGCTGAGACCTAGGTGCTGGCCGGGCTGCCCTCCTTACTGAGGGCTCCTGGAGAGAATCTGTGTCCGAGCCCCACTGGCTTGTTGGCCAAATTCAGGTCCTTCAGGTTGTAGGGCTGTGCTCCCGTTTCCTGTTGGCCATCAGCCTGGGCTGCTCTTTGCTTCCAGAGGCGCCAAGCACCTCTTCTCCCGATTTCTGTGTCATCCCCTTGAGCAGTGACGGGCTTAGTTCCTCTCATGATTCCCATCTCTCTGACTTTTCTGCCTGCTGCCTCTCTCCGACTCCAGCTGGAGGATGTTCTCTGCTTTTCAGTGCACAGAGGCTGAGCGTGGGCCCACTTGGATAGTCCAGGATACTCCTCCCTGTTTTGAGGTCTGTAACCCTCCTGACATCAGCATGTAGCATGCTCATGGGTTCCAGGGACATGGGCATGGATGTGGGCATGGACATCTTTGGGGAGATGGGGAATGTTCTGTAGCAATGATGCTGGTAGTGATGGTGTTGTAGGAACCCTTCTCACTCTGACTAAGATGTCCTCCCCACCCCAGGGCCAGAGCAGGTTCTCATTGGCCCAGAGGCTGGGCAGGATGGAGTTCCAGGTGGCGCAGCACTAGAGGACATGACTGGCTAGAGCATTGGGCTGTGGGGGCCAGCGAAGCTGTGCGGGAAGGGATGAGAAAGGCAGCCATATTTGTGACGTTCGTCAATCCTCTTGTCCTTCAACTTGACCACCACCGAGGTCGTCTTTTACACATCTCTCGTCCCTTCCCCTAAACAATTCTGTAAGCTCCTGAGGACAGAGCTGCTCTCACTCTGTCCTTGCTTACAGCTTTGAGCACAGAACTGGCTCTTAGGACAGAGGAGAGTGATGGTTGTTGAGTGCACACGCCCCGCGGGCTGCAAAGCTCATTCAGGACCCAGCCTGGTTTCTGTTCTGCGGCTGCGCACTGGCTTCCCCTGTAGGTGCTCAGTAGAGCCTAGTCACCACGTGACGGATGGAGAACAGGGAGAGGGTGCCCAGAGTGCTCCCCGACCTCATGGCATTTCCAAGTGCTGATCTGGGGCCCCAAGACTTCGGGAAAGTGGGCTGTTGACTACAAGACTGTTCCGTTCCTCCGTAAGCATGTCTATAAGCGCATTTATTTATTTAGGTCTGTTTCAGGTAGATTTTTCTCCAGATTTAATACATGAAACAAACATCGTGTTTGGCTGTGGGTACTGTACTGGGACAGAGATGGGGGGGAGGCCCAATCAGTCACTGTGACTCCCGTGGCAGGTTCTGTGTGTGTATGAGACCCTGCCTCTGGCGGCTGCCACTCAGATGGCTGGCTGGCCCTCATCCCCATCCCCAGAGGGCATGTAGAGCTGCTGATTACTCTGGAAGGCTCTGATGTCCCTCCCAAGCTGCAGGTCACTACTACCGCCTCTCCCAACCCCAAGTCTGTCATATTCTCCTCCCCACTACCATTGCCTTCAGAGAGAACTCATAGAAACCCGACACATCACAGCTAAGAGATAGTTTTTCTTTTCTTTTTTAGGTAGTATTTAAAAATTTGTTTAAAATTATTATTTTTTTTAAATGCTAGAGCCTATTGTTAAAAATAGTCTGACATGGTGGAAGATGTATTTCAGTAAAGTTGTTAAAAAAGAAAAGATACCAACACAGGAGCGGCTGGAATGGAAGCAGTCCTGATTGCCACCCCCAGGCTTTGGGGTCTGATTGACCACCATTCTGTTACTAAGGAAACTAAGACCCAGAGGTGGCAAGCAGGGTTCCCAAAGTTATGGGGTCAGACAGAGACGGAACCTGGACCAGAAGGCTTGTCTCCTGACTCCTGGTGTCTTGCTCTTTCCCTCAAGCCAGATGACTTCCTTCAGAAAGGGCAGACAGGTGGGTATTTGAACTGGAGAAATCTGAGGAGGAGAGGAGGCAAAGAGATGGAATGTTGAGAACTTGTGGCCTTGGGGATTTCTCATGGGGTGCTCCATTGGACAAAGCCTGAGAACCCCGAGCATGTGTAGGGATTCTGGGCGATCAGGGTGGGAAAGGGCAGGCAGTGAGGAGTTCTCTAGAAGCTACATCCCCGTGGCCTACCTCACTCATCACAGAGCCCAGCTCAGCCACAACCCTAAAGCGACCCCCAGGACAGGGGCCCCCAGGGTAGGTTGACCTGGAGTTGGTAACACCTGAAGGTTGAGGATGTCAAAGCAGTTAGAACAAAGAGGCTGCCAGGGGATTGCCGCCACAAGCAGGGGGAGCAGGACAGAGAGAAGCAGGCTCCCCACTGAGCAGGGACACCCCCACCCCGACGTGGGGCTCAATCCTGAGACCCCGGGATCATGACCTGAGCCGAAGGCAGCCGCTAAATGGACTGAGCCACTGGGGCGCCCTCGAGGTGGTTTTCTAACACAGCAATACATGAGGTACATTTCCGGTTTTCCTTTTCTTCTAATAAACTAACATGTTAAACTTCCTGGTAAGTGTCTTAGGCTCTGTAAATTTAGAAAAGCACTTATGAATTTTGTGTACCTGTGGTCCATTCTTCCATGTGTTAAGTAAGTAATACATAGGCATGGCACATGTATTCAAACACTCAGGAAGATAGAAAACAAAAGGCAACATCATCTTCTACACCTGGATCCCCAGTGCATTTCTTCAAAGGTAAACACTATTGGGGCGCCTGGGTGGCTCAGTGGGTTAAAGCCTCTGCCTTCCGCTCAGGTCATGATCTCAGGGTCCTGGGATCGAGCCCCGCATCAGGCTCTCTGCTCAGTGGGGAGCCTGCTTCCCCCTCTCTCTCTGCCTGCCTCTCTGCCTACTTGTGATCTCTGTCTGTCAAATAAATAAATAAAATCTTTAAAAAAAAAAAAAAAGGTAAACACTATTAGCAGTTTCTTCTGGATCCTTCCAGTAAAGGTAGATCATACTATACTAAAGGTAGATATGCTTGCATATCTACAGCTATGATAATAGTTATGACCATCTCCTTCTTATGTACAGCAACTCTGTCTTTGGCACTGGTTTGCTCTTTGGTGCATTTTTTTTTTTTCCTGTTAATGATTTACCTCAAACCCCTTTCCATCATCTGGGACTGGTTTCCTAATGTCTCCTTGTGAGGATGGATGTGTGAAGGGCAGTTGCATTGTTTTCAGTTTTGAATATACAAACAAGTCTCGGTAAACTCTGGCTCCTGGATAGTGTTTGCATATTCTGGATCAAAGGCCCTGTTCATTTTGCATGTCGACAGGCACATTTATTTTGGCACTCCCCTGGGAGAAGGCTTTTGTGACCCTTCCTAACAACGTCTTCCTCTGCGTGCCTAGGAATGCATTACCCCATCTGAACCCCACGGTAGCGTGTGAATTGCTCATCTTTCTGTTTTCTGGAAGGAGAACCTGAACCTTAGAGATTAGGTTGAGCCTCTGCCCAAGGTCACACAACTAGTAAAAGGTTTTGTTTCCTTTGAAATTTTTCTTCTCTCTCTTTCTCTCTCTCTCTCT